>JARFXV010000063.1:412500-747500 GCA_031761425.1 Cosmopolites sordidus | reverse complement strand
AGGCAAAAAACTCGACGCAGTCAGTTGTGTGTTTTTTTCCTCGCAAAAAGTCATCCTTGGACCCAAACAAATGGTAATCCGATGGAGTGAGGTCGGGGTTGTATGCTGGGTAAGAGAGAAGTTCAAAGTCTAATACGTGATTTTTTAAAGTTTTCTTATGTTGTCTGCCTACACGAGGTCTTTTTTACGGTTAACCAAATTTAGATATTCTTCGGGCAAAACAGTGTGTACCCCCTCAAGTTGAGTCGCGTGCAATTCTGAATTTACCTACTTACCATCAGGATTCAACTCAATTCCTTCAAAATTCTAGCAAACACACAGCATGATTTTTTTGCCAAATCTTTCTAGCCTTTGGGATGGTTTTATGCGGGTTGCACGTGCATAACCCACTGCTTTACATTGTTAGGATTGTTGAAAAAAAACTCATTTTTCATTGCAGGTCATAATTCGTTTGATGAATCGAAGATAGAGTTTTGAGGAGAGTTTTACATACTTCAACTCGATGTTTGGCTGGGCGCGGCGATACCATTCCTATGCCTCGAACACCATTCCTATGCCTCGCAATTACCGGTTAACGTAGTGGTAGTGGGGCACTCCAAATTTCTCTGAAAGTTTCCTAGTGCTTATTCTAGGATCAGTATAAACAGTTGCTCTTGAAACGTTACCATCGAGAAACCAACGACGGTCTGATGTTCCGTCATCGTCAAGACTCATGTCGTCCTTCCGGAACTTTTTGAACTAGTGCTGATCGGTGCGGATTGATAGAGGAACTTTCTCCTCTAATTCGGAAATCTTACGGGCGACGTTTTTATAAAAATGCCTTAAAATTGTCCTAATTTCGCGATTTATTTCCCTCGTTTTGACGTTTTTGTTAAAAACCATCCACTCAATATTTTATTTAACTGAATTAGCCGATATTAAATGCAAATTAATTTTAAATAAACGAACTAAGATTTATATCGAAATTTTGTCTATATTGTGACGTTTTGTTACACCTTAATAGTTGCTTAATAGTGCTCTTCACTCGTAGGCGTTATTTGGTCATGGTTACGGGTTCAGGAAAAATCAAACAAACGATACGGGCGCCAGCCAATGAAATAATCCAAATGGTTTATCAAAAAATGTATATATGTCTATAAAACTTAACCTATTTAATAATGACTTAAAACTAGAAACAACTCGGCTAGAGATGCGGTCAAGAGATAGATGACACTAATATAGTTAAGACGAATATTATACTAAATGATACCGTACCAAGATATATGCGATACATTAAATATATTGTAAAACTATATATATATATATATATATATATATATATATATATATATATATATATATATATATATATATATATATATATATATATATAGCGGTTAAAGAGCGAAAGTTTTAGGAGATGAAGAATTAGAAGCATTGCTTAAGACTCGTGTCAAAGTCAAGAAGAGTTGGCAAGGTTATTGGGAGTGACTCAACAAATAATTTCCAAACGCCTCAAAGATCTGGGAATGACTCAGAAGCAAGGATATTGGGTGCCATACGAGTTGAAATCGAGATATGCTGAACGCCGTTTGTTTACTTGTGAACAGTTGCTTGAAAGGAGATAGGAAGGGATTTCTGCATCGCATTGCGACAGGACGAAAAGTGGGTTTATATCGATAACCCCAAGCGTCGAAAATTGTGGGGATATCACGGCCACGCTTCCACGCCGATGGTCAAACCGAATATTCACGGCTCCGTGGGCATGCTCTGTTATTAAAACTGTCTGAAATAATCACAGGGGATTGTTATCGAACGCGATTAATGCATTTGAGCCGATCATTGAAAGATAAAAGGTCTCAATACAGCGAAAGACACGATAAAGTGATTTTGCAGCATGACATGCTTGCTTGGCCCCATGTTGCAAAAGTGGTCAAAACATACATGGAAACGTTAAAATGGGAAGTCCTACTTCACTCGCAGTATTCTCCAGACGTTGCTCCCTCTGACTATCACCTGTTTCGATCGATGGCATACGATCGATGGTGGATCGCTTCAAAAGATGACCAGTTTTTTCAACGCGGGATTCGAATGCTGCCGGAAAGATGGGAGAAAGTAGTGCCCAATACAAAGTATAGACAATACTTTGAATCATAAATGAATAACTGAATCATAAATGAATAAGTTGTTACAATAAAACCTTGAATTTTGAAAAAAAAAGGCGGGAGCAAAGTTGTAGACAATAATATATATGGACAAAATATTATATATGATGCAATTAATAAAGGACGGAAAAAAGATTCGGTATTAGCGGCTTATATCTGTAATTAAATAATTTTAGGCATCAGTCATTCCCAAATAGAAGTTCTATAAACGACGACTGTGGTAGTCGTCCGCTACAAAAGAATCGGAACCTTATTTGGACAAAGTTACTAGTCTTACTTCTGCGGAAGTGTTGGTTATTAGACAGAGGGGGTTCCAATGGGGCCCGACTATTCTACAATAGTGTGGGGCATTGAAACCAGGTGGCCTCATACGAAAATCGGCTTACAGTTAAAAGCTGACGCTGGTTGGATTCTTTTGTGTTCTACTGGGGCATCGAAAAGACACGAGGTTAGCGAGGTATTTACGATAGTGTGGACAGACAATCGAAAATAACACTAACTGTTACGTTAAGCGCTACAGTCACAGACTCAATCATTCATCGGGGTTCGCGCCAACATAACCAGCGTGACACGAAAAGCCATGCCTACCCACTGTGCTGTTCTCTATGAACGATAATAAAAAATAGTGAAAATACTGAAAGGAAACTGCGCATACTAGTGGTGTCGTACCTCGACCCAATACCAGGGGGTACTACTAGGTAACTGAAAGCGAATAATGAAAGTAAAATAGAAATGAGGCTGAACTAAGCAAAGACAAGATAATGTAACAGATTTTTCCAACGTTACATTTATGTATATTTAAATTTCTATATACAGGGTCGCATAAGGAGGTATGGTGTTTTTGAAACGACTGTTACGCGCGGCAGAGTCGAGCGAATGTTTTCAGGATGGTTGATATCTAGTGGTCTGTGGCACATCGCGTGTTTATTTACAACACTTTTATTAAAACTGGCCATTCTGTTGTGCTCACACAGCGACGATTTCGAAATCATTTTAACGTTGGTCGGCATGGTCGCGTTCCTATGCGATACTATTATGAAGTGGGTAAACAAATTTCAAACTACAGGATCGTTGAGACCTGGGACTGCACGGGGAGGAGATGGAACAGTACGGACCCCGGAAAACATTGGAAGGGTGCGACAAGCGGTGGAAACCAGCCCTCGCCGTTCAGCGGTACGTCACGCTCACGCTCTTATAATATCAGACAGGTCGGTTCGCACTATCTTACACTTGGGCCTTTATTTCCATCCGTATAAAATTATGGATGCCCAAAAATTGCAACAAAATGACTTTGTGGGGCAGCGTAGATTCGCAGAAAGGATGTTGGAATTGCTGGACGACAACGTCATTTTGTTCATGAGTGATGAGACCCATTTTCATTTATCGGTAATGGTAAGCAAACATAACTTTCGATACAGGGCACCCGAAAACCCACGAGAACTACATGATCAACTTCTGCACTCCGAGAGAGTAACTGCTTGGTGTGCCGTAGCTCGAACCTGCATTATTGGACCGTATTTTTCTCGTGAAAACAATGAATAGTGTCTGTTAACACAGATCGCTATCTCGCCATGTTGCGAGATTATTTTCTATCATAACTAAGAAGACGACGCATTAATCTCAATACACTTTGGTTCCAACAAGATGGGGCGACTTGCCATACGCCAAGAGCAACAATGACCTTTTTAAGGGAATATTTACCAGGGCGCCTTATTTCGTTGTTTGGGAATGTGGAATGGCTACCTCGGTCATCAGACTTTTCAGCGACTTTTTATGTGGCTGCTTAAAATCCAAAGCTTATATACACAAACTACGAACTCTTGAAGCTCTTTGAGAAACCATAACGCGCGAAATTGAAAAGATTCCTCGTGCCATGCACCAAAGGAGTATGGACGATTTTGCTACCCGTCTTCAAGAATGCCTCTACAAAAATGGACGCCACCTAACTGATAAGAGTGTGTCAATTTTTTCAAAACCACTATACCGTCCTGCCGGACTCTGTAGAATATAGTGAATATAAATCTTAGTACGAAGAATATAAATCTTAGTACGTTTATTTAGGCTGAATATTTCGCAATGCAATTACTTTAATTCTGAAGAAGGAATGTTTGTTTGTGGGAGCAAAAAGTTGAAATCGTATTAAACCTCTGAAGAATGAACCTTTTAATTACAAATAAAGAACAAAACGCAAATACTTGCTAGATCTTAGTATGAAAAAATAATTTACCCATACTTCATTAAACGGTCTCATACATGGCCAAACCAGCGCGATTCATTACAAATTCATACAAAGTGTTTAACATGAATCTTCGCTCGGAATTGGAGTCTCGCCGGTCTCGAGGGCTATTCCAGCGAAGGTAATAACCGCGCCCTGGGTGTACTACCTATATACAGTTAACCTCGTTTGTTAACTGCAATACGGCCAGAAAATTGGCCAGCAGAGAACAGGCGATCCAATTAATTCGGCTATTCACGTAATACAAAAGGTGTTGTGCCAGCATGGCTTCCAAACTATCCAGGTTAAAGAGATAATTAAGTTAACGAGGACAAAAAATATAAATGCCACGTTGGCGATGATATATTTATTCGGGGCTTATTAATTCAGCAAGCGATGTTCATATAACTGCAGAGATAATAATTCAGGAACAACTTTCTATTCAATTAGGTCCTATGAGGAATTACCACAGCTTAAACTACTAATTTTGTACGTTCGCATGGAAGTTATGTGTTGTTATCTTTATTCGTATGTTCTGCAACAGTTTTGTGAAAAACGGAAACATTTCCTGAACAAATTTTAAACCCTAATGAAATGAGCCACAAAGAATATTTAAAGCAAAAATCATATTGGATTGAACAAGAAACAATTTGATTTTTGTTTAATTTGATAAATGCTCGACTATAGAGTGAGAAAGCAGATACTTTTTAAATTAAATATTTTTATGTATGCCTTCCAAAAAGTACGATTCGTAATTGTGTATGAACTCTACAAAAAATAGTACTCTGTGTCGGCGATAATTTTTTTTTTTTGATATCAATATTTTTCCACCCACCAGTCATTTATTCATGATTGGAAAGAGAAATAAGTCAAAGGGGGCCAAATCCAGAGAATAGGGTGTCCTAAACAGGATAAATTAACCAATTTCACTATGCAATAACGGATGAATGGTGGGGGGGGGGGGGTGCGCATTGCTTGGTGAAACAGGTCTTTTTTTTCACCAAATGAGCACATTTTTTATGAGCGATAATGTAACATAATACTCTCCTGTGATTGCTGATGAAGTTAATGCCTTGCTGATTTCAGACACCAGCGGTAATAATCTTTCCGGTCGATGGAAGCGTCTTCGCCTTCTTTGAGGTATTTTCACTGGGTAAATCCCAATTTTTTGAACCTCTTCGTTTGGTGAGTAGTGATCAATCCAAGGTTCATCAACAGAATCGCTGCAGAAACTCCTTCGGATTCATACTTGTTTAAACCCAGCTGTGAAGTGGTTACTCGATTCTGTTTTTTGTTTGCAGTGAATAAATCCGGCGCCTATTATGCTGATTCTGAGCTATCTCATACCCAGATGTTCGTGTAGCTTGTTCATCTTCTCAACAATCTCTCTAACCGTTACTCTACGACTGGCCAACACTATATCATGGATTTTATTGAACATTTCCATAAGAAGGCGTCCTGAACATCCTGAACCATGGCAGACGTCTATCAATTTTACCTACGATGCTGTTTAGTATCCATCATGTCCCTGCATACTCGAGAGCACTATATGTTTGCTTACGTTACGTTTGTTAAGTAGTTACGCGCGTAATTAAAATGCAACTCTTCAGGCGTTAAATCGGACGTCATTGTAAGATACCCACCTGCAACAGCATTCTGAAATGGGTGGCTGTATTTCGAAGGATTGGTTCATTAATGAATGCATTTTTGACGGGCGCGCACTCCCTAGGATATGCACGGGTCGCGGGAGGCGATTCTGAGAAGTCCCACTTCGTGAAAATGACCATTACTTAATTGACATTATTGTAGACACTGCAGCATTGAAAATGAAATGTTACACTGATTATTCTTATGTTAATAGTCATTCGTGGACTACGTTGTATTAAACTCGAAGGGGTTAATCACTAAATACCAAGTCACTTTATTTAAATTCTCGACGCGCGTTTCTCTAATCGTGTTAGCATCATCAGGAGATAATTCAATCTGCGATTGAATGCTAATATGATTCGCGAAACACGCATCAAGAGTTTAAATAAAGTGATTTGGTGTTTAGCTGTAAACCTCTTCGATTTTTTAAGTCATACCTATCAGTTAATAATAAAAGCCAGGGAACTTACAGGGATATAGAGTTGGTTTGCCTCACAATTTATATAATACCCCGTCCTAAACATGTCAGGGTATAACAGCACTAAGTAAACTTTCTAAAGTTACCTTTATGTTTTCGAAGCACGAACTTCATCGCTGATTTGTGCCAGAAATATTTTACAGTTGTGAGAAAGTAAATTTTTAACAGATTGTTTAATTAGGAACAAATCTTTTTTCATTTTGAAGGTTTCACTAAATTATAACATTTCGTAACGTTCTCAGTGACACTCAAATTCCTAATAATGGCACGGTGTACTGCATGGGACGGCTCTTGTTTGGTCAGATGAACAAAGCCCTGCTATTTTTCGTTGCAATTCAAAATTTTATATTTGGAAAAAATATTGCTTATAGGAGGATGGCTATTTATGTATCCGAAATTGGACAATGGGGTTGCTAAACGCCATCTGATATATACATCGTAAAGTTTGACATTGTTGACTGTATACGTACTCAGAACGTTTTGCCATGCCGATGCCGTTTGTATTCTTTAGTGATTTTAAAATTTCATCTCAGTAAAGAAATGGTATTTACTCCTGAGAATTTTCGTGCGATGATTTACTACGACTTTTGACATAGATTATCTCAACACCAATGCATTGATGCATTTCGACTTTTGGTGGTGAAGCACCATCTAAAACCACTTTATATCACTGATTTAGTGAATTCAGTCGTGGGCGTGGCTTTTTAGACTTCGAGCCGAACAACTCAATATTCGACCGGTCATCGAATTGATGGATCATCTGACGGATACTCCTGATTTGGCTCCCAATTATTTCTTTTTATTTCCGTCCGTGAAAAATAAACCACAGTCAACAATTTTCGACGCTAGAACGGTTTGATGCGTTCAAAATGCATGTTTTGAAGATACCTCAATCGGAATGGGAAAAGTGCTATGAAAACTGGTTTGAATGTATGCAAAAGTTTATTGATCATCGCGAAGAATATTTTGAAAAATAATTATACCATTTTCAGTGATAAATATTTGTGTTTATTTATTATTTCGGATACATAAATAACAACCCTCGTATAATAAAAGTATTTGTATTTTCTTTTTTTATATGGAAATATTTCTTTGTTGGAATGGAAATAGTGCTATGAAAACTGGTTCAAACGTGTATTGATCATCGCGGAGAATATTTTGAAGAACAATTGATATTGCACTCTTTAGAGTTATAATTCTATTTCAACTTTTTGCTCCGACTCCTTTTTCAGTATTACAGTACTTACTTTACAGTATTTACACTTTACACTTTACAGTATTTACACTGTAATATCATTATTCAACCGACGATTCTTAACAAAAACGTTAAAATGACGGATTTGCAAAGTAAACGAGGAAGATGCCATATCAATCAACACTGCTTACTTAACTATGGTTTATAAAGTTTCGGAATGGAGATATGAGTCTTGAAGATAGAAGAAGATTAAATATTTTTCGATGAAGATGATTTAAGCACTAGGGAATGTTCATGGAAATTAGGAATATCCCACACCTAACCGGCGTTTGTGAGGCATAGAGCTGGTATACATTTCTCAACAGTGTATAACTAAGCAGCTCAAAAATTCAAACAAACTTGTTACATCCTACTAAAGAAAATTTTTAATATATTTTTATATAACAATCTTATTTGTATTGCAGCTTTATATAGAGAAGTTTATTGATTCTTTTTTTTTATATAATTATACATAATACACAAATACTAGATGATTATGTAGAACTTTCGTTAGCAAACTACATAAGTGTTGGATGAAGTTATGATAAAATTGTTTCTTAATAATTATCTCTGTAGTTATATGAACATTATCTACTAAATTAATAAGCTTCAAATATGTTGTCGACTACGGCCCGTTTACATTTTTTGTCGTTGTGAACTTAATTATCCTTTTAACCTGGATCGTCTGGAAGCCATGCTGGCCCAACACCTTTTGTAATACGGGAACAATAGTTGAATTAATTTGATCGCTTGTTCTATGCTGGCCAATTTTCTGGCCGTATTGCAGTTAACGAACGAGGTTAACGTTATGTAGGGAGTGCACTCTGGACCCAGCTATTACCTTCGCTGAAATAGCCCTCGGGAATGGCGAGACTCCATTATCGAGGGAAGATTCATGTTAAACACTTTGTATGGATTTGTAATGGATCGTAATGGTTTCGCTGTGTTCGATATCGTCTAATGAAACATAAAACATATATTTTTATTCGTTTAGCTGGCACAGTGATTTCATTTTTGCTACTTAAGGTGTAATTATTATTCGTTAATAATGATCGTCTACATACAAGTCTACAAATCACAATATTTCCTGGCATTTATTAAATTACCTGAAATAAATTAGAATCGACTATCTTCTGCCATTATTCACTTAAAAATCAATCAAACATTATTCAGCGCTTTTATGTAAGTTTATCCAATCATTCTCCTAAAAGATGGATTTCTCGAAGAGTTAGAGAAATTAGTGTTTATACGTAATCCATTCATCAACACATTTCCAAACTTCGTAATTAAAATAACGTGGCTATTCTTGAAGTATACAAGGACGTGGATAGCGTTATCTTAAGCTGGGTCCACATCAATAAAAATTTGTATTGTGCATGCGCAGCAATGTAGACGCTCTGACACCGAAGATCACACACAAATATTGTCGCCGCATTGCACACACACGAACCATCTGTTGTCCACCAGATAATTAAAACAAATTGTTCCAGTAAATTCAACACACACGCAAAATTTTATTGGTGTGGACCCAGCTTTAGACTTCTTGATGTACGAAATTGTTATGAAAATATTCTGCAAGGCTAGGACTCTTTCGAAGATGAATGTTAATCGACATTTAATTGCGACAGGGATGCATGCTTATCGTCCTTATGGGGATGCTTCCTCTTACAACGCATTATAAGACACGTTGCTTTAAATGGGTATAAAGTTACAGTAGCATTCAGCTACCACACAGGAATTATAATTTGGAAACTATGCTTAGGAGGTTAAATTCGTAGTTACACTTAGATTAATAAAAACTCACACTTTATTTTAAAAAAAACTCCTTCAGTCACCATATAACGCCAACAACCCGTGACCGGAGATGCTTTTTGGTGCTTGATGGCGACTGAAGGACTGGAAATTTTTATGTGGAGCACGGGAAAACATTTTCCTTGTTTGTTGAATATTTTTAATGTTCTCCACAAGTTCACTGTGTATTTTTTACTCATACTTTAGTAATCACCATAGGTAGCACAGGAGGAGTAACGTAGCACAGGAGGAGTAACCGAAATACTGCAGTCATAGTTGCAAGCTCATCCAAATATCATATTTCGACAAGATAATGCCAAATAGCCTACAGCTTGTCAAACAATACATGTTTTAGAAGAGTCTGCGATAACACAGGTCGACATGATTTTTGTAACTTTAATGAGAATGCTCTTTTTGCGTTTCGTTTAGGTAGATATTAAAACACCTTTTCACAGAAATGGTCTAGCACGTCCCATTTTCAAGCACCTGCTTCTCCTTTATATCATGGGCTAATTGAAATAATTTGTACCTGACTTTGGACTAGACAATATAGAAATTACCATAAGATCGTAGAGGGGGTATTTCCAATGTCTTCTTCGAACCTTTAAGGACAGTTTTATTGTTGTCTATAGTTTAGTTTGTTTCTGTTTCGTTTACAGTACGGTCAAGTGTTTAAGTCGATTATATATAAAATGGCAAAATCTAGTCGCCGATTTTGCAAAAATCCAATGGATAAGTTTTGTTATATATGCGGACGATTTATTTTAAAGTCACAAGCTAGATCTGTATCCGAGGAAGTCAAGTGCCAAATGGGGGATGAAGATAAAAGTTCGACTCTTCATGTTTGCTGTGTAAATTGTCACGTAAATTTAGTGCAGTGAATGAATTGCAAGAATAATTTTATGCCATTTGCTGTTCCTATGGTGTGGAGAGAACCTACTGACCATCTAAGTAATTGCTACGTTTGTATCACTAAAACGGAAGAGTTTTCAAAAAAGCAAATGGACAAAATTCAGTATCCAAATTTATCTTCTACACTTAGGCCAGTTCCTTAGGCCTTAGTTCTTCATAGCCAGGAACTTTAATCCTGGAAAACATGTTACGCGATGATTCTAATTCTTCATTAGGATCTGGTCCACAACTTTCTGAGAACACCAGTTGTGACATTTTTAACAACTACCAGTGAACCTCACTTAACTGAAAATGAATTAAATGATTTGGTACGTGACCTGGGATTGTCAAAACCAAAATCGGAACTTCTTGGTTCCATACTTCCACACTTTCTTCTTGGTTCCAATGCTTTCACTGATGGTTTAATGATTGAGCCTAATATGGAACATGTGCCTTCCGAGTGGCATATTTTCATAGATTCTTCGAAGAACAGCTTAAAAGCACTCTTGCTTCATATTGGAAACAAAAACCCATCTATTCCTTTAGTCCATTCAGTGACAATGAAGAAAACTTATGACAACTGAGTAAACCATACTAAATCAGTGTCATTTGGATATTTGTGGAGATTTATAAGTGATAGGTATATTGCTAGGACTTCAAAGGGGTTTTCAAAGTATTGCCAGTTTGTGTCTATGGGACAGTAGGGCAACAAAAGAACATTACAGAAAGATTGGCCTCATGGCACTTCTTTTGAACCTGGTACTTCAAACATAAAATATGCTCCCCTTGTTAACCCAAAAAAAGTGCTTCTTCCGTTTCTCCATATTAAGCTTGAACTAATGAAAAATGTTGCCAAAGCCATAGACAAAGGAGGTAATGATTTCAAGTATCTAAAATAAATAGTTTCTCAATTAAGTGATGAAAAACTAAAAGAAATATTTATTGGATCACAAATAAGGAAGCTTCCAGGTGATTTCCGTTTTCAAGAAAAATTAATTGAAAACAGATTGGCAGCTTGGAAGTGTTTTGTAAGTATAGTGAAAAGATTTTTCGGCAACAAGAAAGATGAAAACTATAAAAACCTCATAGGTGAACTCTTGAAAGCCTATGAAATACTAGGATGTCACATGTCCTTAAAAATGTATTTTTTTACACTCCCATTTGGATTTTTCTCCGGCAAATTTGGGTCCAGCAAGCGACGAACAAAAAGAGAGGTTTCACCAGGACATCAGGTTAATGGAGGCAATATACCAATACCAGGGACACTGGTATTCTAGGTTAGGCGACCCTTACTGGTTTTTAAAAAAGATGATGCTGCAGAACACAAGAGAAAAAAGTCAATGTTTTTGTCGTTGTATGACATTTTTTATTCAAATAATCCTCAGTAATGTCTTTGCATAGATTTAAATGTTTTACATGTTTATATAATTATTTGATTGTAAAAATATATCGTCTCCTTTATTTCCCCACCATCGATCCCCTGTAACAAAAAAACTGTACGTGTTACGGTAGTTAGCTTATCATTTTCGGATTTATGACTACAATATACTTCATATACACCTATTTTCATGAATGTTACCTCAAAAATTTGTTGAATCGTGTAATCTATAGGTGAATCAATGCAAGATATTATTGGTTAAATCTCTGCCTAACATGCATCGCAAATTTTTTAACTAATCTACGCAGTATGTATCTGCGCTTTCACTACCAGGAATTTCAAGGTGCTAGTATCGTTTGTTCATTCGTAGTGACAAAAAATGTTATTGAACACTAACAGGAGTTGGCTAAATTTTTGAACATTATTTTGTTTTACTTGCCAAGGACTCCTTTGACATTAGTAATCTACTCTCTTCTCTCATCTCATTTTAAAGCAATATTTTTCTTCTCTATGATTTCTCGACCAAATAATGTAAATATTGCTCGACGATCTACATATTCGCTTGAGTTAGTTATGTGGGTCTTTTGGCTAGTCCCAAAAATAAAAGTTGCCAAATAGAAGAGGTAGTGGGAAAAGAAAATAGAAGAATTATTAATTCAGTGAGAATTGGATGGTTTGTCATATATAGAAGAGAAAAGAAGGCACTACAACTGAATGGAACCGAACGAATAAAAAAATCCTGATCTGTTTCGACATGATTCAGCAAACTTCTATCGTTGCTTTGGAGGTGATTCTCAGAAATGTATACAGGTAGTTCTTCAGAATGATTTCCGATTGCTTGTATTATTGTTTTATATTTCATTTTATATGAATCATATTTCCCACGGATAGATTATGTACTTCAGGAAACTACTAGTATGACGTTTTATCTCTATGCTAAACCATATAGCACACTTATATAGTTTCCCTATATCTCAAAAATATGAGACTGACCTTTGTAAACCAATATTTTTATCAGACTACACTTCGATGAAATTTCCATTACAGTAAATAACTCAAACAAAATCTGAAATGAAACGATTGTATAGCCCATCACGATAATATATTTAGATAACATATACGTTGTGACAGTTCATAATATCGTGATGTTCTCTCTCTCTTTCTATGGTGCTCCATAGAAAATATTTTAATAGCAAAATATAATATAATTACGAATACCATTATTACGGCATCATTTTGAGTGTTTTAATTTTCTGTTAATGCGGAAATAAATGTTATTCCCAATATCAATTTATTTGCCATTTTAAGCTTGTAAATATTGGAATTTCTTTTTACCATGATAATTTATGAGTAAACTACTCAGGGTGTTCACTTATATACACTATTTTGTTTTATTGAACTTGAAACAGCATTAAATTCTTCTTACATTATCCTTCATATCTAGTTAATTTAAATTGTGTCGCTAAATAAGTGTTACAAAATAATTGTAGGTAATAACATATAATAATGCAAAAGTAAAAACCATACATTCTTCCAAATTAATTCAGGTTATTTGCCGATTGTTTAACCCCTCCGTAAGAAATTCCGAAGCACTATGATAGTCAAAAAATAACCGTGAACTGGCTGCTTTGAATGTTCAAATATTCTATTCAAATCGTTACTAAACACCAAATCACTCTTTAACTTCTCGACTTGCGTTTCGCTAACCATGTTAATATCATCAGGAGATGATTCAGTCAAGGGATGATTCAATTGTGACCGAATCATATCCTGATAATGCTAACATGGTTAGCGAAACGTGTGTCGAGAAGTTTAAAAAAAGTGATTTGGTGTTTAGTGGTGACCTCTTCGAGTTTAGTGGTTGGAATGTCATAAACTTGCATCTCTTCATCCGTAGAAGAAATCTACTATTTTGGAACAAGCCGTACAGCTACGCATTTGAATGAATGTTGTTTAAATGACTTCAGTCAAAATATCACGAATGGACTTTTCAAACATGCTTAGATGCAGAGCTGTCTTTCTTAAGCATTTCATTGATGTTTCTTTCAATCCAATACGTTGTACGTCGATTGGAATGTGAAGATTGGATTTAGTGAAGGAAGTGACAAAGCCAACAAAATCGATGAAAAATGTCAAGGCTCCAGAAAAACATAGTATAATTGTTGATATGCTCAAATATTGGTAAAATTATATACTAACTGCCTCAAAGAACAAAAAGTATCCAACTTATGGAAAAATGCAGAAGCAATTCTTCTACATAAAAAACGAGCACAGAAAGCTTACTATCGTACTATCGTACTACACAGTTTTCATCCAGTTAATATATAAAAGAATATTATGAAATACTGAATGACGTAAAACCAAGAGAGTAAGTCGAATTCAGATGTGGATTCAGTACAATGGATCACAATCCAGGTTGAACAGCAAACCATAACAAGGCACAATTAATACATTGTGCTACTGTTCTTGGCTTTTATTAACTATGAAAAGGCATTTCCAAGGCTCAATTCAAAGCAAGCCTTAATGGATTGCTAACTAAGGGGTAGAGAAAGCCGACGTCAATTTATTGGAATCCATGTATGACGCTACAGCGACAGTTCACGTGGCGTACGGCAAGGATTCAGTATCGCCTGTTTTTTCTCAGCCTGCCTTGAAAAGTTATTCCATAATGTGAATTGGGAAAATGACACAGATGATATTGTTCTTCTTTAACAAATTCCAGATGAGCTACACATAACACACATACAAGAACTGCTATAGGGCGGGCGAAGCATTTGGTTTGAGAATAAACTTGAAAAAGAGTCAGGCCTTGTTCAATATATTTACTGTGGATAGAAGAATTTCTGTTTTAGGGAGGAATTTGGATATTGTGGATCACTACTTATATCTTAGGTAGAAGATATCAAGGGATGGTGATACCACCCGGTAGGCTAATACTAAATCCTGCTTGCCCCCTTGAATGTGTGTCATTCAATATTCTTAATAGTTTTAAAATTTATATATATATATATATATATATATATATATATATATATATATATATATATATATATATATATATATATATATATACACAAAATAAATGATGTCTTGACTGATCTTTCGTTGACATTAGGGCCAACCTAGTAATGCTTCAGTATACGACAGAACTGACCTTCATATTCCACCTTTTTTATTTATATTGCAAAATCAATGTCTTGGCATGTTTTCAAAATAACAGCGGACAGAATAATGGCACAGCAGGTGCCGATACGAAGCGATGACAAAAGGTCAGAGCAAAATCAATTAGAGCACGGCGGTAGGGAGAAACGAGGAAAGCTAAAAAAAAATAAAATAAAAAAGCACATTAATCCGTAAGCAGTAAACTGCGGGGTCAACAGAGCCGATGTGGTGGTAACACGGAAAAAACACACCGGAAGTCATTTTCCGATTTTCCAATTCTAATTTTCTTCCGGACGGATCGTTGAATAATGTAGCAGTTAACTTTTTTCCCCACTGTTTGGCAGCGGTATTCGAAAAAAAGCTCATCCGCCGGCCATATCGATCGGTTTGTTATATATTTTGTCATTAATTGCAAGTATTTTCTTATAAAATTGATTTTGATTGTGATTTAATCACATCGGATGAACTATAGATAGATTAATTGATGAATGGAGTATTATGTAACACTAAAAAAGCATTACTCTGCAAAACAATATATTGTTAAACCAATTTTAGTATATACTGTATGTTTCTTTTTGTGAAAAGAATGTTTTTAAGAACTGAGAAGTACTAACCAACCTTAAAATCTAAGTACTTCTTACTACTTAAAAGAATCCTCACAAAAGGAAATTCCATCGAATGTACAGTCAAAAATTCTGTTCATATTCATGTATATATATATATATATATATATATATATATATATATATATATATATATATATATATATATATATATATATATATACATGAATATGAACAGCATTTTTCTGATTATACATTCTATGGAATTTCCTTTTGGAATATATATATATATATATATATATATATATATATATATATATATATATATATATATATATATATATATATATATATATATATATATCGTTTCTGTACGTTCTTCTATCCTCAATCTCTGTCGGGTCCATTTGTGCCTTTCCCAGATCAGTTCTTGACTTGTGCAATCCATGGTACTGTTGATTTGACCCCTTGTACATATGTAAGAATTCTGTTGGCAAGTCTTTTCGATGGGAGTCTACTGATATGTCCATAGAATTTCAACCTTCTTTTTCTTGATGTTGAGTTATGTTCAGCCGTAGCGTGAGAGTTTTTATAGGACCATCGATGTTCATTATGAAGATTAATTATGCCATCACGACTGAATTGCGCTGTAAACAGAGCATACTTGTATAATCTCCGATTTGAATTTATCTAGTAATAAAACTGCATCCTTAACGCAAAATCACCATCCTGCAAATGTTGTACCTTTGTAAACGAAATGGATATAAACCTTCATGTGAAGAGTCTCCTAAGCAGACAATTGTCATTTGTCAAATATCTACAGTTCGCCTTGTACTTACTCTTGGATCAAGTGGTATAAAGAATGGTTGCTTAGCAGTAAAAAAAGTATAAGTACATTTTCTCACTCTTTATTACATTTGCCATCCATAAATGTGTTTACTCGTGTATCTCTGTAACAGTTTAAAATATGACCCATGTTTATTAATATATATATATATATATATATATATATATATATATATATATATATATATATATATATATATATATCTTAAAAAAAAGCTAAAATCATTCGTTATTCTTGATTAAAATCATTTCTTCGTTCTACTCTATTTGTTGCTCTGATCCTCTTGAACTTGTTCCATCCATTTTTTCACTGCATATAGATAATTTAGGTTCTTTATACATTTTTTCGATTTCATTGTGTGTTTTTCTTTTCCAACCTTCTTCTGTTCTTATTCCACCGTAAATAGATCTCAGTAACTTTCTCCCATCTGTCAGGTTTCTCGCAGATTACTTTTAACACCCGTTTCTCACATGAATACATTATTGTTGGCCTTAAGATTGTTGTGTATATGCTTATTTTAGTATTTCTACACATCAATGTTGATTTTAGTAATGGGGTCGAGGCTGCATATTTTTAGTTTCCCTTTGCAATTCTTGCTTTTATTTCTTGTAGTCAACGGATCATACTAATAAGAAACTTTGGGTGGAGAGCTGGTGTGATGACGTGAGCGTGATGATTGAATTCATTTTCAGTTGACTTACCACATACCAAAATAGACGTTTCATTAAAGATTTTTTCCGATCGTTAAAAAACAACTCTTAAATTTTACATAAAAAAAAATACTAATATAAATCAATGCGTATAACTAATATGCGTATTAAAAAAATTATTTATTTTCGGGCTTAATATTTCCGATGACACTGGACCTCTAGTTCTCCAGCACCTAATAATGCCATATTTGTACCAATTGTTGCCTTATTTAGAAGCGTTTCCATATGGCGTCTGTACCCGAACTCCACGAAAACGAAAAGTTTTCGGAAGTAAAACAAAGACAGTTTCGAATTGGGAAATTTCGAGAGGTTGCAAACTGGTCTAGGTAGTTGAAAAAGAGAAGAGGTGAGCTGGAGTGATATTGAGGGAACTTTTCAACTCCCAAGTGGAAAACCAGATATTTAACTTATGAAATTGTTATGTTCGCTTCCGGTCCGCGGGTTTTTGTTGTAGTTTCTTGTTAGCTTGGGCGAATAATCGGTTGGCCGAATGAAACCATTAAGTGTCTTGTTTTTCGGCTTCGCCATTAAAACATTTATTAGTTTGGAAGTTGAATGTGACAAATGTTTAACGTTAAAAGTTTTGCTGAACAGTGGTTTCAGGAAATGGAAATAATATGTTATTGTATTACAGCTTAGCTCCTCAGTTTATTTTTTGACTTACTTTTTTCAAAAAATATGAATATCTAACCTATTTTTATTATTTCTACTCGCTAAAACATCCAAAAATGGCAAGTCATCAATAATCAAATACTTGAAAATATGCGAGGTCGCTAGTATGTATGGAAACGGTCAAATATCTCGAGAAGGCGTTGAAATTTTTTAACGAAATTTTGTACACAAACATTTGGAAATGTTTGCCGCTTTTTTTCCTTGTTGCATATTTGAAATCCAAGGCTTGATTTTTTTTAAATGACCAAAGTACTTGAATTTGACGTTGTTGGAAAGAGCATTTTTTTCTGAATTCAACGAGGTAAATATTGTATGGTTTTTTTTTTCAAAAAAGATTTTCGGTCTCTTTTGTCAATATTAGATTAAAAAAAAAACAATTTCAAAATTATATATTTTTTTTTTATTAAAGAACTATTTACAAAAGGTGTTCAAAGTGTCCACCATTAACTTTCTGGCAGTACTGGATACGTCGAACGAAGCTTTGAATTGCGTTTTCCCACCACATAAGAGGTATATAAGCAATTTCATTTCGAATTCGTAATTTGAGATTTTCGAGATTTTCTAGCCTATTAACGTAAACCCGTCATTTTAAATAGCCCCACAAAAAATCGAATGACACCAAGTCGGGTGACCTTGCCGGCCATTCGATAGCTTCTCGTCGACCGATCCAGCGGTTTGGAAAAGTAGTCTTAAGAAACCATCTAGCTCTAGCCATATTTCCTGGTTTTGGATTATTAAATTTGGAAACAGACCAAAAAGTTAATCTTCCAATAGATCTAAATACTTATCTGTTGTCAAGTTGCTATCAAAGAAAAGTGGTCCTATATTATTATTGCCATTCCATCCAAATATTTTACTTTTGAGGATAATGTGTATGAAGTACACAAATACACTACAATTGTATCTGTTAACATGACCATTTAAACAAAATATTGCTTGATCGGTAAAAATAATATTTGAAACAAAATTTGGTTGGTATTTATTTTTCCATCGTAACTTCGCAAAACTCAACTATTCGATAAAAATCATCTTCACTTAATTCTTGTAGTAATTGTATTTTCTACGGATAAATTTTTTTTTAATTATTTTTTCGATTGGGCGTCTACACATGTTATGATTTAAAAACTAATTTACCCACCACACATCAAATAAAACATTTGTTATATTTTTGAAACAGTGGATAATTAAGTTCCTCAAAAACGCCAATACTTTTGTTACACCCTGGTTCAGCAGTTATATTAATTCAGTTAATTCACGCTAACCTTCTACTTGAAAACCTTTATCCAGAAGTGCTTTAACAATGCAATAGTTTTGCTTGGAATAAAACAGGGCCAACATTTCATCAGTAGTAAATGCAGATGTTATTTTCCAGTTTTAACATTTTCGATGAGAATGGGCCTTTCGTTCTCGTGAATCTAATAATGTTAAATTTGGACTAGTTTAGAAACATTTCTAGAAGAGCCCTTTTCACACGGTCGCCAGCTAAAGAAAAGTTTCCGGAAGTAAAGTAACGGCCCTTTCGAATTGGTTCAAAAAGTTACAAACTGGTCTGGGTAGTTTCGAATTAGAGATGAGGAGACAAATGGAGATAACTTTTCAGCTTCCAAACCGAAAGTAGGATATTGAACTTATGAAATTGTTATGTTCTCGTCGGATCTGCAAGTTTTTATTGGAGTTTCTGTTTGCCTCGTCCGATAATCAGATGGCCGAATTGGAATTGCAAATGTATTAGTTAAGTATGTGGATAGCGACTTTTGTACATCATCCAGTCACTTCGGGATTTGGGAAATATACCCTTATAATGTACAAAAGTTACAAGCACTCTTACCCGCTGATTTGTCACATATTGTGAATTGGCAAAAATATTGTGAATGGTTTACTGTAGAGGTGGGTCGTTATTTAACGATGTGTTTTTTATAGCTGTTATTTCATATTAACTAAATATAAAATAGTAGGTAGACTGTTTATATTATATGAAGTTTCGTAGTTGCAGTTGCCGTGTCCCCGCTTCTAAACGAAATAACAATAAGAGGTAGACAGACAAATAGCAGGTAGCGTATTTAATAACCGATAGAAAATAACAGTCGTGGTCGCAGTTCTGTCAATGTTATTGTCGTATTTAGCAATCTTGGAAAATAATAGGAGTACGGTGTCAGCGGTCGACATTGGACAGCGTTATTGATAAAGTTGAGTGAGTAGCTGTTTCGAAAAGAACATTAGGAATAAGTGTAATTTTATATTGTTAATAAACTATTTTTTTAATAAAACGTTTGGACATTTATATATATTCTTTATATATATTATCGTAAGTTATTTACTTATTTGGGTTCTGGCATGTGAACATTTAAACTTAAAAACAACCAATTATTAAACTCCATGCCTGCATATTAATAATAATAAGAATAAAAAGGTATAAAACAATTCTTTACTTTATTATCTATCACTTGTATTTTTAAACAAAATTTGTGTGACTATAGCTTCGTAAAACGATTTTACATTCTCAAACACTACTTTAAAACTATAGTCACGCAAATGTTTAAAAATAAAAGTGATAGATAACAAAGTAAAAAATTGTTTTATTCCTTTTTAAAAATGAACTATCACAAAGTAACGGACAAATCAATCAATAATAATAATAAGATTAATAGAATGTAAATATAGTTGTAAAATGTCTGAAGACGAATCTAAAAAATAAATTATATTAATTTCTATATATACTGAAAAAAATAGGAAGTAAATATATTTTGTGTGTATGTCAATGATACTTACATTGACAATAATAGTTTTTAATGACAGTGATATACTACCAAAAAAATATAGATGAGCTGTTATTGTGTATTGAAATACTTAAACGTTTTTAATTGTATTCCTTAGAATCGGAAACCATATTCGTATATTCGTTATTCGTTATTGTGTATTGAAATACTTAAACGTTTTTAATTGTATTCCTTAAAATCGGAAACCATATTCGTATATTTTCAGTATATATAGACATTAATATAATTTATTTTTTAGATTCGTTTTAAAAACGGGAGGAGAAGATCTCCCAAAACGTTAACGTTCAAAAGTTTGTATTTATTTTAGAGAATTTTTGTATTTTTTAAAATTTTGTTTGGTAGGCAAATTTCTCACAGAAAAAGAATCACTGAGAAGTTTGTCTCCGTTTTGTTTTTTACCCAGTGATTCTTTAAAAAAACAAAAAAAAAATATTCAACAAGTGACGTGCCGTCACATGATCTTGGTGGTCAGTTGACATTACCGTTTCGCGAAATAGAGCGCTCAGGAAAATTTTCTTGCAATAAATCGATTGTATGGCGAATATATGTATATGTATATATATATATATATATCGCCTATTCTTTTCTCGGCTGGCCTTGAAGAAGTATTCCGTAAACTGGATTGGGAACAGGATGGTGTAAAGATCAATGCTGCAAACTTAAACCATCTTAGATTTGCAGATGATATTATTCTCATTTCACAAGACCCAGAGGAGTTGCAAAGACGCATACAAGAACTGCAAAGGGCTGGCGAACCATTTGGCTTGAATATAAACCTGGAAAAGAGTCAGGTTATGTTCAATAACTTCGTTCAGGACAGAAGAATTTCAGTTTTAGGAAGGGATTTAGAGATTGTGGACAGCTTTATATATCTTGGGCAGAGGATTTCAATGGAGGGGAATACCGCCCGGGAGGTGGAAATTTAACTTCCTAACCATCTAACTTCCTATGAGCAAAACAAGTAACAGCAAAAGTTTCTGGAAACAATAAGTAACACAAATTAATGAATACAAAGGGCATTATTGTTTTTCGCATTATTATTTTCGAAGCAATAGATGTCGATAGACTATGTACTATAAAGATAATGGGCCTTAAAAGCACGTTTAAATTCTGCAAATCAGCTTAAACACTTCTGTTAATTGGATTCGATTTACGAACTGAAAAAATTAAATCAAGTGGAAATGTTTTATAACTCAAACAATAATTTATTCGATGCTTTGGTAACTTTTTAAACTTCTCGAAAACTACCATCTACAAACTATTTAAATCGGAAAGCTAAAAATAAAGTTTTATGCTGAAACTTACGTCAGTTTTATAAAACCAACTTCTTTAACGAAAATGCTTTTGTTATTTGTTAAAAAGGCGAAAAAAAAAAGATATGGAGAATAATCGTTTATATATATATATATATATATATATATATATATATATATATATATATATATATATATATATATATATATATATATATATATATAACGATTATAAACGATTATATATATATATATATATATATATATATATATATATATATATATATATATATATATATATATATATATATCATATCATATCCTGGGATTATCGACAAAAAATATACTATTTCTGGCGCAAATCGGCCAATGAACTTTAAATCTTTTTTTTATTGCTACCTTGATTGTGAGTGTATTCATGTGCAATCCATATCAATTGGTTTATTTGCTCAGATGACACTGGGATTTTGTAATAATAAAAATGGAATTTAAAAATTCGACGAATTAGTTTTGCGCTTGTTGATTGATAGCTTATACTTTTTTCTATTTGTCATAGGTCAGAGTACAATAGAGTTGTTTATATGAAATATTTGATATAATTACTAACTAAATAATATCACTGGTAGAAACAATATTGAGAAAATAAAGAATTCCACTTGATTGGAAAGTAATACAATTATTAAACTGCTGCAATTATTATAAAGGAGAGGAAAAGACAGAGACGTGTAGCGCCATTCTGTGGAACCACATATCCTGCAGATCAAATTATTCAATTCAGTCCACAAAAATCATCAACTCACAAATTGTCATCTTACGATATCGAACACCATTCACAGTTACAGCTTCACCAGCAGCATTCTGAAATAAGTACAGTCCAATTAAACCTCCGGGCCATAATACACACCAGATAATGACTCGTTTAGGGTGTAAAGGTATATCATGAATCAGTCGTGGATTTTCGTCACCCCAAATGCGGCAATTTTATTTATTAACATAACCACCAATTTCAAAATGTGCTTCATCTAATAAGATGTTTTTTTGAGAAAAATCATGTTTGTTCTTTGACCCAATTGGCAAATGCACGACGTTTTGAATGTGGCTTTAGTTCCTGTGTGTGTTATTTGAACCTTATATGTCTTCATTCAGAGCTAAATCTTTTCGTAAAATACGCCATGTTGTGGATTCACTGAGTCCAAAGTGTTGTGAATGTCGACTAATGGACATTTCTGGGCCTTGGAAACACTTTCACGTAGCAAATCAATATGCTCTTGTGAACGACCATTACGACTGTATATTGCTCTTCTTTTATCTTCCACCGAACCGGTTTCTTGAAATTTTTGAACAATTCAATTGATAGCGGTTTCAGATGGGCGGTTTTGTAAACTGTAAATATCACGTAATTTTCTAAAAACATTTTTTACTGAACCCCTCTTCATAAAATAATTCAACAATTTTAAGGCGTTGTATTGTGTACGACATTTCTATAAATATCATACATTATACTTCTGAATTGAGACTAGTAAATTCACAACACCAGCTGTGTTTTGTTCAATAATTAAAAAAAAAAACCGTTCAATTTAAAAGAACCGTTAATAGCATTTAAATATTATTCTATATGTATACTGTTAATGAAATATACTTGTATCTATAATTATTCATCGCTGTTATGGTTGCTAAATATTGCGCTGCAGTCTGGCTAAACAGTTGCTATGTAAAGATGATTCACATAATCTCAATGAGACTATGAGAATAACCAAGGTGGTTTAACCATGGGTGTTTAAAAAGCACACCCATACCTTGGCTCTCCCACTTTGAGCAATATTGTTCTTCCCACTATCCACAGACTGGAAATACTAGTCAGAGAATACAATAAAATATTATGAAATCCCCACCTCCCATTACACAATGACTTGCCTGCTGTCGGCCTGCGGAGACTAAAACCTAGTTTATTTCCACTGCTGTTTGCAGAACAACTCCTGGGAGAAAATTTCGACTTTATTGCTAAATGGAGGGAATCTACAAATGGGGACTGACTGGGTCGCCAGCTTGTGACCAATGGCCTCGATTTTAAAATTTAATGTACTTATTGTGATCTGTCTTCGGGCCTATATATCTATTTTTGTCTTTTACAATTTAATTTGTCTGTGTTATATTTTAGTGTATATATCTGATGCTTAACTTAAATCCATGTAAACCATACGCTAAATAAATAAATAAATAAATCATTGTATGAAGATTGGAGGCCCATTATTCTATGTGTATAAATTTAAAACTTGTAAATAAGCATATTTTTGACCCATCAGATCTTATACGGACTGCATTTGCACTTTAGGGATTATTTTGGAATACATTGTTGAAAAAGTACAAAACATCTACAGTAGATAGAGAAGGAAGTGGAAAATTATGAGGTAATGATAGATCAAGAAAATCAGTAAGGATGATTAAAACTGTTGTATGACAATTCTAAGGCTTTTCTAATAATAGTTAAAAGTGTCAGATAAAGATTTGTTCTCTTAGCATATTATTTTTTGCTAATTATAGACTAGATTAAAGAAAAAACAGTTACAATTAAATGATACAATTAAACAAATTAAATGATATTTATTAACTGGAGCACATTTGAAGAATTATAGGACCTCGAATTTGCCTATATATATATATATATATATATATATATATATATATATATATATATATATATATATATATATATATATGCCAATGCCATGCCAATGCCAAAAGATAAGCAAGATCTCCATCCCAAGAAGACCATGATCTGGTCAATGTCTGCAATGCATTGTAATGTGCCCACGACAATGCATGACCTCACACGACAAACATCGTCAAGGAGGCCCTGAATGATCTCGAATGAGAGGTAGTTTCACATTCGCCGTACTCTCTAGATCTTGTGCCAACCGATTATCACCTTTTCTGCTCGCTCTCCAACCAACTGACGGGTGTAACCTATCGATTGAGACGTATATAGGCCTATTGGCCGATATACGTCTCAAAATTGTCGATCGCAGATTTCCTCTCAATTGAGGTCAAAAATACGATAAGAAAACCAAAGAGAGTGCCATTCTCTATAACTATTACATTTTTCCGTGGTACATAAAATATTAAAGAGTTTTCGGAAAAGGAGTTCGCATTATAAAATTGGGTAAATTTCAGCGGCATTTCAACATAAAACTCTTTCGGAGTTTTCAATTTGTACTTATGAAAAAGTTCCGGAAAGCTTCAGGTTTTTATATGTTCTTAAATCGATTTTGTAAGTAGAAGAATTGCTTTGAAATTAATATTTCCATCAATTCATTATTAAAAAATATATGACTTTTAACAAGGTTCTCCGTTCTCTTGCATTCCCAGCCATTCGTGAGCATTTTTGTTCGTTAGCTATCATCCCTTCCATTAAAGGGCACATTTTTCGTCTTTTGGTGTTCAGACTCTTCAGGGTCACTCTACCCACAGTCAACAACCCATAGTTTCACCGACTTCAAGCTCATTTTAGCGCAAATTGTTGTGTGTTCTACATGAGACTGTAGAACCCAACGCTTTGGATAACACCCAGCTAGTTTTGTCTCATTAATTGCTAGTTTTGTCTCATGTTAGTTCGTAGTGTTTCGCGGATGGAAGAATACATTAGACTATTAGTTCGGGAGTATATCCGATCGTTTGTGTCCCCTTTGTTGGGAACGTGCAGACGTTTCGCCAAGATCACACTTGGTATTCTCAATGCTTGCTTGAAGTCTGAAGACTATATATATATATATATATATATATATATATATATATATATATATATATATATATATATATATATATATATAGTGTTAGATTTTCTTGGACTGCGTCCAATGAGACAGCAGTAGCTGAGTGTCATCACACACCCAACCGTTGGGTTCCACAATCTCATGTGGAACACACAACAACCTGCGTCTCCGCCTAAATGAACATTTTTGTTGGTTGCTTGTTGGATGACATATGTTTCGTCTCTCGAGGTTCAGACTCATCAGGGCGCCGACATATACCATACCATCAAGAATAGGGAGACCCTATTCACAGCCAACACAGCCGGAAGGGTCTAGCACTGCATATATACGCCATCCGACGGGAAGTCGGCGAAAACATGGGTTGTTGGTTAATATACATTGTTTCACCCCAAATGAAATATAATCTGCCTTAGTTAGTCCACGGGAAACTCATTTTTTTTTTAAGGCATTACTTGTTAAAATATTTATTAACATAAAAATAGCAGTGTAACATGCCATTTTCAGTGCTAAGTGCGGAAAGTGATGCATCAATCAAAAGAGACACTAAATAGACAAATAAAAAAAAGTAAAACTAATTTCTTGCTGTCCAGTATA
Organism: Cosmopolites sordidus; assembly: GCA_031761425.1. Taxonomy (NCBI): domain Eukaryota; kingdom Metazoa; phylum Arthropoda; class Insecta; order Coleoptera; family Curculionidae; genus Cosmopolites; species Cosmopolites sordidus. Next base: position 721,374 of record JARFXV010000063.1, on the reverse strand, counting down.
CTTCTTATAAGGGTCTTTAAAATTGAGTGGTTTTTTTAAATCTTGAACGAAACACAGAATTTGTGTTGATTTCAAAAAACTTGATAATTCAAGCATAATGTATGCCAATTAAACACGAAAGACAGAATGACCACCTCTTTCAGCTCCACAGACGTTCACTCTTTTGTCAAAAGTTTGGATGATATTTTGGCATCATCGTGGTTTTATATCACCAATGACTCGAATAATTTCATCCTTTGATTCGGGAAGTGATTGTGGATTGTTCTTATTGACATGACTTTTCACATAACCCCAAAGAAAATAGTCCAACGGTGTCAAATCACATGAACTTGGAGGCCAATTAACATCACCGTTTCTTGCGATAACTCGTCCAGAATTTTTTTCTAGAGAGGAAAAGACAGAGACGTGTAGCGCCATTCTGTGGAACCACATATCCTGCAGATCAAATTATTCAATTCAGTCCACAAAAATCATCAACTCACAAATTGTCATCTTACGATATCGAACACCATTCACAGTTACAGCTTCACCAGCAGCATTCTGAAATAAGTACAGTCCAATTAAACCTCCGGGCCATAATACACACCAGATAATGACTCGTTTAGGGTGTAAAGGTATATCATGAATCAGTCGTGGATTTTCGTCACCCCAAATGCGGCAATTTTATTTATTAACATAACCACCAATTTCAAAATGTGCTTCATCTAATAAGATGTTTTTTTGAGAAAAATCATGTTTGTTCTTTGACCCAATTGGCAAATGCACGACGTTTTGAATGTGGCTTTAGTTCCTGTGTGTGTTATTTGAACCTTATATGTCTTCATTCAGAGCTAAATCTTTTCGTAAAATACGCCATGTTGTGGATTCACTGAGTCCAAAGTGTTGTGAATGTCGACTAATGGACATTTCTGGGCCTTGGAAACACTTTCACGTAGCAAATCAATATGCTCTTGTGAACGACCATTACGACTGTGTATTGCTCTTCTTTTATCTTCCACCGAACCGGTTTCTTGAAATTTTTGAACAATTCAATTGATAGCGGTTTCAGATGGGCGGTTTTGTAAACTGTAAATATCACGTAATTTTCTAAAAACATTTTTTACTGAACCCCTCTTCATAAAATAATTCAACAATTTTAAGGCGTTGTATTGTGTACGACATTTCTATAAATATCATACATTATACTTCTGAATTGAGACTAGTAAATTCACAACACCAGCTGTGTTTTGTTCAATAATTAAAAAAAAACCGTTCAATTTAAAAGAACCGTTAATAGCATTTAAATATTATTCTATATGTATACTGTTAATGAAATATACTTGTATCTATAATTATCTTTGTTTCTATTTTTCTTTGACAAACATTCAGTTGAAGTCACTTTCTCTGATCGTTAAATTATAGAAAACAAGTCAATACATATTTTTATTTTATTACTAGCCATAAAATCCGTTTTTCGAACGAATTAAAACTAACACTCTCCGGATATGTTTCATAACTTAAACATGTAATTTTATTCAGGTTTCAAATTTCTATCCGTTCCTTACCTGTGCAATATTTTTCTCGTAAGTTTTCTAAATTCTACAAAACCCTAAACCTCACCAACTATTCGAATCAGAAAGTTAGAAGCAAAGTTTTATATTGAAATCCTGCTGAAACATGCTAGTTCTAAAACTTAAACTCCTTTTTATTTTTTTTTTGCATTCAAAGATTGTAAAATTTATGGGGAAAGGTTAAGTTATTTTTTTTCTTATTGTAATCATGGGGATTAGCAACCCAAAATCGACGTATCCATTTCAAACGTATCCATTTCAAAAGTGGGATCAGCCTTTTAATGAAACGGTATTGCAATTGTTTGCCATTTTTTTGTGGTTTGCTTAATTATCCATGTCCTGTTCACTCCCCTCGTCAATATATCTACATGAAAATACACAGTAGACTAATGGAGAATATTAAAAATATTCAAAAAACAAGGAAAAAAAATCCTGTGTTCCACGTAAAATTCTCAATCCTTTAGTCGCCATTGCTTTCGAACGTACAACTCGAAACCCGGCTGATGATGGCTTAAGGCCAAAAACCGGTTTCGGGAGATGCTTGTTGGCGTTTAATGGCGACTGAAGGATTGATAATTTTACGTGGAGCACAAGATTTTTTTTCCTTGTTTTTTGAATATTTTTCATATATCTACAGCCTTTTCTCCCTATTTTTCTTTCTTATTATCTTCTTGCTTCTCTTCTTTCTTTTATTTCCATTTCTCGTCTCCATTTGATTTTTTCATCGTCTGCAGAATCTGTTTGAATTAGGTTTTTTTCGACCATATAGTTGTTTTAAAGCACAAGCTTCAAGACGAGTTATAATACACGAGCCTACTGTAATATCAGTTGTAGACGCAATATAATTCGAAAAGCAATATTTCAGGCTCTGTTTTCGGTTTTCAATTGAAAAAAATGCTTCAGGAGCATAGGACATGATTAGTGCCGCTTTGGGAGATAATGCTCCGGTAGTTCCGGACTCGAATGTTGACTTAAATGATATATAACATCCAGGGCATCCAACAGATGTGGAGAACAAAGAATTGAAATCACCACTGGAAGAAAATTCTTGTCGTACTCAGCTAGTGCGCGGAGAGGAACTCAGGAGTAACAAGTCATTTCAAAACGTTTACACAAATTAGGGAAATTTCAAACGGAGATTGGTTTTGGGTCGTCTACGAACTCGCAGTTGATGATAAGAGTATAGGCCTTGATGTGTCATTGCTCTCCAGATTCAAGACTTATGACGAAAAGTGGATCCTCCATGATAATTCAAAGGGGCAGAAATCGTGGGGTAGTCCTAGTGAACCATCAACCAGTACCTCAGAACTTAATGTCCATGCCAAAAAAATGTTGCCGTGTATATGGCGGATTATGAATTGCTCTAATATGTCCAAATTGCTATTGTTGGGCGTTATCAGCAGCAACTTATTCGTATTGGAGGAAAGGTGATGCTTTGGAGGAAAAAGGGACTTATGCTGACAGGGGAAGAAAAGAAAGGAAATTATTTTGGTTCAAGACGCACAACCACATATAGCAAAAAGGAGTCTGGAAACGATCACCGAGGTGGGCTGGTAGATTTAATCTCAACCGGTATACTCTTCAGACTTGGCTCTTTCGGATTTTCAATTCCTCTGATCCCTGCAACATCATCTGGTAGATAACCATTTCATATCTCTTGAGGAAATCGAAAAAGCCTCAATAATGTTATTGCGTCAAAATCACCAAGCATGTTTTCGATTTGGCATTCGACGGTTACCTGAAAGTTAGCGAAACTGGATAAAGAGTGAGGGATGGTACTTCGAAGATTAAGTTTGTATTCCTTTTTACTATAAATTAATGTTAAAGGCAGTCGAAAAAGGCCGACTATTATAGAACAGTAAAAGAACTACGTGATCTACTACATTTTGAAGTTTCATCCTTCATGTGACTAAGTTTCACGTCGAGCTACCTATTAATTCGTACAAGAACAGCAGCTTAAAGTAAACGTGTACGTAAAATGCACCAGCTGGCTCACAGAAGTGTTCTTGCAATGGCCAAATTGAAGGAGTTACACTACGAATTGTTGGAGCATCCACCATATTCGCCAGATCTGGCATCCTCTGATTTTGATTTGTTCCCAAACCTGAAAACCTTTTCATCAAATGAAGAAGTTATAACAGCTGTAGATGAGTATTTTTAAGGACTTCCAGAAAATCACTTCAGAGATCGAATAAATGAATTGGAGAACCGTTGGAAAAAATGTATTGATCTCAAGGCAGAATATACCGAAGAATAGTGATTTTTTCAACTATATATTTGTTTTATCACTTCCGCTCCACGAACTTTTCAATTAGCCTAGTATGTACTTCATCATCAATTGCATACAAAACTTTGTAAAAGTACCGCCTCCATTGATCTTATATCTCGTTATTTTCATTCATTGTTTTGCTTCATTGTCCTTTATTTCTTATCTTGTTTTTTTTAGTAAAAGTAAAGGTAATAATTATGGAGAAAGTAAACCTAATTATTAAAAAAATCGTTATCCTCTCGTTTATCAACAGAAAATGTTTATAAATATTCATGTCATATTAATATAATACGTTTTATTTGTTCATGAGGATGGATAGTTGGAAAAAGCAAAACACATTTTTCTTAGGGTACTGGATTTACGAAATATCTTATCATTAGATAGTTATTGGATTCGTGTATCATTATTTTAGTGACTGCTTTGACACTGAGGGTTTTTCAATAATGCTCTGCAATTCTTCTATTAGAATCTTCGGTGTGAAACACTAAACTTGAAGAGATTTACCACTAAACACCCAATCACTTTTTGAAAACTTCTCGACGCACGTTTCGCTAACCATTAACATCATCAGGAGATGATTTAATCTAGATTCTAATCTATCTAGTTTAAAATCTAATCTAATCTATCTAGTAAATCTTAGACTTTAATGATGCTCTTGTCTTCAAAGAGTTCTTTAATTTCTTTGACCAATTTCGCATCAGTACTTCTGTATAAGTTATTATTTTGTTAGTTCAAGGTTTCTCACATTTTTCCAAAGGTTTGCCATTCTTGCAAGAATTGCATGTCGGTAGGATTATAAATATTTTGTTTTTTTTTGTCAGAATACCTTATAAGATCTTTTAAATACGTGTGCTTCACCTGATTATACCACTTGTATAACACAGCTCATCTGCAGAGGCGGACCTCAATAGGTCCATTTCATGTCAATGAAAATTTACGGCCTCTTTCGTCTTTGTATTTACACACAGTTGAATCTATTTTGAATAAAAAAAATGAAAATTGTGGATAAATATCTTCTTGTAGTTCATTTCTCACCAGTAACCTTATTCTTTGGATGTGGAGTCCGAGACAAAAACATAGGACACCTATTATGCATGCTATTTTGTATTTAGTTATTTCGTTTACTGAAAAATGTACCTCATAAATTGATATCAATGAGGAGTGTAACATCTGAAATTATTGCAAGTAATGATTTTAAGGTGGACCAAAAACATGCAACAGTTCATTTTTCCAAAATAACTTTAATCAAAAGATTATAATTACAAATTAATAACCTGTGAACCCCACTCCTTTCGTTAAAAGGGCAATCATTCGATTGGAAAGAGTTTCGTAGAGCGATATTTTGAGAAACTTCCCCCATCTAGGATAATATGGATAATATATTACAGTAGATTATAATATGTAAACTACATTAATAATCAATTCAATAACACAATCACAACCAAGAATTATTTTCATATTTGTTTGATTGTATTCGTTGAAGTTTGCAATACTTTTAAAACCACACAGATTCTTCAGACCATCATACTAAACTCTATTAACAATATTTTTTAAAAATCCACCCATACTACATTATTGCTTTAATTAAGGTTTCCACTATTTTGAAAACGATGGCGATTTTTCGCCTTACATGTTTTACAAACCACCACATTAGACTCTAGATTTAATAATATTTGCAAATATAAATAAATCTAGCTGCTAACTGTAATGCATGACCAGCCAGAGATTTCCCATATAAGAAAACGCACCTAAACCATTTTTTTTTGAGTGGAAAAGTTATATTCAATGTGTGGGATTCTCCTGTTAAAGTCTACCCACTGGAAAACCACTGTCAGCCTACTAGCAGTCGTTAATGCCTATAATAAATGTCTAACCTATGTTTAAATATACCCTATCAAATTAATATGTTCAATCAATAAATGAAATGTACCAAAATCCTGAAAAACACTAAATATTGTAACTGTTTTGTTTACTTTTTGTTTGGACAGTAGGTTTGTTTTTCTATTGTTCTTTTTTTGCATACTGCTTCAGATGTTTGTTTTGATTCCATGGAAAAATGCTTTGCCAGTCCTTAATTTAACTAGTTGGTGTTAATCCAACTGATCATACAGATTTCTGTACTCTTCGCCCATCTACAAATTAGGTTATCCTTTTAAACTTTCATAAGTATAAAAGACTTTTCATATACGATTACCTTCCAAATCGGTAGCCGAATTTAGTTCTTGTTTGTTCTTGTCTAATTCTTGAATATTATTATTCCTATCCTACAAAATTGACGATCCTGTAGGGCTTTTTTATTGTTACTACCCTCGGTTGTGTTGCTACATCTAGATTTTTTGCGGATACACAAAGCAAACTGTAAACCAACAAAAGCAGTCAAAGATATAGGTTAAACCCATTGAGCGATGACTAAGATCGATAAAATGTTTTATTTACCCGAAACTCCGATTTTTTCGGAACGTCTGTTCAGAAAGAGCGCGAATTGCTCCGAGCCGAACCGATTGGCCTTCGGTACATTGTGTGAGGTTACAAATTGCTCCGATTGTTTTCGGGAATTGTCGGCGTGTCATCGGTACTAGGTCTAAAAATGTATTTTAAATTTGATATAACTTTTTAATTATAAGGAAAAAAATAAAAATAGTTTTGTTATAAAACTTATATATTCATCGATTATGAAGAAATTTTGTTCAAAAGCCTAATTGTCTTTTATAATTTCTATTAACTTTCAAAATGCTTCAAACTTTTATAAACTTCTCTAGCTAATTATCCAAATATTTTCGATAATGCCTAGATCTGAGGACCTTGCTGGTTAGTCTAAAATGCGAAAATCTCGTTGAAAATGATCCTTAACGTCCCCTTGGCGTTGTTTCCAAATACAGTTAGTAAAAAAGTCTGGGTGGGCCTATTTTCAAAATGAATTTTAATGCTTCTTCGTGCAACGAAAGCATTACGGTGAATATATTTTTATGGCTCTATTTAAAAGGAATATTTAAAGTAGTATTCACTAATGCAAGTTTTACTCAGAATTTAGTTTTGACGCTATAGTAAATAATCAACAAAATGTGGGTAAAAAATGTTTGTGTACACTATAAACATAAAACATTTAATGAAAACTTGTTAATCCCTCAAGAGGAGCAGGCTTTTTGAGTCATTCGGTATTCGATTATTATTATTGACCTGTAAGGAAGTGAATTTAATTTTGTTTGTTCTCTCGTTATGTATATTTCTGTTAAAATAAGAGTTGGCAAAATAATTTCCAATCATCATTCCACGGTTCAGAAAATCCTCACCAGATTTGAAGAGACTAGAAACTTTCAAAGTCGACCAAGAACTAGACGTCTAAAATAATTACAAAGTATCCATGAACTAGAAATTATGAAAAATATTCATGAAGAAAAACGAGTTCGACTTCCATTGCAGGTATGCTAGAAAATGATTATGCGATTAAAGTTACATCACAAACAGTGCGAAATGTATTTAAAAATGCAGGGTACAACTCTGCTATATAAAAAGTCTTATCTTAAGCCAGCAAAAGATTACCTGAATAAACCTATAATTTCTGTGAACGAGTTATAACTAAAATAGTATATAGCAATAGATTTTGTAATATAATAACCCTTTGATTTTAGTAATAATTGTGCTTTAAAGATTTTTTATACTCTGGATAGTGAACACATATTACAAAAATGTAATTTTATTGCGATTTTTTAATATTTCTATTTCCTATATTTCTTTAGTTTGACTTACTTTGAATACATCTAAATAATGTATTGCATATTACCAACAGTAACTAGTAGATATTATAATAACATAAGTTTTACTTTAAGATTTTTCTAGTACAAATAATTTTGAAATAGACCATTAAAATATTATTAATGAATAAATGTGAAATGTGCAGACATTTGCGCAGTTGCTCGTATCTAATTTTGTCTAGTCATTTTATAGTTTAAAGGTTGGCAATGGACTATGCGGGGGTTCCCCTTATTACTCTGCGGGCAGAGTCGAAATATTATTATAATATTTGGTTGATTTTAAGTTTAATTTTTTTACATGCCAGTAACCAAATAGATAATTAACTTAGATATATATATTAGATAGAAGAAATAACTTAGATATATAAAGAATATATGTAAATGTCCAAACGTTTTATTATAACAAAGTATTTATTAACAATATAAAACTTCACATATTCCTAATGTTCTTCTCGAAACTCGACTCACTCTGCCTTTTAATACAGAGGATCTTCCAGTAATCTTTTTCTTATTTGTATATCAAAAGATTTCCAAAATCGACATTCTTCGCTTGTGCATTTGCAAAATTGTTTTTTTCTCACAAGGCATTAAACATTTTGAACGTCCCATTATGGGTTTGTATTCACTTCGATAGAAGAAGAAGTGGATTAAAATTGTAGATTGTAGGAAAATCAGGCTGTGTTTACAAAATAAACAAGTATCTTATCTTTTTGTCCTACCGTATTATTAATATATGTAAACATTTCATAGATATTAATCTATATTGTAAACAAACTGAAAGATGGTGTTGTGAGTAAATCCCGTTATAATATACAAGAGAATAAAAAATACGCAAAAACATGGTTTGTCCTAAATTTTAGTCTCGAACCTTAAGTGTAATTATTAATTAATTTATCGGTAAATAATTATATTATTATATAACATCAGTCTTGATTTTTATAAAGTAAAAAACTTAATCTTTTAGTGCAATCACTGGTGAAATATTGTTCAGATAAAGAACCTACAAATGACAATTTTGTCTTCGAAATGGGAATTTATGACCCGACATAAAATAAGCGAACCAAGAAGTGATATTAAGAAGGATTATAGCAATAAATATTTATTACGAATTTACCGTAATAATGGGTCCTCGGAGATGAACTTTTTTATATGGTGTTAAAGATAAAGTTTGAATTTTTTATACTCTCGTAGAAAGGGTGAACTTCTTGCAGCAATAATGACAGAAGGCTTTCTCAACTTAGTGAAATTAATTTATTAATTTTCTATTACTATATAACTAAGGTTATATAGTAATAGACTATATAATAACTTTTATTTTATATATCCGCGCGCTTTACCTATGTTTACAACCATTTGTTTTTTAAGTTGGCAAGACTGTCTTGGATATCTGAGAGCTTTCATATCATTTCGCTTGTTAAGTTAGAAATTATAGTGTCTTTTGTAATTGTTAAAAATGTTTGTCGGCGATTTTTTAAAATGGGTAAATTTATGGAGCAAAAAATGTACATTAAATTTTGCCTAAAAAGTTAAAATTTAGCAGTAGTTGAAGGATGATGAAGTTGAGAAGATGAATCTCGTTCAGGAAAACTTTCCACATCAAACTACGAAGAAAATTTTACCAAAACTTAAGGATCTTGCACTGAGCAATCGCCGATTAAACATTAGATAACTCATTGCCAACAAAATCAAAAAATATAGTTTCACAAGCACCGTATTCACCAGACATAGCACCATGTGGCTTTTCCCTGTTCCCTTGATTGAAGAAACCACTTCATAGACGCAGTTTGAGTCCGTAGAATCCATTTAAGAGAGTTCACTGGTCGTTTTGAAAGAAATACGAGAAGTCGAGTATACAAACGAGGTATCGAAGACTAAAAAAAAAGTTGGAATAAGTGTGTTATACTGAGATAGAATTAGTTTGAAGGGGACAAAATCTCTAATCTATGAGATTTAAAATAATAGATATACCACCTGATTGAGTAAAGAACACTTTTTATTTTAATAAAGCAGGCTCTGGTATAAGTTGATTTCATAAATTTTTTTTCAGTTATTTTTATTTGCTTTTTTTATTTACGTAATTTAATTTTTTAATTATTTTTGTTTTTTTGCAGGTTAGTTACTTTACAACTTGGTCATATTTACAATACTTGAAGATGATGGTAAGACCTCTTGATATAATAGTAATTTTATACCAGGTGTGACTGTTGTGAATTTTCGGTTGAAAAAATGTTCTTAATTTTTTTAAGAGATGGTCATTCAGAACGCCATTGATGTTTAAACGATTTCGAGTTCAAGTCGAGTTCGAGCGTCGAGACGAGTTTCAAGCTAAATAAAGAACATTTGCGGCACGTTCTTGTTCAGTCAAAAGAAAATGTGCAGGTCGAAGCCATCGTATACTTGTGGAAACTTACGGTGACAATGTCTCACCGCAAGACGCTTGTGGGTGTTGATTTAAACGATTCAAAAGCATTTTTGGAAGAGGACGATATGCAAACTCAACAACAAATGGCAGAGAGGTAAAATGTTGGTCGGCTAACCATTTGTAATCGGCTGCATACCATGGGAAACATCTAGAAGGCAGGAAAATGGGCACCACATCAGCTGAACGGCAGAGGTGGAAAACCGAAAAACGGTGTGCGATGTTTTGCTTTCTCGATATAAAGGAAATACTGTTTTACATCGGATTGTGTCTGGAAACGATAAATTGATATATTCCGGTAACCCAAAACGCAGAAAATTATGAGTCGACCGCACACCGCATCCACCGAATCGCTTTGGAAAGAAGACAATGCTGTGCATTTGGTGGGATCAATAGGGTATCGTATATCATAAGCTTCTGAAACCAGGTGAAACAGTTAATTCCGTTCGCTACTATCTACATTTTTGATCAATTTAAACCATCCATTAATCGAAAAGCGACCAGAATGGGCTATAAGGCACCGAAAATCCATCGCACACAGCGAAAGCCATCAGATACACCATTTCTGCACTTGTCTGGGAACTTTTGTCCCACCCGGTACATGGAGCCTTTCCACTCTTTCCATGGAACACTTCAATAATTACGGAGATGTCGAAAAATAGCATGATCACCGGACCACCTCAAGAAATTAGGTTTCCGGATCGATTTTTCTGGGAGGGCTTCCACAAATTGCCAGAGAGATAGGGAAAATGTTCAGCTAACGATAGCGCATACTTTGAATAAACCATTTTTTACGTTTCTCTCAAATTAAACGAGTTTTTTAAGAAAAAAAATAAGAATTATTAACCGTCACACCTTGTTCTGAATATTTCTCCCAATAAAATGTATTGGATTTGCAAATAAGTTCATCACGTTCACTTTAGATTCGATAGATGCAAGTTTACTCTGATTCCCATTTTTATTTTTTGCGCTCTTGCATAGTTCTATTGAATACCTGCAAGGCTAGATTTCGTAACACCTGCGTATCTGTGCGTTATCATTTATATGGAACAATATATGGCGTGTAATTTATATGGAACAATATATGGTGGAGATGGTGCCTTTATCAAAGTAGGTTTTCTTGAATCTGCTCTTATTCTCAGCTGTGAGCTCATTGGGAACCCAACGCCTCTTTTTTAAAATTTCCCTTGCTTGTATGAAAGTTTAGTAATAGCTTGCGGTGTTACTCTTGTCCGAGCTAGCACTGTACTGTACGGCTATGATTTTCTTGCAGCAGTGCTTTCAGTTCTTCATTTTTTACTTTTTTGGCTGTCTCGGATGATCTGTATCATTAGAATTTCCAGTTTGTATGTGCCAGTTCCATTTCCAGTTTCGTACAGTTCCATAAGTGCTGCATTAATCATCCTAAGCTTCCACCACATTTTTTCTAGTTGAAAGGCAAAGGGAAGGCAGTGTCTAAAATGATTTTTCAGGTTATATTCACAATAGACTTGTATATTATACCAAAAGTAGTTTGCCTAAATTCTATTCTTTGAATCTTGAAAACTAGCTTAATAATGTACCATTCTTTATTCGCCTAACCGATATTGAGTCAAGTGGTTTCAAGGATATTCTTGAATAAAATGTGTGAATTAGTGTAGAAGGATGCTACAAGAGCTAATATGTCTAACATATATACAAGCGTAATACATCATTTGTGTGTACTTATCATATATTAGTTTCAATTCATTGCGAGGTTGGCTGTTGGTGAATCATAGTAACAATAATAATGATTAAAACACTTGGTATTTGTTTCACAGTATATTCGAGATTGTCTGTGACATGTTTCGGCCATATCAGAGACATGGCATGACATGTTGGCGACCATTCTCAAAGAGAAATATATATAAACTTTATACATATAAACACAGCATATACATACTATAACTTTATACATAAAACAAATACCAAGTGTTTTAATCCGTATCATATATGTACTTATGATATATGTTGACCTGATCTGGCACCTTCCAATTGTCATTTATCCCGGTCATAGCATAATTCTGATTCTAGAGTATTAAAGATCAACTGGACCATTTTTTTCATTATTTAAGGTCATATTTCAGTTCATTACAACTCAATCATATTGAATCATCTACTGATGATGCTAACATGGTTAACGAAACCCGTGTCGAGAAAGTAAATAAAATTATTTTCCGTTTAGTGGTAAATTTCTCCGAGTTGAGTTTTTCATTAAGTAGTCAGATGAAAAGAGGTCGTCCAATATGGTTAAAATTAAATCGATAGACTTCATATATGTTGAAGAAAATTCACGAATTTTTATCGTATCCCAAGAGATGAAAAGTAATCTCAACTGAATGTTAAAAACAAAAATATATGTTTTTATACGATGCAAATTTTAGCAGATGTGCTTTGAAATATATTCATATTATAGATTGAATCAGGTATAAGCCCCAGAAGGTATTTATGGCAGATGTTGCATTTTGTTTTACTTCATATTGCATCATTACCACCGTCGACAGCTTTAAATGAACTTGAAGCATATGTACATTACAACGTACCTAGCCAAAATAATTTTTGTTTCAAATATAATTGATTTTTTTTTAACATTGTATCACCACACTACCAAAAATTACAAAAAATATTCCTATAAAATATATTTTTGATATAATTTTTTTTTTGTTTTCTTGTATGTATTCGTGTAAATTGAGCATCATATACAAGCGATGCAAATGTTCCTTTTTGCCTCGTCGAAACGTAGATCATTTCTGAATCATCTTTGTAAGGGGAAAAACTAAACGGACTTATGTTATTTGTAATGGTGTGAATCATTAGGAGTATATTCAACAGTACTAGTTTTTTTTTTCAAATTTCCAATACAATCAGCTTTTTTTTTAAAAACAAGAAATACGTCAATTTTTTTTCGCCAAATACAGAAAAGTACATCATTAGGTTTATTCTAAAGTCATTTATTTGTTTTAACATTATAATTTCGTGTCAAAAGAAGGCACTATATATCGAAACATCTATCACATTTTTTTGAGTTGTATAATACGTACCTGGTCTTGTCAAGAAAAAAAAAATTTATGTGTAAAATGTATTTTATTTTTCAACGTAATCACCTTTCAGTTCGATACACTAGTCCAATGTTTTTCTATCTTTTGTATCACCTCCAAAAAATGCGATTGCTAATCCTTCAAAATTGGTGTTTGTTCCAGGAATGACCTCATTGTTAGTACCAAATTTTTTTCGTTGAGCCATTTTTTCATATTTGCAAATAGGAAGTAAAAGGATTATTTCTTCGCGAAATGCGGACGTTTTTCTTTTACAGCATGGTAGAAACGGTCCAATAAGTTGACATTATAGTTTCCATTAATATTTTTGCCCTTTTCCAGGTAATCGACTTGAATTATGTCGCGTACATCCCAAAACGTCCGCGGTTCGTCGGCGAACCAAGTCATGACTTGGTTCGCCGATAAAGTCGTCTTAGTCTTCTTTGGCGCAGATTCGCATCGGAAAGCCCACTGTTTGGACTGTTCTTTGGTCTCTGGTGTGCTGTGACGAATTCATGTTTCGTCAACAGTTTTGAACCGACGCCAAAAATCGTTTCGATTGCATTTTAACATCGTTAAACATTCTTTTGAAGTTGATACACGTGTGTGTTTATTGTCAGTTGTGAGCAGTTATGGCACCCATCTTGCGGAAGGCTTTTTCATATCCAAATGAGTTGTTAAAATAATCTGTAACTGTTCAGTTGAGATTCCCACAGTCTCAACAATCTCACGCATTTTCAGTCTCCGATCGGTTTATCACGATATCGTGGATTTTTTGAATGATTTCTGAAGTGGTACCCTCATTTGGACAACCTGGACCATCTTCGTCACAAATGCTTGTACGGCCATGCTTGAATTCAGCTGTCCAATATTTTATGGTTGATAACGAAGGTGCAGAGTCCCCATAAACTTTGTCGAGTTCCGTGTAAATTTCATCATTTGTTTCCTTTTTCCAAAGCAAGTATTTTATCACTTCTCGATATTCAATTTTTATTATTGTTGTACAATCACAAAAGTTGTTTTATTTAAATGGATGCCTTTCACAAACTAAACCACGCAGTGACTTGACAGTTTAACACTCTTGTTGTGAACGGTTATATTTAGAAAAAATCTCACTTTTTAATTAGCAGCGCCATCTCTATCCTACCTAGAAATAAAACCATATTTAATAGAATATAAAAGATATTACGTTGATTCAACGTGTATATATTTGTGTGCATATACTTTGAATTTTGTATATAATATGTTTCTTTTGTATATAATAAGTGGTAACTTATAACTTTGACGTACCGTAGGTATATATTTACGAAAGTATTGCATTTACCTCAACGCCACGGGTGTCTTCTGCAAGCTCTATTGAGTTGACAGGAACGCGAACGCAATGGCGCCATATACAACCGAATTAAATTAATTTTTCAAAATCGATTACGTCGATTTGACATAGTTTATCTGTATAGGGTTAAAGTGAATTTCCATCAAGTATCTACTACATCAGTTATGAATCATATTGATTTGTTTATATTTGTATGTATATATATATATATATATATATATATATATATATATATATATATATATATATATATATATATATATATATATATATATATATATATATATTGTACATTATGAACTCGTTCTATAAGAAAAAAATCAGCAGAAAATGGACATGGAAAAGTCCATCTAGTCTCACAAGTGAAATTGACTACATCATGTCAAATGATAAATCAATATTTTGTAATTGTACTGTCCTTAACCGTTTTAATGTTGGAAGTGACCATAGAATAGTACGAGTATCTGCTACATCATTTATGAATCATATTGATTTGTTTGCAGGAGAAAACACTCAGTTCACATAATCAATATATTCACATAATACAACTAATTTTAAAATATAGGTTTTTAACAACAATTCAATCGTTATCAAATGTCATTCTATGTCAGATCAGCAGTTATTATCAGAGTCATCCTATTTGATACAATGCTTTTTACCGCGCCTTTTAGATCTATGCATATATAGCTATGAAAAAGGCAATTTTTATTTTAATATCCGGAGATGCTGGTTCAACATTTATGACGTGTAGTGCTTCATTTATTCAGTATATCGAAGCTGTTTCCGTTGGATTCGAGCGAAACCAATCCACAAATTGAACTCTTGGGGGAAATGAAACGTGAACGTCTTTATTCTGGCGCTAAAATACATCTCCTCCATGGTATTCCGGGATTGAACCTTTCCGGTCGTATCTGGGAAATATATATGCTTAAATATTCCGAAAGCTTGCACATTTGTTTCGTTTCCCTTGTTGTTTACTGTGTACATTGTAAGCTGACACACTTTTCTGTAAATATCGAGACTAACTCAATTTCATTTCTGTCAGATAAAGTTAGATACGTCTGTTAGGTTGATCTTTTTTAAAACAATTGGAGTTTTTAATTTTTAAACACAATGGAATTCATTTTAAAACGGCGATTTCCATAATCAACATATTTCTCCCCCTCAGCAATCGATTGATGAACATCTAAATAATAAAGCATTCGTGTAATATATACATGTTTCTTTTTAATAAAAAAGACCTATTCGGAATTTCTAAGCTGTTTTTTAATTGATAATTTTTATTTATGATCCATTATAATTATTCGTGCAGCTGAATATAATTCAAATATTCAGGGGTGCGTCTGTAAGTATCAATTCGACTAATGATATTTTCAGTGACTGTTCGATGTGTTGCTTGAGTTATTGGACGAACAACTTCATTGTTGTTTTTTACACAATTAATTGTTTATAGCTTGTTGACATAAACCCAACTTCTCCAAAAATAACAAGGAAATTTGTTTATTTAATTAATTCTAGCAGCCTCAGTGCTTCACGATATCGGCTGATTGGAAGTTGAGTTTCTTAAGCTTCTTTCCTAAAATATTTTCCAATTTTTTCTGTCTTGTTTTAGATTATTCAGTATTTTCCATGTTTTTCTGTGATTTCAGCTGTTTTTTTTTCACTTTCTCGTTACGTGTTCTTTTCGACTTTTTTTTTATCTTTTTATTCTATAGCTTCGTTATCAGTATCTACCTTTATCTGCTAGTATGATCGTACCATCTTAGTTGGCCTCTGAAATCTGAATTCTGATGCCTCTTTCTTTCTAATTTTTTCATTTTTTTCTTATTTAACATTTTTTTCTAATACCATTTTTAAAATATCTCTAAAATTACGCCGCTACAGCTTTCAATAAATTTTAAAAAATTAAAAGTCCGGCGCTTAAAATAATTTAAACAAATTTAATCGATAGCTGGGAAATTCAAAATGAACAGAAGAAAATCTAGCGGTGGGAAACCAAACCATTAACTTATAGCTAACTTCATATGCTGCCATCTATTGGTAAGAAACTTAACCACTAACTTACAGCTAAATTCATATGCTGCTATCTATCGGCTAGAAAACTAACCAAAAAAATCCGCCCGTTCTTATGGACCAAGATTGAGGTTAGGTACGGATTTTGCGCCAGAATTCCTATATAATAACTACTGTGATTTTTGGAAAGATAAAATGGCCCACGTGTTTGAGAATAGTTAAGAATAGTGAATAGTTAATTAATTGACATGTTGTTAATTTATGGAGAGTGCCTTGATGCATCTCAGCTGAACGTTTTCTTTTTCGGGTTCACCCATTGCCGAAATCATTTATTCAGGTTGTGCAAAGAGCCAGAGACACTGGTGATTTGAGGAAACATCGTGGAGGGCACGCGGGAAGACCGCTAAGCCTTAGAGCCACAAGACCACCATAAGAGAGTTCAGTTCTGCGAGTGGCTCGTACATCAACATGAGACGAATGAAAGCTTTACCAGAAACATTTTGGTTATGAATGAGGCTTTATTTATTCGAAATTGAATTTACAATTCCCACAATACTCATTTTTGGTCAGTTGATAATCCTCACGCTTCTACGCAAACAAATTTTCAACATAGATTTTCGGCCAATGTGTGGGCAGCAATTGTCAACGATATTCTTGTTCTTGGCCTTTTATCATGCTGGATTGTTTAACGGGCAAAAACTATAATGAATTTTTATAAAATCATCTTCCCGGTCTTCTAGAAAATGTATCTTTGGACGTCAGACTGAACATGTGGTTCTTACACGATGGAGCGCTAGCCCATTTTAGGCGTGAAGTATGAGAGACATAACTTTTAGTAATAAGTGGATAGGTCATGGAGCGCCAGTTGCGTGCCCGGTTAGGTTGCCAGATCTTAACCCTTGTGATTTCATTTTATTTCATTTTGATTTTTTTTAAATATGGTATTAGAAAAAATGTTTATTTTAGTGAGTTTTATACGTTGTTAAAAAAGTCTCAGCTTAGGAATCACCCCATATATATATATATATATATATATATATATATATATATATATATATATATATATATATATATATATATATATATATATATATATAAAACGGCAGGAAAAAATCACATGGTGCCATATCTGGTAAATATGGTGTTTGCTGAATGGTATTTGTTTGATTTTTAGTGAAAAAAATAACACATAAATATTGCAATGTGCGATGGTGCTTTGTTGTGATGCAAACACCGTGAATTTTTTTCCGACAAATCGTGAAGTTTTTTTGAATGTACTCACGCAAACGATAATGCATAACGCTTACATAATACTCTTTATTAACCTTTTTACCCGTTGGAAGGATTTATTTCTGAAATAGCTGGCATGACTTTGATTTTTAATCGGCCTTGACGTGTTATTCTGAGATTTGGTTCATCTTTCGTACGATATTCGCTTGATTGTTGAGCTGATTCTGGGTTTTAAACATAGATCAATGTCTTAACGCCAGTAATTATAGTAAAAGTGTTTTCGGAACAACACGAGGAAACAAGCAACAAACCTAAATTGTACTTCACAATTGTTTAAATTGATCCAAATGATTCCAGTAATATCTACAATATCGTCTATAATTCTTAATAGTCGATTACTTAAAACTAAATCTTTGATTTTGGTTAGGTTGGCATCATAGGTTGACGTGGAAGGTGTTCTTGACTTCTGTCCTTTCTTTCTCTTCCTTCTTTTATCCATTTTAAAAAATCGCCGACAAAAATTTTCAATACAGTCACAAATTAGCAGCCATAGGGCGCTTTCATTTTTCCTTGTTTTTAGCGATGGCTGATAGCTCTTTCCAATTCTTTCTTGCTTTATTTTGTTCTTTCTCTGTTACTTTTTTTATATACTGGTCTTACTTTATTCCCATCCATTTACCATTTTAATTCCTGTTTTGTTTTTCTTTTATAATTTGTTTATTTGTTGTTTGTTTATTAACTCTCGTCCATACCTCCATATAATAATTTATTCGCGATAACATAATGGACATTAAGAAATTCTTTGATACGTTTATTGGATTTATGAATTTTTAATTACACATCTCAAATTCACAGTCAAAACAATTTTATAACTTGAATATTATATTATGAATATATATTAATTATGAAAAAATATATGAAAAAAATGCTAAGACCAACTAACATTGGTATTAATATTTTATTAGATATAAAAACTTATATAAATGACATGTTATATATTATATGTAATCTTTATCTGTTGGTTTTAGTTAAGCGAAATGTACGTGGAAACTAATACATACAGTTATTTAATACATGGTGGATTGTATTGCATAAATTGTATGTTGATAAGAAGAATACAAATAATATGAGTATTGTTTTTGATATAAATTGTTGCAAAACGCATATTATAATGTATCGGAAAGCGATACAAGAGAGGGAATTTGTGGTGTCGTAGATGCTTTCCGTGCTCGAGGAGTTGTTACCAAAAATCTAGATAAAATCAAAGATATGATTGATAGTAGTTGTAGTCATTTGATGATACCCGAAAAACATTTCTTTGACTGCCTAAAAAGGTTGATATTATTTATATTTGCTCAAAAATATATTATTTAAAAAAATCATTGTCCCAAACCCTTAATTTTTAGTTTTTTTTATTACCATCATTTAACCCTATTCGTTAGAAAATAAAATATGTATTGAATATTGATATTTGTACGCGCAATTTGACACGCGATGGCAATTTGCAGTTAATGTTTCGAAACAATAAAAACCTTATTGAAATAAAAAGTTAATTACAAATTTCAACCTTAACCTGATTTTTTTTGCCTCAACGAAAACACGAATCTAAACTGAAGATAAAACCATTTTATTTACCTGATTAACGTTATTAAATATTAGCTGCCTCAAAAGGAATTTAGCATTTAAATTCTGCAGCAGTTCAGAATTTTTTCAGCGTGAGGAGACACGTAGCCGCATCACCCTACGTGTCTCTTGTTTAATATAGCCATGGAAGAAGTAGTACGAGTTGGCAAACTAAATACCCGAGTTTGGCTTTCCCTGCCCTCTTTTTACCTAAGGCTTTTTAGGGATTATGTTCCTCATGTAGTTAGATACACAAACTAAGGAAAGGACCGGCGTCGGCATCCTAGTATCCTGCATCCTTTGGCAATGACCTAGCCATTTCAACTTCGCTTTTATGATCTGGGATTCTATGCTCAAGTTGTTTTATTTGCTTCCAATACAAGATCCAGGATTCAGCTACATACAGAAGAGTGAGAATTATTATGGTATTGTAAACACTGATTTTAGTGGGTTTCCTAAGTCTCGGTTACTAATACTATTCTCATTAGATGCCCAAAATTAGCACCGATACATTTTATTCTGTATATAACTTCTTCTTGCAGGTCGGCAGAGCAGGAAATTTGACTTCCCAAATATGAGAATAATGCTGCGTCTTCCAATGGTTGATTATTTACAGTAGCATAATAAAGATATAATGACGATACTAAAACTTAGTAGATTGAGGTGAGCAGGTCATATCATAAGGTATGATGACAACAATCCAGCAAAAAGGTTCTTTACAGCAAAACCAATAAGTTCAAGACCAAAACTGTCTTGGAAGGATAGGCGAAAGATAGGTTCACCAAATTGGGCAATACACGCCAGGAATAGAACCAAATGGCGACGGAAGCTGGAGAAATTTGAGACTTATCATAGAGTTATATGGCTACTGATGATGATAATCAAAAATGTCTGGTGACTTTTTAAATAACACACAACGGTTTTCTTATTCATTTAAATGTTTTTTATCTCCTTTAAAGTAATCCCCCCCCCCCCCCCCCCTACCTGTAATACACTTATTTCAAAATGTTTTCAATTCTCGAAACATTTTATATTCTCTACGTCTTGTATTTCACGGTATTCGGCGTTCACGAAGTAGTTTCTTTAATCGAGTGAACAGGAAAAACTCAAACGGTGTTATATCTGGTGAATATTGTGCTTATGGAACGGTATTTAATCGGTTTTGTCGAAAAATGGACAAATAATTATTACACTTTGCTGTGACGCTTTATCGTGATTTAAAAACTCATTGTTTTGTCACAAATTTTGCACAATGACTGTAATACTTTATTGGCTGAGTAATCGCCAATAAAGTATTACAGTATAATAATCTGATATAATCAGGAAAATAATCTGATCTAGAGATTATGTTCCTCACTTAAATCACTTTTATTGTATTACATCCTGTATTATGTTTCAGAAATATTTTATGTTGTGAGATTATATTTACAAATTGCGAAATTTCTGTAACATATGGTCTAAATAGTTTACAAAACTTTCCTAACACATGCACACTTAAGAAAGTTATTTCGGTGTTACACGTTTTAAGAGAATTATATAATTCCTTAAAATGAATCCTTGTAGCGTACCCTTATCAGGTTGCAGAAAATTAGCGTTAGCAAGAAAAAAAATAAAGAGGGTGCAGTGAAGAAGTTTGTTTAATTAATTTTTGAAATTTTAAACGTTTGTGACTAAGACTATAGGAAGGGGATATCCGGATATCCGTGGAGAATTGCCTGAAGGTAAAGAATGCAAACAGTTGAAAAGTTTTTCTGTAATTTTTTATTGCGGATTGTAACATTTTACGACAATGAAAAGACTACAATGAGTAGCGACATACATAATATGTATGTTGCTATTTTCATTTTGAGTTTAAATGTGATTGATTAGTATAATTTTCTTAAATTCATTTTATATTCATTCAGGGTCAGGTTTCTTTCCTTCAAAATAAAATATATTCGGGAGTGGTGTGGGTGAAAAATTTAGAGACCAGGGTTGTCAATGAGCCAGGTTGTTATCCTAGTGGTTCTTATTTAATTTATTTTTCTTTTATTTTATTTCGAATTTTTGAAATTTCGAAATTTTGTGTCGAATTTAATACATATAATATTCATTTTTGATTGCGTACGTACGTGATGAATAGTCAACAAAAACAACTTAGTCGTAGAACAGGAAATAGTATGCAAATGCTTGCAGAGTGATGGTAGGCGGTAATATATACTAAAAATAATATAAATATGCGAAAACTATCGTGGCATATTATAGCTTTACGCAGCTGATAAAATTTTAATAAATGAATTTAGGGAATAGTAACATATTTTGAAGAAGGAATATGGATGAATATCAGCCAGGGTTCAGAGAGGATGACGATGCTTAACTCTAAGGCAGTTACAAAACTCTCCACGGTAAAATTTCAGAACGAAGAATGTTTACGACAGGGGGATGAATTGGCACTGGTCTTGTTTAACATAACAGTGAACAAAGTCATCGGAGAAGCATATATAGGCGTAAATGATAAATAAAGAAAATCAAATAATTATATAATATTAATAAACATATTAACACGAGCGAAAAATCATTAAGATAAACGTGATAAAATAAAGATAATACCTAGTTGAGGCGGTTTAGAAGTAAATATAGATATAACAATGGAACAAGGAAAAAGGGAACTAATCTCAATAAGTTGTGGAGATATTTACTTATCTGGAAAGCAAGCTTGATGAAAACAATCTCACAGCAGATATCAGAAATCGTATTGTAAAGGGTAACAAAACTTGGTATAACTTCGAATTCAAGCAATTATAGAAAGGTCTGGATATTGTAGGCTAAGAGGAAGAGATGCAAACCTTATATACGGTGGAAAGACATTGCAAGAAGAGATGCTGAAAAATTACTGCATCAAAAACTGACAAGAGGCTACTGAGAATAGATTCAGATGGAGGCGAAGGTTGAAGAAGTTAGGGCGCTGTTGCACTACACGATGAAGAAGTCTTCGATCTGCCCCATAAAAAATTATCGCCATGATTTTGCCAGTGTTTAAGTTTAATTTTGTCTCCTTTTGGTTTTTTGTTTTTTTCCAAGTGATTCTTTATTTACATAAGAACAGATATTTTTGAGTTTTAGATCGTGGCGAAAACCCCAAATAAAGAAAAAATGTATGAACACGCCACAATCATTCAAACATTACCAAGAATAAAGTTAAACATTCGGATATTGGCGCGTAATGCATGACGACACACAGTGTTGCCAAGTTGTGATGTCTATCCCTCTCAATCCCTCCACTACGCGTTTGTTTCAAAATAATTTCAACCAATCGATAAAGAAATCTCATATTTATTCCAAAACTTTTCTAATTATTCGTTTATTTTTTAAACATTCGTAAGAAATGTTCTCAAGATATACACGAAACTGTCTTTGTTATATATCTCTGACCTATTGCATGTTAATCATGTACACTTTAATTAATAACATCTCTATCATATTTCAATTCCATCCAATTCGTTAGAAAATTTGAATTTGAGACTGAACTATCTTAATGCACATCTCCTACTTCTTAGTTATATTAAAGGGTATCTTTCTGAGAAGGAACGTCTTTTTCGTCGTCGTAATAAAAAAGGTCTATAATGTCGAGTTCACCATAAAAACACGACATTTCGCCATCCTTCTCGTACTGATTTAATTTAAACTCGCCCCTTTTAGTTTTCATCGAATAGAAACGAACACCAACCCTCTATATTGGGACCAGTTAGGACTGTTTCGACGCTCGAGATGGATTAGTTGAATTTAATGTTAATTTCCTGGGGAAACTCACACGAACAACATTTCTCTAAATCTAAATCTAAATTGAGTTCTCGACCCACTCTTATTTGTGTTGTATTTAAGTTTCTTTTTTCTTTTCCTATTGTCTACAAAACAAATTTGAAGTTTTGTTAATTCGCTCCGGGGTGGCTTAATTGAAGAGGTCCGTTTACGGATCGATGGACTAACAGTTTCCGGAAATGACAACATATTGCGTTGATTGTTTTATTTATACTTCATTTGCCCAACTAAAATATTCTTATAAAGAAAAATTAAATTATATTTTATAGTTATTATATAGATAATTTTATTACAGATGATTAGTGATTTATTTAAATTTAGGAACTTTCATTTTTTTATGTTGAAAATATTACTAAAATTTCGCCTATATCTGTAATCGAAATTTGTACGCCGGTTACCAGGTGTGGCGGTTAATAATCCTTAATTTTTTTAAGATATAGCACTGGGAACAAGGGTCGGTTCTTAGTCTAATATGTTATGTCATTTTGTTGCTAGGACAGTACCTTTCAAAACGCCATTGATGTTTAAACGCCATTGTGTGGTAAACATGTCGAGTATCGAGCCATATAAAGAGCATTTGCGGCACGCACTACTTTTCTTGTTCAGTCAAAAGAAAAACACTAGTTAAAGCTGTCGTATACTTGTGGAAACTTACGTAGGTAATGTTCCAATGCAAGACGCTTATGGTCGTTGGTTTAGACGATTCAAAAGTGATTATTTGGACTTGAAAGACAAAGATCGTCCAGGTCAACAGAAAACAAATCAAAATGCCGAATTGCAAGCATTGCTGGAAGAAGGAAATATGCAAAGTCAATAACAATGGCACCTCAGCTGAACGACACACAGGTTGAAAAGCGAAAAACGGTGTGCGAAGTTTTGCTTTTTTGGCATAAAAGAAATGCTTTTTTGCATCGGATCGTGACTGGAGACGAAAAATGGATACATTTTGAGAACTGAAGCCACAGAAAATCATGACCCAATCATGTCAATTTGAACCATGCTTTGATCGAAAAGCGATCAGAATGGGCTACAAGATATGGAAAAGTGATTTTGCTGCACGACAACGACACATATTACAGAAGCGGCCAGGTACACCATTTCTGCATATATATTTAACATTCTGGTTTTCGATTTTCTGAAATGGATACATTTTTCAAGCAATAAGAATTTGCATTAAATTTTCTCTAAAAAACGAAACTTCTTGGATTGATGCATTTAAAACATTAACAGTTACGGCGATGAAGATATGTCAAAAAAATGTTTACAAGTGGTACAAGTACTTTAGTGATGGTAGACAAGCAGTTGAAGATGAACCTTGTTCAGGAAAATTTTTCAAATAAATCAGTTGTAAGGATGGCTTCGTAAATTAAAAAAACGGCTGATTTACAAAAAAAACAATTTTATTCATAAAGCGTGAACCACTACTAAACACTTTACCTTCTTCTTCTTTTCTTAACCTAAGCTGCCAACATTAACTGACGTTTGGTACAATCGCGAAATATGAAATAACATTATAAACTCTTACAACTCGACCATTTCTGACACCAAAAGCGCCCTCGCTCAACACAGTCTAAATAAAAGTATTAATTAAAGACTCTTAACCTCATGTAACATAAATACCTACTTAAACAAATTGTGTTTACATTATTACATATAATCTAATAACTAAACATCAGACAATTAATAACATAAGTAATAGCCATAATAGGTATATAAGTAATATGTTAAGACAAGAGTTTCTTAAAAAAGAGGCATCTGCAGCATCTGTGTATTTTACTGCAACAGCGTACTTACTAAATTTATAAATTGAAGATTTTCTCTGACCCCACCATTAGCAGTAGAGTTCACAGACTTTTCAAAGTCTTCCTCACTAATCACACCTTTCGTTTGAGCGGAATCGTTTTCAGAAAGCATTTTTCGAATGACAGTGTGGACCTCTAACTTCAAAATTTTAATTTTCACTTTTCATAATAAAACATTGACGGTTTTCCCCGTTGACTCCTAAATGAATCCTTAATCCTACTCTTGAAATTGTAAGGATGACATCATAAATTAAAAAAAAACGGCTGATTTACAAAAAAACAACAATTTTATTCTTAAAGTGTGTACAACCCATAAACACTTAACCTTCTTTTTCTTTTTCTTGACCTAATCTAATCTTAACTGGCGTTTGCTACAAGCGCGAAATACGAAATAACATTATAAACTTTTACCCTATAAAGAAAACAATTTATTTTATTTAATTATATTAAATAATCTCCTGATGATGATAACATAGTTAGCGAAACGTCGTGAAGTTTAAAAAAGTGATTTGGTGTTTAGTGGTAAATCGTTTCGAGTTTAAAGAAAACAATACCAAAATTAAGGAGTTGTTCTGAGTAATCGTCGATTTAGTGTTCCATTCGAATTCCAAATTCCATTTAGAGTCCATTCGAAACAATTTAAACAAAATTTCATAAGCATGAAAAGAAACAACATTTCAATTATGCCTCTTATCTGTTAAACGAAAATCTTGTCCTAATGTAAATCTGTCTGAATGAATTAAATGAAAATCTGTTTTAATAGTGATTTCAAAATACGAGCGTTGCTATTTATGTATCAGGAATAATAAATAAAAACAAACATTTATCATTAAAAATGGTTGTATTGTTTTTTAAAATATTTCACGCGATGATCGATAAATTTTTGCATACGTTTGAACCAATTTCCATAGAACTTTATCCATTCCTATTGAGGTATCTCCAAAACATGCATGTTGAATGCATCAACCGTTTCTTCTGGCGGCGAAGATCGTTGATCACATATTTTATTCTTCACGGATGGGAACAAAAGAAATCATTGGATGCCAAATGAGGACTGGTGGATGACCCATCAATTTGATGGTTTGACCAGTCAAATATTAAGTTGTTCGGTCCGATGTGTGAGAGATTGCGTTGTCATGGCGAAGAATGATCCTGCGTCGCTGGTTCTTTTTTCTTATTTCTTCAAAGACTTCTGGCAAGCAAATCTTTGAGTACCATTCAGAATTGACCGTTCTACGATTCCCTAGTGGCAGTGTAGCCACATACCCATTTATCTCAAAAAAACAGGCGACCATTTGTTTTAAAGTTCTTCTTGCGCGAACAACTTTTGTTGGGTTTGGCTCATTTTGAAAGACCCATTCAGTCCATTGCTCTGTACTTTCGGTCTAATACGCATAGATCCAAGATACATAGATGATCCAGTGATCTACAATGGCTTTAGATGGTGCTTTATCCCCAAAAGTTGAAGTGAGTTGATCGACGCAATGTTGTTATATAATCGACGTCGAAACTCATAGTAAATCATCGTATGAAAATTCTCACGATTTTTTGACTGAGATGAAATTTCCAAGTCACTAAGCAATACACATAGCGTCCGTATAACACAACGTTCTCAGTACTTATACATTCAGTAATGTCAAACTTTGCGATGTGTATGTCAGATGGCACCTAGCAAAACCATTGTTGCCAATTCCGGATATATAATAGCAACCGTCGTATTACATGTACAAAACTAAACCAACTGGAGAGTTTATAAATTAACCATTTAAAAACGCGAAATCTCTTTTGATTGACCAAATAGTCCTGAACAAATCGCTTCTATTAAATTTGAACAGGCAATAAAAAACATTTTTGTGGATTTTCTAAAAATATATAATGCAGAAATTTTTGTATTTATAACCATTTCAACATCGAAAATATTTAATTCTGACGGAACTACAGTGCTAGCCAAAACGCGTCTAACATTAAGAATAAAATGGAAAAGTCTTTATCAAACAATTGTGTTTTTATAACCTACATCTGTATTTAAACTAATTTTAACAAATAAAAAATATAACTTCATATTTCTTTAAAAGGAAATTCTTAAGGGAAACGAGAAAATAGCCAAGCATTGTAAGTGAAGCAATAATAACAATCTGCTGCCATTTCCGCAAACTGTCCGTCCCTCGATCCACCAAATGGATCCCCTTCATTCAAAAAGCCCCGGGGCGAATTCATAGAACTCCAAATTTGTCTTTGAACATCACGAAACCGAGGGGAAAAGAGAAACTCAAAGGATAACACAAAGGAAGGCTAGTGGAAAACTCAATTAATTTCGATATTGTTCCTTAAACACAAAAGGTGTTCGCGTCAGTTTCCGGAGGATATCGTTATCTCGGCACTGAGAAAAGGAAAGAAAAACGTGCGACAGCTTTCAACATTAGATCCAGTAAATCCTGCTTTAGTGTCGAAAGGGTCCTAATTGGTCCCGGCGTGGATGGTTAGTATCCGATTTCTGTTCGATGAGAGCGGGAAGGGATGATTTTAAATTGCAACGATGTAAAAAGGAAGCCTGGCAAAAAAAGTGGTTTTTTTATGGAAAAGGTCATTTTATGTACCTTAGGTTGCATTTTACTTTTCGCCTGCTTCAGTATGCACTTCACTGATGTTTTTTTAATGCACATTTTTTCAAAGAGTCGTTCGTTTTCAGATAAATCTGCTTTATCTGTTAATATTTAATGGAGGCTTACTTCAATTCGTCTTGTTTATTTCGGCTCTATTCTATTCTGTGATATATGATCTGAATATGATTAAACTGCTGTGGTAAGTTATTATACAGTATTATATCTTTGTAGTACTGGTTGTCGCAAGTGTTACGCTACCATTTTACTTTGTCGCAAATTTTTTTTGTCGCAAAAACAGAACAACTCAGAGAGAGAGAGAGAGAATTTGGAAGTAAGGCCGACCCCGACATCTAAGGTCATTTCGCGGCCGTTATCGTTAAAAGTGTGTTAGGGAACATACAAGAACCATATAAGCGGGATAGTCGCTTAGAACTAATAACTAGAATAGTACGAGTATATATAAAACCTTTGAATCAACAAACACGCAGAGAAACAAAACATGTCAGGTAATTATATAAATAAACCGGGGGTATGTGTATATAGACGAAAACATGAGTTAGGAAGTGGGAATAGTATAAACTGAGGTTATATATGAAAAGGCGATGTAGAAATAAAATAGTAACGTGTAGAAATAGAAATAGTAAATAAAATAGTAATGACTAGTTTGGATAGTACGGTATGAGATTAGTTTCAAATTTTGTAGAAAAGGTTCAGGGTTATAAGGAAGTTCTTCAGGTGTCCAAAACAGTTTACCGACAGAATTTCCTCCAGACTCCTACCAAGACCGTGGGAGGCTCTGAGGGCATTTAGTTCATCACACTCCAAAAGAATGTGTCTGACTGTGATTGGAACATCGCACCTAAGGCATGTCGGGCGAACGTTCCTATCCATCAAGTGACCGTGAGAGAACTAACCTATTTTTAACCGATACCATTTTACGCAATCAAATCGGTTGGAGAGGGTGGGGAACGAACCAGAAAAGAACTCACGTTTTACAGTCCACAATTTGCTACCATTTGTGGCTCATAAATCCCAATTAGATTGAATTTTGGTTCTGACCTTTGTCGAAATGTCCCTGCAGATATCTTTGTAGCAGAATATGCTGGGAATTGGAGTACCAGACAAGGAACCCCGGACTGCAAGTACATTAGTGCGCTCATTTCCCTTGATGCCCACGTGGCTAGGGACTCAGAGAAAATCAACAGTAACTTGTCGTGACAGCAAATCGACAGCTTGTAGAACCGTCAGTATACATGACACTAATGGTATATGGGCGGTACCACGTTCTAGGTTCTGGAGTGCTTCCAGTGAGTCACAACACAATTAGCCATCGTGGGCAATCGACATTTACTTATGTAACGAACCAGGGGGGAGACGGAGGGTTAACCAACGCTTCGAAATCGGGAAGATGAAAATGGTAGAAAGGGTGATTGGCGCCGCAGTTTCGATTATGTGTTTCCGTGTTGTTTGGGTTGATGTATATTAAGAATTTGTCGCGTAGATGAACGTTTTGTCTGAACTTTAGTGAAGACACGTATTTAAAGAGGATATTATGGCGCCAATATTCCAAGGGTTCTATCTCGGCAAGACAATGCAAGCTGGTAGTAGCACTCGATCTGAAAGAATCTAGTGAGAGTCTGATGGCCGAATTCTGAAAGACGTCCAACTACTTAATGTAGGACTCGAGTGCAGAGGAATATGCAACGCATCCGTAATCTAGTTTGGATCTTATAAGTGATTTGTATAAATGTAAAATGGTAGGTATGGATGATCCTCATCTTGGATGTGAAACCCATTTGAGGATTCTCAGTGATCGGACTGAGGATCAGGACTGATCAGGACTCTCTGACCTAAGTCGAGTGATGTGATCTCTCCATAAAAGTCTAGCATCAAAATTGAGACCTAGGAAGCCAGGGTATGTAAGCGAGAACAATGCATTCTTCTGCAGAAGTGGACTGACGTAGATTTTTGAGGAGAGAATATAAAGCCGGTAAAACGGGACGATTCTTCGAGTCTCCTGAGACAGCCTTGTATCTTCCTTTCCGCAACCCTTGGTGTTGAGGAAGAAAAATATATTAAGAGAACATTAGCATATAGTCTGTATTTTACATTACCAAACCATACCTTGAGAAACACTATTGGTCAGTGGAAATCGCCTAGAGACCGTGTCATCAAGTCGAACGCGAAAGTATCTGTTTGATAAGAAATTTTTGATGAAATGTAGGAAGTTTCCTCTGAAGTCTAGGTCGTGCAGGGATTTTATTATGTTGTATCGCCAAACAGTGTCAAAAGCGCCTTTTAGGTCGAGAGACACAGCCAGGAGATTTCCCAGATATCAATTTCCAAGCCGACCAGATGATCGTTTGTCGATCGGCCAGGTCTAAAGCCGTATTGATTGCTGTCAATTAGACGATGTCGCTCCAGGTACAATAAGAGTCGTCGGTGTTTCATCCTCTCCATGATCTTACAAAAATGGTTTGTAAGGGATATAGGGCGGTAACTTTCAACAGCTGAACAGTGTTTGTGGCTTTTATAGATCGGAATTAGAAGATACTCTCCCCAGGAGGGGGGAAACCTCTCCCACACATTGTAGATATCAAGTAGGGTGCATTGTGCAGACTCTGGCATGTTCCTAATTTGTGGACTCAGGATGTTATGGGGGCCAGGCACGCCTGAGCCATTTACATCCAGTTAAAGTGGATTTTTGAAGACATTAGTGGAAATGCCGTTACACATGATTTAAAACTGTGGTGTTTCAGATGGAAGAGCAAAGATTAGAGAATATGCGGTGCCACAGCACACACCCCATTTGAAACAATCAACATTTTGAAGGATATTTTTCCTATTCCTTTAATTTCGCGACATTTGGAGATTTATTGTGGCCGTCTAGATCTCCTGATTTGATGGCAAATTATTATTTTTATGGAGATTTTTGAAGGAGAAGATTTACACGAATCAGCAGCAAACCATACAATAACTCAAGGACGACGTCTGTGCTGCAGTAGCTGCATTAACACCAGATATGTTGACTAAAGTTATGGAAAATGTGTTAAAAAAGTGCACAAAGTTGCATTGCTACTAATGGCTCACATTTGATTAACATAACCTTCCAAAATTAATTAATACGAAATTTAAAGACAAAATAAACATATTAAAGAAAACAATATCTTGTTTCTTTAAAAGTTATAAATAATTAAAATAGTAGCATATCAGTTGCTCCAACCTGTATATTTAAAAGTTTTTAATCGGAAAATTTAAAATCGGATAAACAAGATAATTAGAGCCCCTGTATCATATTAATGAAAATTATACAATATATAATGAAAATTAGATAGAGTACAAAAAGCATCACTTTTTTACAGACGGATTTGCCATTACAAGAGAATTTTTTTTTGGACGAAATGAAAAACAATTAGATAGTATAAATGAAGCAATCAGAATAATCTGTTGCTATTTCCGTAAGCTATACATTCTGTTCTCAAACGAATCCCCTTCATTCGGGAAGCCCCGGGCTGAATTCATGGATCTCAAAATTTGTCTTTGCACATCACGAAACTGAGAACGAAAGAGAAACTGAGAGAACAGTACAAAGTGGGGTTGTTGGAAAATTCAATTAATTTCGATATTGTTCCTTTAATAAAAAAGGTGTTGACGTCAGTTTCTAGAGGATATCGTTATCTCGCCATTGGAAAAGAAAAGAAATACGTTGGATAGCTTTCAACGTAAGATCTTTTTAACTCGGCTTAAATGTCAAAATTGTCCTAATTAGTTTTATTGGATGGATAGTGTCCAGTTTTACTCTGACGGGTGTTGGAAGGGAAAAGTTTACATTCCATCCGTATAGCTTCCGAAAGAGATTAACTGGTTTTAGCCTTACCATTTTTTTCCTCAAAGTATATGAAATACTGCTTTTTTTATCAACATCTTAGAGCGCAGTACTTTGGCAACATATACTCCCGTTCAAGAGTTTGGTTGTGAGGCTTTTTTGAACCTAACTTATTCTCCTGGTTTAGTTCCAACGATTTTCTGCCTTTACCGATTTTTTTATGAGTCAAAATAATGATGAATTTTTTTGTTTTCCTAAAACTTCGTAATTTGCAATTCTTATTTATAATAGTAAAACAAACTTTTGAATGAATAAATGATTATATATTTAAAAAATATAACGAATTGATTTCGTTATTATTAATCCACGCGCAACAGCGTATTTGTGTTTACATGTAAATACATATCAGTATGTATTGTGTATATGTATGAGAATTTTAATGCTACAAGAAAAATAGTATTAAAAAAATTTGCATTCTAGGATACAAAGGTAAATTCTGTAAGAAAAATAACTTTTTTTAACCTCAACATCAAAAATGTCATACATAGTAATCTCTCTGTTTAGCTATAACTCTTTCTCTTTTTTTTTCTCACTGGTTGCGCGAAGTTGCCAAACCTTTAGTCGAGTGTTTGGTTATTAGTAATCGAAAGTTGAAAAAAAAGTTTGACTTCAATTATTTAAATAATTTTATCGGTAACCGGATCTCATTCATATATAATAACAGTCTGGAAATATCAAATTTTATTATATGATATTTTTTATTCTATAAAGTTGGAAAATTACTGGTGAAAAAATAGCAAAATCTGTGGCGGAAATCATTCTACCATAAGAGACGATTTGAAAATATCATTTTTCTAAAGAACTATACGGTGAATAATGTTGCTATGCTCAAATTTTTCATAGTTCAATTACTTATTCTTTGTCACACAATTTGCCGAATTTCAAGTCTCAGTCTTGAACTCGTTTTTTCCATAAGATTCTCTCGTACCTCGTTAAAGTAAATGGGATTATTTTATTTTAATTTATTTATTTTTTTATTATTTTATTTATTTATTTTTTATATGCCGGTAGCGTTGGTGCGGATGGTAAGAACAGCGGCCTGCCGCTGCTGTGCCGAAACCGCACTGTAGCGGCAGTCGGTTCGATTCCTGCGCTCGGATGGTTGTTTTTCTTTCTTTCTTCTGTCTGTTTACTTCCTAGATGTTTGTGATTGTTTCTAGGCAAGAGTGTAAAATCCGACTACGAATTACCCCTCAGTCACGCCAGTTAAAGGCTGGGTAAGGCCGGATACCTTCTGAGAACTGTTGGTCACTCGTCAGTCGATAAGTGTCCTGATAGACTCATGGGTAGGCACACAACCAAGGGTTTATGAGCCCGAGGGGGGTACTGGCCTGGGTTTGTCGGAAGCTGATGACCGTGGTTGATCTAACCCTAATACTTTACCTTTATTTTTTTATTTTTTTACTTATTTACACTATTTATATTTTATTGACAGTTATTCCAACTTACTCCAATTCAATTTATTCCAATACACTTATTCCGGTTCACGCAAATGTACTAACTCAGTATAAGATCCTTGATCTTTGTTTTTAAAGTGATCAAAAAGTAAGGTGACTTTATAAATAAAAAAGAAACTATATATTTATTCATCCAGAATTATTTTGTCTCGTTCCAGGAGATAGTTCCAAATATTGATGTAATCCCCTTTCATTGCAGTACACTTATTCCAACGTTTTAATAATTATATAAACTTATGTTTTCTAGTTAATATATGTACAATATGTTCTTATATCTACCGTTCATTTATGACGCCTCCCAAATTAATTTTAATATAACAAAAATATAATTATAACAAAAAATTAATTCATTGTTATAATTATATTTGTTTAAAGCAAAATGAATTAATACATTTACCATAAAATTTAAACTAGCAATCATATTTTGGAAGCTATGATTCGAATCGTTGAGAATGTTGTTTTCTAAATAAAAATCAAAATACGTATTTTGACCAAATACAAAATTCAATAAATATCAAAATCTAGCTTCAATTTTTCTATTGGAACCTTTGGTGTGAAATTCTAAACTTGAAGAGATTTACCACTAAACACCAAGTCACTTTTTTTAACTGCTCGACGCACGTTTCACTAACCATGTTAGCATTATCAGGATTAAATATTAAATCATCTCCTCCTCCTTAAATCACCTCCATTTACCACTAAAAATCTCTTCAAGTTTAAAATCTAACTTATTTTTATAACACGCCTTTATTAGCTAGTACAAGATAGAAAACAAATTATTAAAAAAATATGCATTCTAGATACAAAGGTAAATTCTGTAAGAAAAATAACTTTTTTTAACCTCAACTTCAGAAATGTCATACATAGTAATTTCTCTTTTTAACACGTTTTTATTAGCTTCACCTGTATCTATGTAACGAAATCTTTGAGCGTCTTTTTCATTCACTTCAAAAGGTCAGATTAAATTGAAACTTTGCACATTTATCAAGGACCGATGACAATACAATAATTTAATAAGTTCATCCCATTATCCTGAACAGGATCAAGGTACCAAATTAACCACTCCCGCCACGAGTAGGTAGTGACGAAAAATAAATAATAGTTTAAAAAACTAAAAAAACACGATTTTTAGCAGATCGAACTAAAAATGAAAAATATGGTAATAATACCAATATGGTAATAATAATGGTAAACCGAACTAAAAAGTAAAAAAATAATTTTTAATATAAGAATAAAGTGGTGAACCAGATAATTAATGTGTCTCTTTTTAACAAAGCATGGGGTGCTTGTACCATATTTTCGTACTAACTCTACTTATAGAAACGGTGCTAATAATATATTTATAACAACTAACATCGAACCTTGTTCACAACATACAACTGACAACACAATAATACAATATAACAACACAACATAACCAAACACAAACAAACACAATATAACAACTGACATCGAAGCCTTGTTCACAATGACACATTCATTTTCTCATTCATCACTTTATTCTTATATTAAAAATTATTTTTTTACTTTTTAGTTCGGTTTACCATTAAAACGTGTTTTTTAGTTTTTTTAAACTATAATTTTTTTGTTTCTTCTGACTTAAACATCCAAAAATGGATATATATATATATATATATATATATATATATATATATATATATATATATATATATATATATATATATATATATATATATATATATATATATATATATATATATTATTGTTTTCGAGTTCATACGCGTTTCATATATTTTAGAATTTACCATTTAAGTTCGTAATGCAATAAAAATTTCCATTTTTTAAATCGAAAATTGCAAAAACGTTATCCACATATCTTAACCACATCCTCCGAAAGTAACTGAATTTATTCTTCGCCTCGGTTTCAAATTTACTTATGAATAAGTTGGTTAAGAACGGTGACAGAGAATTGCCCGTTGCCGTTCCGTCTTGCTGTTCGTAAAAACTGTTATTAAAATGGAAACAATTTTGCTTCATACATAATCTTGTTAGAGAGGTGTAGTCAGAAACAATCTTGTTATTGAAACCGTTTAATTCGAGTAACTCCCTCAGGTATTGCAAGGTATGTGGAATCAGGATACTCGGAAACAACGATACGTCAGAAGTCGCCAAGACCTCATCCTCCTGTATATGTGTTTCTGACTTTTTCTAAAAATATTGCTAAGTTTTTTCTTTCCTTAACAAATTCTTTTGTTAACAATTTTGCCAAGTTGTATGTTGGAGAATCAAGGGCTGATAGAGGGTGGTCCAATGAGTTGTTAACTTTTTGAAATGAAATAAAAAAAAACAAGTTGATCAAATTTAACAAATGTATTCCTAAAATTTACAATAATTCTTGGAAATTCATGTGCTGAAGATTACATTCTCTAAATGTGCCCCATTTCTGGCCGGCAGCTCCTGAAGCCAACTTCTAAAATTTGCCATTCTTCACAAAATATCGAACACATCAATTTCAGTTAACGTGTTCTATATTTAAATGACACCTACTTAATATTTGTGTCGATACTGAAAAATTTGTCAACACATGAATTATATCTGTAAACTTCTCTAAACGGACGCTACTGATTTTAACTGCATTAATTAAATAAGGTTAACGTACCCTCCGTTAGTGCCTTCAACCCCGGCCTCGTTTTACATCCCCGTACCGTTAACAGATAAACTTGCATGACTTCACGGAAAATAGCAAAACTATAAATCGGTTCGGGACCCATTAAATGCTCTCGGAATTAGTCGGAATTCGCTTTTCGATTTAACAAAATCGAACACGAAACACTGTATATACATTCGAAATTAACGGGAATTAAATGTTATCGGGTACCAAACACTCAGCAGGAATTATTTCCGTTGCCATTGTCGTACAGTAAAAACAAAAACATGAATTTTATTACATTTTATGATACTACTAGAGTGTAACAAAAGTATTTGCGTTTTTTCCTTGTTTGATTTTACTTAACTTCTCAATCCTATTTCAATTCTTCGCTCCGACAAACAAACATTCCGTCAACAATTCCAACAAGTTATTCCACTCATAAATATTCAGTCGATGGTTTTTAACAAAACTGTTAAGTGAGTGAAATAAGATGCTAAATTAGGGCAAGCGACTGATGCTGTTCGTGAGATTTGCGAAGTAGAGGGGGAAAGATGCTGTATCAATCCGCATCGCTCAGCTCTGGTTCAAAAAGTTCTGGGAGAGAGACATTAGTCTTGAAGATGGGGGAAGGTCAGGTCGTCTACGGTCTCGCGGTGCCAGTGTTTTAATGAGGTCTCCGGGAAGGCCAATGAGGTCTCCCCTCCCCCGTGGGATACCCATGTTATATAAGTTCCCTTATCATCGTTGGATGGATTTCCATCTAAGCCGCTGTAGCGCGAGCTGCACTTTCCTTATTTCTGATGCCTGTTTCCCAAAGTTGTCTTTGGGAAACAGGCATCAGGTGCATGAACAGGCAAATGGTGCTTGAACATTAGTATAACGGGTGTGTGTCGTAAACAGAACCGCATACCTACCGAGCTTGCTGACAGTGTAAACATCTCGAGAGATTACTATATTTTATATGTTGTTTTCGGTATGAAAAAGCTTTAAGCTTAAAAAGGATGTAAAATGTAAAAATGTGAAAAAAACACTTTTCAAGAATGTTTGTACTTATTTAATCGCGATTCTGCTGAGTTTCTTCGACGTTTTATAACAGTAGGTGAAATCTGGAATTTTTTTTTACAGTCCAGAGACGAAGCAGCAGTTGAAACAGTGGGTGAAAGTAGGTGGAAGTACCTCAAACAAGCGAAAACAATTCCATCTATATCTTGTGGGATGGTGCTCATAGACTACTCTGCAAGAGACAGAAGTATTATGCCATCTGGCTGGAAAGAAAGAACTCTTTCATTACAATAATGCGCGTGCGCACACGGGTTTTCCGTGCGCGTCATTCACAAGGTTTGGCTTCCAGCGAATTCTTAGTTCGAGTTATACAATCACCCTCGGTATAATGTACCCAGAGTGTCAAAAACGTGGAACCAAGCCGCATGGGGACGACCAGTGGATTTCTTGTTATATATATATATATATATATATATATATATATATATATATATATATATATATATATATATATATATATATATATATGCCCTCCCTTTTCTTGCTCTCCCCAATATCAAAAAGACCAAACCAAACCCTTTTCCTATTCATTTTATCGGAAACTTACCAACATAATCCATTATGTAAATGCGAATTCACATCATCATACATCCCAATTAAACACAGTGATCAAAATTTTAATCACAAGATTCGGGTCACAAAATCGATTTCGACAAGGCCAAAGTAATTACACCTATGTATTCCTACAAACTCCATATAATTCGTGAAGCAATTAAGATCGAAAAACGCCCAGACTGCCTAAAAAAGAGAAACGACGGTCTTTGAGTTCCAAATGAATGGAAACCTCTTATTTCCAAATTGGCCATCCGAAAGAACCCCTTCCAATTAAACGTTCTATCTCACCCCCACCCCTCAACAGAGTACTCCACCCACAACCATACCCATTTATAAAGAGGTTGCGCTAAGCACGTTCTTTTCAATTTGGGAGCCCTGGGGAGTAGGAAGATCGAGACCCCGTAGCAAAGCAACTAGATTCTCTTGAAAATAGCTTCAAAGCAGAAGCCAAAACGACGAGATTTTACAAATCTTTAAAGGGGTTCCACCCGAAAACCTAGTAATTTCAACATTACCGACCGCAAAAGCTTTCCATATATATATATATATATATATATATATATATATATATATATATATATATATATATATACTTCTACCCGGAGCATAGGACTTCAAAAAAAGCACAATATCTGAGTCTATTTTGCAACAGAACCTTGCCATGACTTGTTCACTCTTTTCAATTCATTATGTACAGTTCTTCTCCAAGTCTGTATGGGTCTTCAATACTTCTTTTGCCCTACGGATTCCAATCCAATGCTATTTTGGCGCTATAATTATTTTGCTTTCTGAATGTGTTCAATCGAACCCCACTTACGCAGTGCTCTCTCGTATTCATTTTTCCTTTGATTTGTGAAATGGAACTAGTCTTAGTTCTAAATCTTGTCCGAACAGAATATGTCGAATATTTTTTGCAAGTCTTTATTTGAAAATACCTGAGGTTTATTTGTTATTGTCTTCATTATGGAACACACCCACGGAGCCAGACAAACCTAACATTGGTCTTAAATATACGGATCTTTGTTTGCGTAGAATATTGTGTAAATCTCCACACAGGTACCTGCTAAATATAGTGGAAATTTATATATATATATATATATATATATATATATATATATATATATATATATATATATATATATATATATATATATATATATATATATATATATATATATATATATATATATATATATATATATATATATATATATATATATATATATATATATATATATATATATATATATATATATCGTTTATTTAAAATTATTTATTTAAATAAAAATTAAAATTTCGATTAATATTTAAATATTTAATTGTTAGTCCTTTTTTTTCCAATCTTTGGGAATATTGTGAAGTGGGCTAAAATATCTCTTGACTAAAAATAACTCTTAACTAAAATAATACCAGTTGACATTTAAAACCCTTTTTTATTATTCTCTAACTGGCAAAAAGACTATTTTTTTTCACTGCCAAAAATATTCTAGTGAAAATTAGATAGCAGTGAAAACAAAGGCTTGGTGCTTTGTGGCTTTGTGTACTTGGATGCCTTATTAACGATACGGATTTGGCGCTTATGGTTTTCTAATGACGCTACGTCTCAAACTCATTATACCAAGAGTAATTGTCGTCGGATATTAGACGAAAGCTCCCGCGAGATGACGCTCCGTTCCGTTTTTCCCCGCGGGACATCTCTGCCACTGTTGTATGATGCGCTGGTAATTAGCCTCTCCTGATTTCTAATCTCGGAGCAGCGCTTTTTCCAACACCGTAAAACTCAAAACCGTAACAATGTAGGCAAAATGTCGATCTTTTTACGTGTGTTTTTATAGTTTTAGAAAATTGTTAGAACTTTTAATGTGGACGCCCGTCTCGTGAACGTTGCACAGAGAGTCGTAAAAAATCTTAGCAGTCTAATACATTTAAAAGCCATATTATTTCTTTAATTTTCCAGAATGTTATAAAACTAGGAATAAAATAAGTATATTTTTAAAACTGAGAAATTATGTTACAGTTTTCTTTACACAACATGTAGGTAAGCACTCTACACGCCCTAATGACATTAAATGGATAATCTTAATCTTCTAATTATTAAGTATTCAACTTAATTCCCGGCCACTATGTTTCATTGACTGCAGAATCTATTCGAATCAGAATAATAATCTTTCAGCTTCAAAACGAGGTATAATATACGAACCTGCTGTGAACACAAGTGAAAAAATTTATAATTTGTGACTTAACTGATCCAAAACGTCCGGGACAGAAAAAAACACTGGAAATGAAGAATTGGAAACAATGATATGAGAAAATCTTTGTTACGCACTGGAATAAGCATCCGGCTTACTTTTCATACTTGACCTCTTCGTATTTTCATCTGTTTCGATCTCTGCAACATCCTTGGTTGATAGCTGCTTCACATCTCTTGAAAAAGTCGAAAAAAGCTTCATTGGCTTTATCACATCAAAGCCAACAAGTTTTTTTCGATTTGAGATTCGACAGTTTCCTAAAAGTTGGCGAGAGTATATAGAAAATCAAGAAGATTACTTAGAAGATTTATTTCGTATTGCTTGTTTCATAAATAAGTGCCGAAGGTAGTCAAAAAGGGCTGAGAATTAATAATTGAGGATCTAATATAATGAACTAGTCAGACTGTTCTGATCATAACGAGTACTTTAGTGCGATTTGCTTGGGTATTATTTTCATCAGATGGTTATGCCGTCCTAGGTAGGCATTGGAATCAAGGGCTGGCAATCACAAGTAAGATTTTAAATTGTTTCCCACACATAATAATGCATTTCGTGAATTTGTGTACAGAATACACAAGTTGTGTTGTCAATCTATCTAGTTCATCAAAATCTGCTTCGTGTGGGTGCCAGGGGAATAAGATTGCCACTGTTCGGTTTGGTGATTAAAAGCTTTGTAGGTACTTTTCGGTATATCGTAGAGAATACTTCTTTAATTCGTTATGATCAAATTTATTGGAACACTCCCAGGCGGACGATAAGTGAAACGTTTATGCACATTAAAATGAAATTGGGCGAGATATGTTGCAATATAGAGAACATTGGGATGATGTAAAATTTGTATGTTATTAAATTTAAAAAAAATTGAAAATCAATATAAAAAAAGAAATTTAAAAGAATCATTTTGTGAAATTAATGTTATTTGTTATATATATATATATATATATATATATATATATATATATATATATATATATATATATATATATATATATATAGATCTAAAATGTGTATGTTAATAAATTTAAAAAAAAAATGATAATCGATATAAAAAAAGAAATTTAAAAGAAATGATTTATATAAAAAAACAAATAATGCCATTAATTTCAGAAATGATATTGATAATTTAAATTGTGTACATAATAACATAATCATCACATCTAATGCCGGTACCAGTGAAAAATACAAAATTGTTAGGTTATAATAAAAAAAAAACAATATAAAAGGAACAAATCTATAAAATGTATCAAAGTCAAAAATATGTCTACTCAAAATTTAACAAAAAATATCCAAATGTT
Organism: Cosmopolites sordidus; assembly: GCA_031761425.1. Taxonomy (NCBI): domain Eukaryota; kingdom Metazoa; phylum Arthropoda; class Insecta; order Coleoptera; family Curculionidae; genus Cosmopolites; species Cosmopolites sordidus. The sequence goes on along the minus strand of JARFXV010000063.1, from coordinate 680,814 downwards.
ATTTAAAAAATTTATGTTAAACTTATATTAAAAAATTATAAAAAAAATGTAATATCAACTATGCAACAATATATAGCAGGTATGCGTTAAAATATAAATTTGTACTGTTTATAAAAATAGTATATATTGTAGAATTGTAATTGTTCTGAAGATGGTTTAATAAAAGAAAACGAAACGTTAATAAAACAGTAAAAAAATAATAATTATATTAATACAATTGACCGATAATCCAAAAAAAATATAATATTTAACGGTCAGGAAAATAGGAATAATAATATTTTAATGTTTTTAATTTTATTTTCATGATATTTAAATTATATTAATTAGATGAATTCTTTCAATGGAACCATTGGCGTGAAACACTAAACTCAAAGAAATTTAGCAGAACAGGAACTAGTTGTAACATCGCTGGTCTAAGAGTAATTAACTACAAGGTAATTACGTTGAAATTTAAAAAAGAATCTGAAAAACGTGTTTTTTTTTTTCAGAGAACTTTTCGAACCAGTCTCGTAACATGTATGTTGGAAACACAAATTCTCGAAATATTCTTATAATTATTTGGCACTATTTGGTTTCCCAAATATCGAAAAGGAAAACAAGTGCTGGAAAATATTGGAATTATAACTGTGTTGGCTGTAAAAATACTTGTTGAAATTCTTTATATACAGTGGATCTCAAAAAGTTTCGAATAAGTATATTGCCATAAGTGTAAATATAACAATAAAAAAAAATAATTAAAAATAATTTATTAAAGAAATTAATAAACAATTCTAGCACAATTATAATTTAACTATTGAATAGTTATAAATCTGTATTAATAGTAATTAGTAATTAAATTTAGAGTCACAACAATGTTCGGATATTAATTAGTATCAACAAAGAAATTAATTGTATAAAAACTTAGCTTATAATTAGTATTTGGTATGACCACCTTTGACCTTAATAACATTTCCTAAACGTTTTGGCACGGTACCACCAACTTTTTAAAATAAATTACGTCGATTTTATTCCATTCCTCTAATAACTTATCCTTTAAAATATCTTCATTAATAATTTCATGTTTCCTTATATTAGTTTCCAAATAGTGCCAAAGTCAGGTGACTGAGGCGTTATTTTAATCACTTTTAGGCAGTTGTATAATAGTCATTCGCGAACTATACCAGCACTATGTTTAGGATCAGTCTCTTGGTAAAACTTAAATGAGTTTGAAAAGTTCATATTCTCCGCATTTACTCTCAGATTTTACCTTAAAATATTTAAATAAATATTGTCCATATATTGTCCATTATACCGCCAATAAACACCAAGCTACTAACCCCCTCTGAGGATATACACCCCCAAACCATTCCCGATCCCCCACCGTGTTTAACACTTAGACAAAGATGTTCTCTGTTAGCTTTTCATTAACCCTTCTCCACACCATTTGACCGCCCGGCTAATCCAAAAATATTGAATTTTGACTCACCACAAAAAATAACGTCATTCCAATCATTTTTAGGCTCCAAAACCTAATCCTTAGCAAAATACAGTCAAGTTTTAATATTTTTCTTACTTGACTAAGGCATTTTCCGGGCCAATCATCCATAATATCCGTGCTTTCTTATACAACGCCGTATTGTTTCGATACAGAACAGAGCTTAGGTGCACTAATATTAGGATTATTTTGTACTTCATATAAAATAAAGCATTGGTCTCGTTCATTTAATAATATCGGACGGCTTCTTATTCGCTTATTCGGAAAAATCCCTCATTTTTGAAAAATCTTCTCATTTTTGTAGCGTTGCACGATATATCTTCAACCGTACGTTCACTTTAGTTACTGTTGAGTTTACTGAAGTATTTGGCCAATTTTTCGGTAGGAATTTCCATTTTCATAATGACGTAACACTAATTGCCTATTTTCAGAACTAATGTTTTTTATTTGGCATACGACTCATTTTAAGATGTTCTTTCGACACCAGTCCGCCAATAACTATTTATAGTAAACAAAATTCGAACATTACCATTTATTTTAATTATCACTTAATTCAGATTAATTTTTTGTTTCGGCGTCCGAATATTTTTGAGGTGTATAAAAACAATATTTATGTCTTTTTCTTAAAATTTTAGAATTAAACCGATGATTTCGGAATATTGTTATTCAATAAGGTAAAAGGTAAGACCGGCAAAATATAGGGGAAGTTTTTTTTTACGCAAATTTGAACTGCTAGAATGATTTTTTAAATGGGGTGCCTGAATATTTTTGGGATACACTGTAAGTAAATTACTTGTTTACGTCTTTGGCGAGTTTCGGAATTATACATTTCCGAAGTTTTAAAATTATTGAGATAAATTAGATAAATTAACATCATACTTGAAATGCATGTAATTTTTATTTGCATTTAATTTTTATTGAACATATGCACATTCAATGTAGAATATTGTATATTATTTCTATTGTTTTGTTTAGCTTGTTGTTATTTTTAGAAACAACACAACAGGAAAACTTCAATATATGAAAACAAACCGAGATCATATTTGTATTTTAAATTATAATTATAGTTACATATACAAAAAAAATGTTTTTAAACACATTAAAATTGCCGACCTAATATATGCTAACAATGTGTGTAGCAGTTCCATATTTTGTATATTAAATGTGGAAAAAATTTTGATGAATATGCATTGAATAAACACAATGCCACGACCATACATAAAAAGAGCTTAAAAATGCAAACAAAACACCTAAAACGTTCATACATATTAAACCGCATTTCAAAGGAGAACAGAATGTCATCGGCATAAAAATCCGCGGTTTTACTGAAGTTAAATTAATAGCTCCGGATGCGATTTTGCATTCCGGCGAAGGGTTGATAATTTTTTTTTATGAAAAATGATTTATTAGGGTCAGGCCTGACTAATAATTTATTCAAACTTCAATGTGGTCTTTGCTGTCGTATTTGCCTGACAACTTTCGTATCTGCCGCTTTCGTAACATTCTCTGATACTGGTATACGAACTACACAAATGATAGTGACTAGTTTTTATTGTTTTATTATTGAAATCCTGTCAGTTTTATATATATATATATATATATATATATATATATATATATATATATATATATATATATATATATATATATATAATTTTAAAAAAAACTGTAACAAGGCTAGATTATAAATAACAACTTCATAAGTATATTACTTAATATCATTTATTGACAAATTTTATATTTTATTGATCCACCATGAGCTTCAATAACCGCTTTTAAGCGTTTTGGCCATCATCGACAAAAACTTGAGACAAATCGGGAGAAATAAATTGTCATTCCTCAAAAATTTTTGGTTGAAATTGAGTATTTACGTAGCAGTGATACTTGGCTATATTTCTCTTTAAAATGTGCCAAATATTTTCGATGGTAGATAGGTCTGGAGACTGGGCCGGCCATTCCAACACACGGACCCTATTATTTCGGAACCAAGGTATTGTTGCTTGAGCCTGATGACAAGGCGCATTATCATACTGATAATAGCACTCCTCCAAGTTGTCACCGTAAAGATGAAGTATGGACGGTTCCAAGGTTCATGCGCCCCTCGCACAAAAAATTATCTTGTTCCTATTGTCGACATGTAGCCCCAAACCATGATGCTTCCATCTCCATGTTGGACGGTAGGTGTCAAACATTCTGTGAGAAATGGTTCCCCGCACATTTGCTTGGCGTACTTGAGCCCCAGGTCGCCCAAAAATGTCAAAAACAAACAGAAATTAGATTTAATTTATCTACCACGCACACAGTGATAACTTTTTTGTCTCTCATCGTAAAAGAAAAGAAAGTAACTGAGAAACGTACCTCTATATTTCACTCATCGGGAAAAATTACTTTAGACCAATCTTCAGTTGGCATATTTTTTGGTCCATGCAAGACGGTTTTTCTTGTGAGCCTCCGTCAGGTAAGTCTTTCGTCTGGCTATTCTCCCGTGTAAATCAGTTTCCTTGAGACGTCTTTTTACTGTCTGCGGAAAGTGAAACTCCCTGTTGAGCGAATAAAGCGCTACTTAAATTCCGAGATGTTTTGCGTCGATCTTGTAAAGCGAGTTACTCTAAATATTGATCGATTCTTTTACTTGTACACGGTTTTTTGCCTACTTTCTCTTTATTTTCGTAGGACCCCCGTCTTCCTATACCTTTTTAAGGTGGTTTGCACAGTACATCTCGAACATTTATTTTTTTTGCAATTACGACAAGCGAAAATTCTTGATGGTTTAACAATACGATCTGCATCTTGCATCCTTAAGCACTCACGAGTCATTAAAAAAATATCTCTCACAAGACAATACAACTAACGCAATTTCCTGCTAAGTTTACACCCGCAAGACGCGATAGTATGAAATCTCGGTGAGGCAGAGAGGTAAAAAAATACCCGTTTAATAAGCCATAATATCCCTATGTATCATAATCGATGAGGATAAATATTTGTCCCGAATTTGTTTTTATAATAGCGGTTTTTTTAAGTGTGCCTAATACTTTTGCACATAGGTGTGTGTGTGTGCGTGCGTGCGTGCGTGGGTGGGTGGGTATGTGTGTGTGTGTGTGTGTGTATATATATATATATATATATATATATATATATATATATATATATATATATATATATATATATATATATATATATCCGATCGTTTGTTTGTGTCCCGTTTGTTGGGAACGTGCAGACGTTTCGCCAAGGTCACACTTGGCATTCTCAATGCTTGTCTGAAGACGGAAAAAGCCTGAAGCTTGTTTGAAGACTGCAAAGAAGACAAGCATTGAGAATGCGAAGTGTGACCTTGGCGAAATGTCTGCACGTTCCCAACAAATGGGACACAAACGATCGGATGTACCGGACTAATAGTCTAGCGTATTCTTCCATCCGCGAAACACTACGAACTAACATATATATATATATATATATATATATATATATATATATATATATATATATATATATATATATAATCACACACACTCTTGAACCGCTGAAAGGTTACCGGTGCGTCATCAATTTTATTCATAAGAATAACATTATTAGTTAAATTATTTCATAGTGAACGTTGTTGGTGGATTGGATTTAAATCCACGGTACATTTATTTGTATATATTTATAACATGAAATTATAAAACGTCCGGTTATAAATCGATATTTTAGCGAATTGAATTTAATGTAAAGTTATGAAATTGTAGAGTTTTATCTCTTAAATCGAACGGAGAATTTTGTATTTTCAGTCAAGATGAAATTCTACAGGAAATTTCAACTTATCACGAAATTTTGGTCAAAATCATCATGTTATCTACTCTATAAGCATTGTTGTTGAGGCCCATTTTTATATGATGAAAATGTGACCACGCTGGTGGAATATACGGGTCTTTAAACAGTTTCATTGCACCTTTATTACAAACATATCATATAATTATATCAACATATTATACAAGGTATTTCAAACTTCCATTTTGCTTTCTTCGGGTAAGTCTGTTGCTTTGGTCTTTGAACGAGATCTGCTTGTTCCAGGAGAAGAAATAACTGGATTTTTTTTTCCTTATTAGAATACACAGGTTTTCTTGATATTTTTAATGCTGCTGCAACTCTCTAAAAAATATTAGGATATTCTTTAACAACTGAATGAATAAAAGATGCTCTTAAAAGTCCCTCATTTCTTTTTTTCATTGCGAAGTACTCATAAATATTCAGCACAAATTGTTGAACTTGCGATTTCAGTGCTTTTTTCCCGGACATTATCTGAAATCACATAAAATGTTACATCAAATATATCTATATTTACGTTAACATTTTGAAACGGATGTTTATCTTTCAGTATGATTTTAGAATTAGCCAATATACATTCTATTTTTATTAAATATTTTTACTAAATATTCGGTTACGTTAAAATTATTGAAGGAAATAAAACTTTATGAATCTTAACAAATACTTACCGATAACAAAATAATCAGTAGTTCTTATTAGAACTTATTTTACAAATAAAACTGGGCAAAATTTCACTAAAAGACAATAACAAAACAACTCAAATGTCGACCAAAACAGGACCGCTGAACTCAACAGACGAACTTTTAACCGGCATTACGAACAAATACCTTTTAATTATTTCTTACTTCTCTTGGGCACTGTAATGCTATCGTAACGTACTGCTCGAATATATTCATACACGAACATATTCATATTGTTTTTTATTTCTTTCTTTTTGGTTAGCTAAAATAAAAAGGACATATTGAGATAATGTCTATGATATAGGCATCAATTGATGACGCACGGGTAATCTTTCAGTGGTTCAACTGTATGGTGGTTGTTACATGAAGTTTCCGAAAATGGAGGCATTGTTCTATATTTGGTGGAGTTAGCTTTATTAAAAAGATAACTGGGTGGAATTTTATATTAGAAATACTACTAAATTGTCATATCAATAGAGTTATTGTATTTATACAAGTGATAGACATACGCGGTTTGTATTTTTTTTTATTCTCTAATTCTGCCAGTATAGACATTACAAATTTTAACTAGATTACATTTATCTAACTAACAGTATTTTTCTATTACCTAAACTAAAAACGTATTTTTATCTTAGTTTGTTTGGTAGATACATGTCCAGCGACGTGCTCCACAATACACTAATCACTCTTTTCATGTGATTGACACACGCACATAATAAATTCCGGGCACCCTTCATTGTCACTGTACTAATTCGAATAGTTTCAGTCTCTTCAGCCCCCGAATAAATCCGTTGTTGTCGAGTAACGAGATCACTTCGACATTTTCATGACTTTCCAGCCTCTGCTGGTGTTTGCTTGCAAACCCCTTGATCTCATCTTCGACCAAAGGCACTTTCAGGTCTCGATGGATATCTTTATTTCGGATATACCATGGGGCATTGACAATACTACGAAGTACTTTATTTTGGAACGTCTGAATGACTTTTATATTAGATTTCTTGGTATATCCCCAAAGTTGGATGCCATAAGTCCATATAGGCTTCAGAATTTGCTTATAAAGAAGCAGTTTATTATGCATTGACAACACGGAGTGGCGCCCTAGTAGCCAATACATTTTTTTGAATTTGAGACCCAGTTGCTCACGTTTTCTCTTGCGTTCACATGCGTTTTCCATCTTAGCTTAACATTCAGTCGAAGTGACATTGGTCGATCTCGCCTCATTTAATTTAATGCGCCATTTTTTTGTCCAATTGGTAACATTGTTGAGAGCTGTTTGGAGTTTGTTTGTAGCTGAATGAATTTAATTTCCAGTAGCGAGTAAAACAGTATCATCGGCGAATGTTGCCATCACTACTCCACTGCTCTGCGGGATATCGCTGGTGTACAACAAATAAAGGACAGGCCCGAGAACGCTGCTTTGTGGCACTTCAGCACATATCTTTTTAAGATCTCAATATTTTTCACCATTCTTGATTCTAAAGTAACGGTCAGTGATGTATGATTGAAAAATTTTGCTCATTTGTTGTGGTAGATATTTTTCTACTTTGTATTCACGGCCCGGTGCCACACTCTGTCGAATGATTAGGTCACATCGAGGAATATCGTTGCACAGATATTTTTCTTTTCTAGTGCTCTCTCAATTACATCCGTGATTCAATGTATTTGATCTATTGTCGAATGCTTATTGCGAAATCCAAACTGATGTGTTGGAGTAAGATGCTTCTCTTCTATAATGGGTTTGAGGCGTTGTAGGAGCAGCTTTTCAAGCAACTTGGATATAATCGGCAACAAGGATATTGGGCGGTATGATGTTTTGCCTTCAGGTTGTTTGCCAGATTTCAGGATCATTATAACTTCAGCAATTTTCCATTGCACTGACACGTACTTGATCCATAATACAGCGTTGAAAAGATAAGTCAGTTTCATAATAGCTTTACGGGGTAACTCTCTGAGCATTTGCACTTTTATTAGGTCATAACCTGGGGTTTTCTTTGGATTGAGATATTTGCCAATGGTTGTGACAATCTCTGCTGTGGTGATTGGTTTAATTGTTATGCCATCTCTATTGCTAACGTACGAGATTTCTTCCAAGCCAGTCGGTGGATATGGCTGGAGTATTCTCGAGATATTCAGCGAATATTTCTGCTTTTTCTTCATCTCGCCGCGCCCAGTTACCATCGCTTTTGCTGATTAGAGGGTCATGGTTCTTTGGCCTGTTCAAAGATTTGGTCACTTTCCATAGCGAGTAGTCAGAGCTTTCGTGATCTGTTAACTTACTTAGGTAGTTCTCAAAGCTTTCATTCTTGATGGTTGTGATTTTATCTTTGAGCCGTTTACATAGTTTATTTAGCAGCCTTTTGTCATCCGGGGATCGAGTTTGCTGCCATGTTTTCCGAGCTTTTTTTGTGTACCAGATCTCGATTTTCCTAGATGTAGTTCAATCCTGGTATTTTTGGCTTTAGCGTGGGTTTATTATTGCACGCAGTTTACTGCAGGTCAACTACTAGTTTTTCAACTTCATAGTAGCTCAATTCTCTGTTCAAACTCTGTTCAAAATTCTTCCCAATCAGTTTTCGCGTTAGTAAAATACGCAGGCTGTTGCTTGGTGATTACGTACTTATTTAGTGAGAGCACAATTGCTGAGTGGTCAGATGCCAAGTCAAAGCTTTTTTCGATGCTGACATATGAGGATGCAATGTTACGCAGCACGAAGAAGTCGACTAAGCTTAGCACTTTATTTCTATCCATAGGCCAGTAAGTTGGTTTGCCTGTTGATTGGAAGTAACAGGGCATTATCTTTACAGCTGCGTACAGTTGTCTTCCTTTCGGCGTGTGTTAACAGTTTGTACATCAAGTAATGAGACTAGTGACGTTGCGTTCGATCTGGCAATATTATTGGCTTCTCCTTTAGAAGGGAGGTAAGATAATATATAAAAAGGTATTCTTATCATGCAAGGGACGATGGAAAATGTGTCAAGCGGTGGCGCCATCACAAGTGTGTCCGAGGCATCAATTTAAACTTTTTATGGCGTGCCGACTTCCAGTTTGAGGTTAAAATCCTCCCCATTGTTATATTTTTTTCAAAAATAATATTAAAATTATGCTGTTGTTAATTTTTGATAATTGTTAAGTTGCAAGTTATTTTTTCAGTCTCTGATCAAACCTGATTCATAAAAAGAATTGCAACGGACCACCAAGTGACTGTCGAGTTCACACTCGTGTTGAAAATGCATCAGATGATGGTTTGCCACTAGTCTCATTCCTTTATTTATACACCTCATAAAATCCTGAACATAATTTTTAGGAGCAAAAAAACTTTTCTATGATTCAGAAAATAATCAAAGTTTTTTATCAAAAAAAATAATATTAGATCGAATTTTAAACCTCCCTATAGATATATTTCCCTGACCTCAATAATCCTTATTGGTTATATTTTCCATTTCCTCCTTTCAATCTAACGTCGAATTGCAAATACAGCTTCTTTAAAGCGTTCCGAGAACTTTAATGGAACATCCAGAATATTCGTAAAATCCTTCGTCTATTAATTCAAGTGGTCCATCGGAGATGTTAAAGCGAAATTCTTCTTTACCCACATCATTGTCATTCCCATGTCTATTTAGGGTTTAACTGCGAACAGAGACGGCTCTTTGTCTGTGTTTAAATACGGTCATGATTGTTGCTCTGCGTTTAGCGTTTTTTGTTGGGTACAATTAATTATTAAGTATTTTATTATTGTTGTGTTCGTCTTAGAAATTGTCTAGAATTATTGCCTAGTTTAGATAATGTTTTCAATGACTTTGACAATTAAAAACTTTGTTTAGAAAGTGAAAGTGGATGTGTGTGTGTGTGTGTGTGTGTGTGTGTTTATATATATATATATATATATATATATATATATATATATATATCATAAATCATAATACATCACGATCATAGGGTGTAAGATTGGTTCAGTTAGGTGCATGTAAGGAGTTACAATACTTTTATATATTAGAGATTTCACGAATTGCGGTGCTCTTGTCATGCAGTAGCTTCCAACGTTCTTAGGTACAGTACTCTGGCTAATATGCCTAAAAAATCAGTTTCTAATATTAGGAGGCCGAAAAGTAATCAAATTTGTTTTGCTGCCGAGAAACATTTTTTATTAAAGAAATCTTAAATACTAGTCAACAAAATAATTTCCATCATTTTCTAACACTTTTTGCCAGCGTAAAAGCAGTTGTTCGATTCCCTTCTCTTCTCCAACATTGTTAAATTTTTTACCTCTTAATATATGCTCTAACGATCTGAAAAGGTGGTAATCCGACGGCGCGAGATCTGGTGAATAGGGTGGATGAGGTAAAAGTTCCAATCTGCCTAATTTTTTTCTCTGTTATTATTTTGGCGCGTGAGGCCACGCGTTATTGTGTTGAAGAATCCTTTTTTTGTTATTGACCAAAACAGATCGTTTTTTTATAAGCTCTTGCTTTATACGCTCGAGTTATCCACAATACACTGTCGCTGCAACGGTCTGACCAGGTTCAAGCAATTCATAGTGTATGATTCCAGAAAAATCCCACAACATACAAACAAGGACCTTCTTTTTTGTTAGTGACGGTCGAGGTGTCGGAACAGGTGCTTCTCCGGAAGAAAGCCATTGTCTTTTTCGTACAAGATTATTGTATAGCACCCACTTTTCATCTCCAGTTACAATTTGTCGCAAAAACAGATCGATTTCATACCGAGACAAAAGGGACGCGCAGATGGTACGCCGTAGATCGAGCACCGTCTCTGCAAATTCATGAGGAACCCAAATTCCTTGCCTGTAAAATTTTCCTATGCGACGAAGATGATCCGGAACTGTAGACCATGAACAACCAATCTTCACTTATAATTCCTCAATTGTTTGACGAGGATCTGAATTCATTATCCCCTTCAGGATATCATCTAATTTTTGGGGTCGTCCTTTTCGTGCGGCATCTTTGAGATTCCTATTTCCATTTTTAAACCATCTATGATACTTGTTTAGTTTCAGAACATCCCCGTAAATATCGGTAATTTTTTTCACAGCTTGGTTTGCTTTCATTCTTTGATTGAACAAAAATAGAATACATTAGCGTAAGTGTGCTTCCTCTATTGGTAACCTTGACATCTTTCCTCCTTGGTAGAAAAAAAAATTTAACCGAAAAATCAAATTTACAACCAAGCTTGAACGTAACAACAAAACTTCCGTATTGCCGGAGCCGTTTCGACACAAACTGACTGTGAATGAGCTCATCGAATAAATTTTGATTACTTTTCGGCTCCCCTAATACATGTCAAAGTAATTAAACAGTGTTTTCTTGGCACAGCGATACTGAGGAACAAAAAAATGTAATAGCCAGTATGGATATTTGAATCAAACTGAAAATATAGCATATATTGATCTGGGTACATAGACTATGTGAAGATTCAGCGACTCCGACGTGACGAACGTCATTCTAGACTTGTTGTAATGAGGATGCGTCTTTACTTTATATATGGTTCGTCCGTCTCATCCTTATTGGGTGGTTTCTTTTACAGCGCCTCATAAGGCGTATCGGTTAGAGTGGCGTCTGGCATCATCAGTTCAGCCAAGACAGCCGTTGCGTACGGACGTCTCTCAAAATGCTCCCGCGGCCGAGTTCATATAGTTTCCGTTCAGTCATCGCGGTCGCGCCGGGTCTCTCTCTCGCCGACTCGCGATGGAACCCAGAAATTTCTACTACTGTCCTGCAGATGAAATACACACCTTCACCAGAGAGCTCCTGGGAGAAAAATTCAGATTGAACGTCAAATGCATCAACGAGCTATTCCTCGACAACGATATCATCGAGCTTAATGAAAAGCCTTTCCAAAAAGATCAAGAAATAACTGAGCTTACAGCCTCAGTTGCCTCATTGGAACTAGAAAAGGAAAGACTAGTGGCCACCACCAGGTCACTGGAAAGTAAACTTGAAGAAGCACCCAAAACCCCACCCACCGTAGACGACCCAGCCTCGGTCTCCGACTACCGAACTACCGACTACCGAAGCCGCTGTCGAACCTTCCGCCTTGACTTCGCCCGAGCCTCCAGTCCCCCAGGTCCCGCTGAACACAGCAGACACACCCACAACCATCCAGGCGCCAGCACCATCCGCCGGCACCGAACCAAATCGACACCGATAATCCTCCGGGACATATCGGCCTTCCTCGAGGTGGCCCGCCACCTCGAAAAAAGCAACGTGGCCATAGGGTCAGCCAAGACCATTCCGGACGGGGTGCTGCTAACCCCCCGTTCGGATGAAGACAGAAATGCAATCCTTCAGCATTTCATAGAAAAAGGCTACCGCTTCCACGTCTTTCAAAATAAACCCAAGTTCCTCCACGTCCTCCTGCGAGGAATAACGGAATCCATCCCGATCGAAGAAATCAGACTAGAGTTGATAAACATGGGTTTCGACCCGACCAGCATCATAAGATGGCAAACCAGCCAGAAGACGCCGATCGCGATAGTCCAAATCACGGTCCCGTCAGACGAATCCAACATCTTGGAAATAAGCCGTTTCCAGCAACAATCCATCCAAGTAGTGGTACAAATAACCAAGTAGTGGAAACCAGCCTCGAAGACGTCGTCTCCAAAGCGGTTTCCACCAGCACCTGCAGATCCAACCTCCACGATGGCCGGATTTACAGCCCACATGCAGCAAGTGATGTACCTCCTCCAGGCACAAATTAACACACTATTCAATCTACAGCAAAAACCTTCTGGATTACAAACGCAAAGCAGCCAAGACGACGCGACCTCCGCCAGCTAGGCCCAGGTCCCGACTGTCAAGCCCCTCCTTCGCGCTGGTAATACAGTGCACACACTTACCGGCCAACCAAGGCCCGCCCCCATCTTCTTATTAACCTCCAAAGTCGACCAAGACTTTCGTTCATAAAACCACCTACAGAATCTACTGGCAATAAGTCAGTAATTTCATGGGTCAACTAGAGGCCCCTAAAATCATCAGTACCCATACAAGGGTCTAATCAAGTTAATATGAGTAAGGGCCGCAAAGGCTAGCTCACAACTTAAGCTGACAAAATAGAAATAGTGGCGTCTGATTAGTATTGAATATTGAGTATTGAGACCTGGAACAGAACTATATTTGCTGGTGTTGATTCTAGATTGTGTAACATTGGTAAGAATGCTCTTTTTGCGTTTCATTTAGGTAGTTAATAAAACACCTTTTCATAGAAATGGCCTAGCACGTCCCATTTTCAAGTACCTACTTTTCCTTTATATCAATGGATAATGAAATTATTTGTATCTAAAAGGTATATTGCTAGGACAAGGGGATTTTACAAAGTATTGCTGTTTTTTTGTGCCTATGGGATAGTAGGGCAACAAAAAACTTGATTATTACTTGAACTAATGAAAAATATTGATTAAATAGAATATAAGAATAGAAGAATACTATTGATTAAACTTGAACTAATGAAAAATATTGTCAAAGCCATGGACAAAGAGGGTAATGGTTTCAAGTACCTAACAGAAGTGTTTCCTCAATTAAGTGATGCAAAACTAAAAGAAAGCATATTTATTGGACCTTAAATAACGAAATTTCTAGGTGATTTCCGTTTTCAAGAAGCATTAAATGAAAAGGAGCTGGTAGCTTGGAAGTATTTTGTAAGGGTAGTGAAAGGATTTCTGGGCAACAAAAAAAATGAAAACTATAAAAACCTTATAGATGAACTCTTGAAAACGTATGAAATATTAGGGTATCGCAAGTCCTAAAAAATGTATTTCTTAAACTCCCATTTGAATTTTTTCCGGAAAATTTGGGTACAGTAAGCAACGAACAAGGAGAGAGATTTCTCAAGAACATCCGGACGATGGAAGCAAGATACCAGGGACGCTGGAACCCATTTTTGTTGGGCAACTACTGCTGGTTTTTAAAAAGAGATGATACTACAGAATACAAGAGGAAAAAGTGAACATTTTTGTCGCTGTATGACATCTCATGTAATGTATTTTTTATTCACATAATCCTGAGTAATGTTTTTGCATAGATTTAATACGTTTTACATGTTTATATTAAATAAATATTAGATTGTAAATATATGTCATATTTTTTACCCGCCACCGACCTACTATCACAAAAAAACTGTAGGTGTTACAGTAATTAGCTTATCATTTTATGATTTAGGACTACAAAATACTTCATATACACCTATTTTCATCAATGTTACCTCAGCAACGAAGTCCAAAGACTCACATTCGTGCAGCTAAACAGTTAACAGATTAAATTTGTTGACTTGTGTTATGAATGGCCGGGTAATCCTGGCATGAAAAGCGAAATTTAACTTTCGCATTAGAATATCATAACTAGGAATTATGGCATAGAGGCTACATGCTTGAGCATCAAGCTATCCCCGCTATTAATCATGAGAGTACGTTTAGCCCATCGTTAGGCCATATTGCTTGTCTAAAACTTATCTTTCAGTTAAATAAAGCAAGACCGCAAACAGTGTGGTTTTAAAAGAGTTTGCAACAACGACATTGGAATAGTCGGTAAGATCCCCATATTTATCGCCGATAGAACAAGTTCTGAAATTGCATCAGTTTGTACTGTACTTTCTTCGTTATGTGTTTATGGGTCAATATTTGATCAACTATACCCTGATTTGGCTTCGTACGCCTTTTGACTATTAGAACTAAAACTGTCGATGAAACAATGGTATTTCGATAACTTTTCTGACATATTACTCTGATTAAAGTAAGGTGACTTTTATTTTAAAAATGTGAGCGCTTTGCGTATCGATACATCCATTTTTTTTTTTTGCTAAGTTGATATGACTATCCTTGACATCTGACAGAATTTTTATTACAGATGTTTTGTTAGAGAGATGAAGCTATGCCAAAAAGAAATTTTATATGTACTACAAAGACTTTAGTGATGGTAGAGAAGTAGTTAAACATTAATTTCATTCAGGAAGACCTTATACATCAACCAACGAATAAACCATTTCGATACTCAAAATTCTTGTTCTGATTTTTGATACTCAAAAATCTTGTCAAGGATCTTGTACTGAGCAATCATCGATTAAACATTAGAGTTAAACAAAAATGTCCAGATTTGTCGTTGCAAAAGAATTTATGATTTTTACATCACGATAACTCACCATATTTATAATAAAATCAAATAAATACCTTTCCAAAAGCACCATTTTCACCAGAGACCGTGTGACCTTTGTCTGTTCCCTCGATTTAAGAAACCACTTCGTGGACGACGCTTTCAGAGCATAGAAGCCATTCAAGATAGTTCGTTTGAAGGAAATCGAGTTAAAAACTGTTTTGAAGACTGGAAAATACTTGGAATAGGGAAGGAGGCAAAATTTGGATGAATAAATAATTAGTGTTTTATTTAAAAAGTCACCTTAGTTTTTATTTATAATAGTACCTTACATTTCGACTATTACTTTGAGGCAAATATTCTAGTTTTAATAAAAACAATGAATACTATAAATAATATTTCGCATTGTGTATTATGTTGGTATTTTATTATTTGCGTGGAATAAATACATATTTGAATTTTCTAAACATTTTCTAATAATTTTAACTGATTGTTTAAAAAAAAATAACGCATTTAGAGTTACAAAAACAACTTTGTTAACTGTATAAAAGGGAAACCTCAAAGCGATATCGAAATACATTGTATTCCGAAATGTAATAGTGGTACAATTTTAGAGCTATTATTTTACGTTATTTTAATTCATATCCAACGTATTGGAATGAGCTGTACAATTTATTCCAGTGGAATTTGCCAATTTCCACTAGGATAGGCAGATGTAATTGCAGGTATATTAAACAATAATTTTTGTATTTTATTTTAAATAAATGCTAAAATCTGCTTATCCTAAAATACAAATGTGTGTATTCAAATTTCTTTACTGTAAAAATTGTTTGGGTTAAAAAATGATGTAGGGAATTTTCCTTCGTGTTGGTTGACTGACCAGTCCGCTGTCCGAATAAGTGGGCCCCGAGTCCTTGCCTAAATAATGTGGGTGCTCCTTTCATTGGCCGGTGATAAATGACCGCTCACGTTGGATATAAATCGAAGAATTTGCTAAAATGGACAAGAAAATATGGCGCAGCAGTAATTTTCCCGGATTAAGGGATTATAAAGGCGAGCAACCCCGCAAAACCCGTTTTGCACTTACTCATATTGCATAAGCTCCCCACGTCAACATCCCTGTCGGCTTTTTCTGGCCTGACGGATCTGCATTCGAGCGTGATATATAATAGAACGTTGGGTTTTTCTTTGACGCGAATATTTACGATGTTTCTACTTGGAAGGAGGACGCTTTTTTATTTTCCATCCAGTTTAACTAGAATTGGTTTTATTTTCAAGAAATATATTTCGTCTCTACCTGCTATTACTGTAACGGTAATTTGAAGGTATCAATTCTTCTATTGAAACCTTAGGTGTGAAACACTAAACTTGAAGAGATTTACCACTAAACACCAAATCACTTTTTTGAACTTCTCGATGCAGGTTTCGCTAACCTTGTTAGCATCATCAGGAAATGATTTAATATTTCTAAAGATTAAATCATTTGTTTCTTTCTTTCATATTTTTAAAGATTAAATTATCTCCTGATGATGCTAACATGGTTATCGAAACATGCGTCGAGAAGTTCAAAAAAGTGATTTGGTGTTTAGTGGTAAATCTCTTCAAGTTTAGTAATTTGAAGGTAATTCAAATAAATATTTTATTAAAATATGAACTTTTTGTATAGAAATAGTACTAGTTATTTCAGTTATACACGGTGTAAGGGTAAAGAGTTTCGTAAATTTAATCAACGATTCTTTACATCATTTTGAACAAAAAGCTCCATCGTAACATATATACAAATTCCAACAACCATTTCCACGGAAAACAGGTCAGAATTTTATTTTCTTAACAATTGACATCACGTCATCGTCTTGTTTATTATTAACGATCGATCAGAATTCACTTTTTTGTTTCATTGACTTCTTAAGGTATTATTTGAAAATAAAATGAAACATTTTGTAGCCATTCATTGCAATTGTTTCACCATAAATTTGGTTTGTTTTGTTACAAAAAACAAGAAAACTTACACATTATTGTTGTTTACTTGAACATTTAAAATGTCAAAGTTGACATTACTAGTAATAATTTTTCACACTATAGCACATTTTAAGTGATTCAACTCATTACTAGAAAGACATTATTAATTGTTTTATTAAATTAACTCTTCAAAATATCCACCATCCCATTCTTTGCGAATAAAGCTTCGTCGGTTGATAAAATACTGCAGAAAAAATTTGGATTTCTCTGGTTTTGGCCAATAAACCATTAACAATATTTTTACCTCCTGAAAAGTCAGCAGGTAAGAGTACATGGTCCCTTTTACATGATAAGGGTAGAGTAATTGCTCTTTCAGGGATCTATATATAATCCAGTGGAAAACTCCGATTTGTTGCGCAACACTTCGAATACTTCTGGTAGAATACTCTTCAATGATCTGTAAAATTTGTTCTTCGACTTCAGTACTAATTTCTCGCTGCCGCCCACATTCTTGAAATTATGAAACCACACTACCCATACCCAAAAACCTTTGAGAAACATGATCAAATCATTGCTGAGCTGAAAACGGCCTTTCTGAGTATTGTTGCCCGTAAATACGCTTAGCCACTTTGGAATTTTGGAGAGCTTCTCTGTAAATAAGAAGCTTATTGTGATATTCACATACAGAATATATTTTTGGTTTTAAATCGAATTTAAGCGCAGGCACTGACATACACTGAAAGAATATTTATCGCAGTTTTGAAATAACATTCTCTGTTAAAATGTTAATTCTTATAATAGCTTATCGATTGGTAATTTAAGAACTTTTTATTTGTTTTCTCGACAACCCTTAAATTTTTCACCTTTGTAAAGAACTTTTTTGTTTAAAATGGCGAATAATTTGAATGAAGAATTGTTGAAAGTACTTTCCCTTACATCCTGTATAATGCAGAATTCATTGTTTTAAATGGTACGATCAATAGGGTACAGTATAAATATAGTAGATTGAAAACAATCAGATTTTCTGAAATGTGATGTTTATTTTGTGAAATATGTAGCCGTTGGAAAACTATGAAAGAATTGCAACACGTGTTCAAGAAAACAGTTCAATATGAAGTTCTCAATGAAATTGGAGAAGACCATTACCGAAATCTTTAAGTGTTAAAGCAAATTTAGGAATATAATTTCCCATATCCTGCATTTGTTTTTGATTGGTTAACGCAGTTTAACGTCTAAGGTAGTCAATTGAAAACAATTTCAAAAATAGCCATCAAAAAGCATTAGAAAGGGAGATCTGAGTGTATATTGCATAATGTAAGAGAATTTTGATGCTACAAAATAGAAAATTTATATAAAAAAATGTGCATTCTTGATACAAAGGTAAATTCTGTAAGAAAAATATTTTTTTTAACTTCAAATTCAAAAATGCCATACATAGAAATCTGTCTTTTTAGGTATAACTCTATCTCTTTTTTTCTCAGCTGGTTGCGCGACGTTGCCAGACCTTTGATTGAGTGTTTCGTTATTAGTAATCGAAAGTTGAAAAAAGAAAAGTTTGACTTCAATTATTTATATAATTATATTGTGTGATATTTTTTATTCTATAAAGTTTGAAAATTAATAGTGAAAAAAAAAGAAAAACCCGTGGCAGAAATCATTCTACCATAAGAAACTGTGTATAAGAAACGCTGAAATTTTTTTTTCTAAAAAACTAGACGGTGAATAATTTTCAAAATTTGAGCATATTTCAATTATCCTTTGTCACTATTACCGAATTTCAAGTCTTAGACTTGGAAACTCGTTTTTTCGATTCGAAGATTCGCTCGTACTTCCTTAAGTTGTAGATTTTTCGCGTAACTGAGTTTTTTTAGGTGATAGTTCATCTAAGTAAATTGGGAGGATGGTTTTTAATTTCAATTTCAATAACTTGCTGTTAAGTGTTAAATTTCTTAATAATCAAGCTGTAACTACATCATCATTATTATCAGTAGTCTTCTTTACCCGTAGGCGTCGAGGACAAGATTTAAATTTGTTTTTAATTCGCTTTAGAAATATTTTGCTTGACACTGAATGTAACTCAGAAAATTTTATATAAACAATTATTTTTTATAGAAAATAATGGCTGGCCTTCAGTATTGTATTGCGAATTTATTTATTTTACTACTCTATAAAGCTTTCCTGTCAATTTTTTGCATTTATTTTTTCTTTGCCTTTATATTTACTTTCTATTTTTGTTTCAGGTAACAATCATGATTTTACAATGAAGGTAATAAAGCTTTTTTTGGATTAAAGTGCTATACTTACTTTTAACTGGGAACTAAGAAGAAATCATCATCTAAGAAGGACTAAATCATTAATTAAGAAGAAATACGACATCATTTACGATGAAAATGGTTAATCAGGTTATTTTCATTATGATTTGTAACAGAGTTTCTTAGATGGAGCGTGAGATAATCTATAACTTCCATCTGGATATAGCTTGCTCTTATTTTGCTTGTGCGACCATAAATAATTTTAATAATTAACTTGAAAAAGCTACTTCGTGGGAAGAACTCCTTCAAGAAAAACTTCATCTTTCGTTCGAATTGCTTATTGCCCTTTCAAATAAGAAACAACTCGTAACATAACTATTGCAACATAACTAAACGAAATAGAAAATAAATGTCTATAGATATCTAAACTCAAGCAAACTATCGAAAATAATAAAAATAATTAAAACAATTTCCTTGAATTTCTGCATATTTATTGTAAAAA
Organism: Cosmopolites sordidus; assembly: GCA_031761425.1. Classification (NCBI taxonomy): domain Eukaryota; kingdom Metazoa; phylum Arthropoda; class Insecta; order Coleoptera; family Curculionidae; genus Cosmopolites; species Cosmopolites sordidus. The sequence continues at coordinate 661,042 of JARFXV010000063.1, read as the reverse complement.
AAAATATATATTTTTTCTCAATACTATCATTTCTTTATTTTCCAGATGTGGCGGTTAATAATTCTTAATTTTTTTAAGAGATGACGCTGGAAACAGTCTAATCTCTTATGGCATTTTGTTGCCTCGACCTGTCATTTCGAATTTTCGAACTGACGATTTCGAATTAGCGTCATTATTTTTTCTTGTGGTAAACATGTTGAGTTTCGAACCAAATAAAGAGCATTTGCGGCACGTACTGCTTTTCTTGTTTGATGAAAAGAAAAACGCGAGTGAAAGCCATCGTATACTTGTAGAACCTTACGATGACAATGTCCCAATGCAAAACGCTTGTGGGGGTAAAAGTGGTGATTTCGACTTGGAAGGCAAATAATGCCCAGGTCAACTGAAAAAAATTGTGAAGATGCCGAATTGCAAGCATTGTTGGAAATATGGTTGGATATGCAAACTGGACAATAAATGGCAGAGAGGTTAAATGTTGGTCACCGAACCATTTGTGATTGTCTGCATGCCAAGGTAAAGATCCAGAAGGCAGGGAAATGGGTACCACATCAGCTGAACGACTGACAGAAAGAAAATCGAAAAACAGTGTGTGAAGTTTTGCTTTCTCGGCATGAGAGAAAGACTTTTTTTTACATCGGATTGCGACTGGAGATGAAAAATGGATGTAATTCGATAACCCAAAACGCAGAAAATTATGGGTTGAGTCAGGACAACCATCAGCATCGACCGCAAGACCGAATCGCTTTGGAAAGAAGACAGTGCTGTGCATGTGGTCGGGTCAGAAGGGTGTCGTGTACTATAATAACCTTCTGAAACCGGGTAAAACAGTTAATACCGTACGCTACCGTCAACAAATGATCAATTTGAACTTTAAATTGATCGAAAAGCGACTAGAATAGACTACAGAACTCGGAAAAGTGATTTTACAGCACTGCAACGCCACTTCACATAAAGCGAAATCGTTCAAAGACACCATTTCTGCATCCGGCTGGGAATTCTTGTCTCACCCGCTGTACTTGTTGTAAAAACTTGTTTTCATCGATGTCTTAAGCACTTTCCATGAAACACTTCAACAATTACGGAGATGTCGAATAATGGTTTGATAACTGGATTTAATTTGAAGATGGCATCCACAAATTACCAAAGAAATGGGAAAAATGTGTAGCTAGCATTGGCGCATATTTTGATAAACCATTCGTTACCTTTCTCCCAAATTAAAACTGCTTTTTTAAGAAAAAAGTAAGAATTATTAATCGCCACACCTGATAGTAAAGACATTTCTTTGTTAGTTAGTTTAAATAGAAAAATTCTATTTTATAAAATCGCCGCAAAATGAAAATCGGGATTCAAACATAAAACTAAAATAAATACTGGGAATGCTGTTGTTTTAATTCTGAAGATGGACATTGTGATTCTTATACGGAGACATTTAAAAATGGCGCTAGATGCAGACCGAAAACGGAGTTAAATTAAACACGTATCGTCGTGCGGTTGTAGAAAAATTGCATGTCATTTGTTTTTCCCTGTTCGCGGTTCTTTTTCACAGCTTAAAACAGTTTATATGGAAAATTTTTCAAGTTTATTTTGAATGCAAAATACCGACGGTTATTAAGAGGAATTGTCTGCGGAACTGTAAAGTAGGTTAAGAGAAAGGGGATGGGTTCGTTCTATGAACAAATACGGTGGTGACAAACGATCCTCTGCTGGATTTTGTTCTTCGGCTAACTAGAATACAGAATAGATGAATATTTTATTTTTCTTATTGTTGTATACGTAGTTCTGCCATAAGTTATATCCTTTATACGTAAATGTGTAGTTGTAGCAAAGATGTTTTAGAAAAACAAAGAGGAAATAAGTTTACGTTATTTTACTTCTTACTTTGGAGAATATTCAAAAATATAAAACGTATTCGAAATGTTTTGTGTGATCTAGAGCAGACCTTGTCCTCTAAAATGTTCTACAATCGATAGTCTAACGAATTGAGATCCGAACTTCTTGAAGACAAATTTTTGTGGTGATGATCTCGCTCCCTCTAGCGCTGAATCTTACTGGGAGATACAACGTTTTCCTGCACACAAGATGTTTTAAGAGGTTTTACGATCTTCTCTTCAAAACATCGCTTTGGTAGTTTGTTGAACGTGTTTAAGGTGTTTGTTGCACACCTTAATTTCTCTTCAGCAATGAAAATCTTTTCATCTGTGAAAATGATTTTTCTGTGACCGCCGTTCAAGTAGTTTCATCGCTCTTGTAGTTCTATGTTAGGTACAACTGTAGTCGAATCACTGTCCGATAGATCTTCGATAAGATCTTAGGTCATGTTTTGGGCTATGGTTTTCTGTTTTCGTAGCGGATTTCTCCGAATTCTTTAGGCGACCTCTTTGATAACCGTTGGGGTCCTAGTCTCGCGATGTTAACACTTCTTACTTTATCGTTGACAGAAAAGACCTCGTTGAAATGTGAGGGTTGATCAAGATGGAGTTGACGAGTGAAATTGACATTACCATCGTGTACTGTAGAATGACCTCATGCTGAATTTCAGATAAATTCATAGGTTTTTTTTTGACGGCCAGTTGTGTCATTCGTGTTTTGTATTTGTCGAAAAAATGGAAAAACAACAATATGGATCCCTAATTCGTTTTTTATTTTTGGATGGAAAAACATGCGAAGAAATAAAAGTAAAGTTGGATGCTGTCTATGGGGACCCTTCACCATCTATGACAACTGTGAGATATTGATTTAACGAGTTTAAGCGTGGTCGTACAATTGTTTTCGACCGAGGAAATCGTCGAATAGGTCCATGACATGATTCGCGCGAAGTAGCTGAGGCCGTAGGCGTCTTGTACGGAACGGCAATCAAGATTTTAAATGATAAGATAGGTGTGAGGAAAGTGTCGGCCCGATGGGTGCGGCGATTGCCCACGATGGACAATAAGCGGTTACGACTAACAATGTCAAAGCGGTGTTTGGACCGCTTTAAGCGAAATGAAATCCGCAAGACTTTGCGTACATTATTACACGCCAGAGACCAAGAGATAGTCAAAGCAATGGATTTTTTTGGGTGAATCTGCTTCGGACAAGGCAAAAACGGTTTCATCAGCCGGAAAGAAAGTTGTGGCCACGATTTTTGGGATTCCAAAGGAATAATCCTCATGGATGCCTCAGGGTAGTACTACAGTGAGTTGTTGGACAGAATCGATAAGAAATTGAAGGAGACACGGCTCCATTTAATTGTCGCGACTAAATTGCACGAACTGCGCTACGAATTTCTTCCTCACCCATCTTACTCGCCCGACCTGGCACCCAGCGACTTTTTCTATTCCCTAACTTGAAAACATGGCTTGCGGGAAAAAAATTCAGCTCAAATGAAGAGGTTATCGCCGAGACAGAAGCGTATTTTGAAGAGTTTGAAAAATCGTATTTTTAGACGGCTTAAGAAAGTTGGAGAAACACTTGGAAAATTGTATAGACCTAAAAGGTGACTAAAAATAAATTTGTAAAAAAAATTACGTCTTTATGTCAAACACGGGTAGTTATTAGTCAACCATCGTATTTCACAGCGCGATAAACAAAAGCACATAACACGCGATAAACAAAAGCACAGCGCGATAAACGAAAAAAAAATTATTTTTTTTCGATATTTGTAACGGTTCGAGCATGAAGAAAATTCCCGTTGCAGATTTATTGTACTTGTATAGTTCTCTAACAGCGATACGATTCTATTTCTTACACCACTCCATGTTTATTGCTTGAAGTATTGGGGCGAAGTGATTAGTTTTCATAAATTTAGAAATTTTGTTAACCTTGTTAAAAAATAAATGCACAAGTGGCACTTGAAAACATTCTAGCAGGCCTTAACAGTTCTTTTTCTTCGTGTGGTGCTACAGTTCATTAGTGAGCCTTGACTTTCTTCAACCTTCACCTCAAACCGGATCGATCTCTAGCAGCCCTTAGCAGTTTTTAATATGCAGTAGTTCTTCAACATTTCTTCATACATTGTCCTGCCATCATGTCTTTGATCTACTTCTTTTTCTGTTATTCCCAATTCGCTATTCCATGATTCGATTTTCTGGCATTCTCGTCACATGTCCCGTTCTTCTGGGTCGCTGAACCCTTACATAGTCTACAATATCTAGGGCTCAATTGTTTGAGCTCGAAGTTATAACAGATCCTCCAAATTCTATTGTCATTCACAGCACCAAAACTTCTTCTGACTATTCTTCTTTCAAATACTGCAAGCATCACTTCTGTTTTCTTTGTAAGGGTCCACGTCTCGCAGCCATAAATGTCTACTGGGCCAATGAGTGTTTTATTGATCCTAACTTTGTTGTTGCTTTCGATAAATCTTATGGATGTATCTTATCACAGAATGCTGGAAATAAGTAACTTTATTATCCTTCAAAATACGATTTCTGATATCTCCCGTAATGTTGTTTTCGTCAAGTTTGGTAATGTCCCGTAATGTTGTTTGGTCAAGATATTGTCATCACCGTTTATCCAGTTCTGTTTTGTTCTTGGATTGGTTATTTTTTCATCATATTTCTTTTGTGTATATTCATTTCTAGACCGGCTCTTTTAACTTTTACCCTTATTTCATCATATCTCTCTTTTAATATTTTTTTTAATGCCTTCACAGTAAGGTCTGACCGAGACTAGTTTTTTAGTCTTGGCCGAGACCGAGAACAAAATGAATTCTCGACCCAGACCGAGATCGAGACTAGTTACACTACAAAACAAAATAATATGGGGAAAAAATGAAAAATGCATCAGTTTTGTATTCATATTTATATTTACCGTGATTTTTTAACATTTCTACATTAATAATTAATAATAATTATTAAATTAAGTAATAATTAATAATTAAGTAATTTTTCTACATTTCCGTCCTTTAGACTCTACCATCTCTCAACATATAAATGTCGGCGGCGCTGATAAAAAATTTTTAACAGCTGGTATTAATTTTTTGCACGGAGATTGGAGAGAAAAGAGAGAAAATATTGGCATTTCTTTGCAGTCTTGGCTCTCTAAGGAAGCTATCTAAGCGCTATTGCTAGTAAAGTTTTGCGTTGTTTTAACGTGGCCTGGTAAAAGCATTGTAAAACATTTACAATGTCTTTCATGTAATCCCACTCTTTACTGTTGATCTCTTCTATAGTTTCTCTTTCAATACGGTACAGATTGATGGCATTTTTTTTACTCAATTAGTCATTCCATCAAACCCTCAAGAGAAGCACTATAACGATTCCCGATTCAGGAGCGCATGGGTAAGCCATACCCATGTGCCTTTTGACTAAATTATCCAATTTAATTTTTTTAAAATTTAAACCTCAATCAGTATAGAAAAGGACTCTAGTTATAGAACGTTCCAAAAAATAATCAAAAAAAAATCAGCAAAAATAAAAAAAAATGTTAAAATGAGGTGTTCTATTCAAACTATCATATCTAGGCGAAATTAATAGATAAAAACTTTCTTCCTACGGCATTTAAAAGGGGACTCGATGTACTTTCAGATACTTATTACATAATTTAGGTTTATTTTAAAAAATATATTTATTTAGTTAGGTAAATTTCACTGGTGTGATGCTCTTGAAAAACCAATTCGTTCTCGCTTTCACTCTCTTTGTCGGCAAAATATCAGCTACCTCACATAACGCTTCTACTTCAGACGCACAGCGAGTACGAGAACGCGTGTTCATTTTGAGTTTAAATAAAAGTTAACAAAATCAGAAATCAAAGTTTTCCATAAAAAAACTCTAGGAAATATAATATTTATGATTTACTTACCACAAACTGTGTCAAGATCGAAAAAAACACTCTATTTGTGCAAAGAGGTTATTTAAATAAATCGACAAAACATTGACACAACAACAGCACTGGGCGTATACCCATAGACTGACTACGGTCGCTTAAATTTTTGTTAGTATTCAATCTTAAGATGGCTATGGTGGGGGATCTGTAGTGGGGATAGTAAACTTTTTCCCGTCAAATTTTTTCCCGTTTTTAAGTCATCCCCTGAACGTGACCATTTATAAGGGAAAAACACTTTTAATTCATCCTCGGGTATCGCATATCCAGTGCTCCTCTTGAGGGTTAAGTATGTACTATTCCAACGTGTCTCGACATCTTGAAATAGTGTGTTCCGGCAAATTCCGGATGTTTTTTAAAAAGTACCCAAATACATTCTGGCTTGTTCACTTCCGTGAAAATGCCCGACTACTTTGCAGCTTTTTTTTATCAGTGTTTCGATTTCGAGAACTGAAAAAATAGCATCATGGATTATCAGCTGCAGCCTATGAGCAACGAGCATCTCAATGATGTATAATCACACACTCGAGTTGCACGAACCATGTTTGCAGCTTTGCCTCGTACAGAGAGGAAAATTTTTGATTCAGTATTGTACTTTGCAGCAATTTCTATAAGTTTTTCCGTAATATAGTTATCATTGGTCGTTTTCCAAAGGCTTTGAGGCGTTGCTCATTTCGAATGAAATGAGCTGTAAAACTTAGCAGGGAACAAGTTTTTGTAAAGTTTGACCATATATCTGTAGTAAAACTTATCCAATCAGCTTCCAATAACAACGCAACTATTTTAGCTTGAACCTTCTCATATTTTGCTGGCATTAACTGGATGAGGAATTATTTTTCCGACTTCAATCTATACCGTTACAAAATGCAAACGTTTGAATCCTTCCCCTAAAACTGTAGCGTATGTCCACTATTATGTAATCCATAATCGCCTTATCAGTTGGGCAATGTGATGATCATCTGGCCATATTGCTGTTGGTGGATTAGTCAGTAATGTTGTAGAGTAACTTGATGTTTATTATCCGTCCATCAATGCTTATGCGCACAGATTTTTAAACAGTTTATTTCGAACTGGTTTCTTTGATAATTTCAGACAGTTTATTCAAATACCATTTTCAGATGAATGATACTTCGACGGGTGAAGTTTTAAGCCTTTAATCGTTTGTTCCTTGCTTTGGTTGGGTACTGCCTAATGACACCGTGTTATTTTATAATTTACATGTCCCCTTTGACGGTTGTAATATTTTTTTTTTCAAAATATTCCCAAATAAGATTGATTTTCGGCATTTTTGGTTTTCATCTACAAGTGCAACAATAAAGTATTATACGTACTTAGAGATATTAAATTGAAACAGTTATAATTATTTATTCAATACATCTGTCTAAGTATCTGTTTTATTATCTATCTATCTACCTATATATTTCACAAAATCAAAAAGCTTCATGCAATGCGATAACGATAATTCGATTTTGATAGCCAAAAATTTAGTAAACTTTTAAAGTCAATCGTTGGATAGAAAGAAGGTATAAGAGTAAGAGTAAATTACTTGTTAACTTGTTATGTTAATCTTTTAAATTACTAGGTAGGTACCTACTAGAACTTGAAAATAAATAGCTTTTATTAAGTAATTAAAATGTGTCCCGAATTATCGTCAATTCATCATAAACAAAACCCCCGTCACCACAACTGAAAAATGTCTTTAGTCCAATTATTTATGTAGTTAACTAAACATTATGCATCAACTAAAAGCGACCAGGTAGGTACCTAACCTACCCAAACATTACATCATTCGACTTCATAATCATCAACTTGTTTATGTCATCACTCATATTTAATATTGTTAATATCTTCAAAGTTAAAAAATGCCTAAATTTAAAATACAAAAGGTTAGTGTTAGTAAGTTTAAAACTTACCCACTTTACAGTTCACTCGCATCAAGCCGCTTTGCAAATTGTTTCATGACTAACAGAAATCAAATGAAAGAACGGCCCGTCGCACCGCGTCACCGGCGAATATATATCATTTTATTATTTCTTTTATTATTAATCAATCACAATCGACAGAGCGCGCATTGACTGACATGACACAATCGAGTTGAACCGAGCAAATACGCGAATTCTCATGCTAATTCCATGTGCATTTACAATCCCGGCCACGACCGAGAATCTCAGCAAATTTCAGCAGAGAACGAGATCTAGATCTTGGCCAGATTTTTAGCCGAGATCTCGGTCGGGCCTTACTTGACAGTTTGGGCCTTACTTTATAGGGGCATATTTAGTTTTAGTTAAGAGTTAGTAAACTTTCCAACATAAATCCCGATAAATAATTTTTGCTTAGTAGAATATTAAAGACCCCTGTATCGATTGCTACATTAAATAATTAAAGGTCTTCTTTATAAGAAGTTGAAGGTCCGAAACAGGTCTTGATTGACGATGTTAGTTCATTGTTTCAAGATACCAGATGAGACTAACATATAGACATATAATTTGTCAAACAATATGGATGTGTCGTATTTTTCATTTATATTACAAAACATCAACAAAACGAACATCATTATTGGTTTAAGTTTCTTTTGAAAATATAAAATTGCAGAAACTTTTCATCCGACGACACCGAAGACCGACTTTTCTTCGACACCGAAGACCGACGACACCAAAAACCGGATACCATTCCAAAGCAGTGTTGCCGTTCCTAAACGAAGGAAGCGAGACAAAAGCTGACCGAATTAAACGTATTATGGCGGGTTTCTGTTTCAATGTGCGTCGGTGCCTCCCATTGTATGCACCTTCCGAATAGTGTTTTCCCTGGATAATACCCGTCGACGACGTGAACGCTGCCGTAGTTTAAACGGGGAGATAATGGAATTTTGGGTGAATATGGAACCGTTGCGAATTTATATTGCTGGAAGGAATTCGGTATCGGGCGTACTCGCTTTTATATGCAAATGAATACCGTTTAAAAAAAATGATCGCGCTTGGTGGTGGTTGTTTCGAGCACGTAAGCCGATGGGCAACGCCCTCTGCCGATACAATGTGTGGGTTCGGTGAAACATTTGCATTTTTAAAAACAGGAATACATTTTCTGATGTGGAAATTTTTCTTTTGTCATTTATCGTGGTTGTAGTTAACGTATTTTGGTATGAAATAGTCCACATCAAAATGTTCAGGAATTGTAATATATACATACCTGAATAAAACTGAAAATATACTCGGAGATCAATAAATAATACAAATACTCAATCTAAGCGGTATACCTAGATTTATAATCGATGGAATATGTATATGGGATAGCATTAGTTAAACATTTGAGTGACTGTTCCGGCCGCCAGCAACTTTAAATAAGCTTGAAGCGTCCAGGTGTAAAACGCGTCGAAAGTACTCGTTATTAGACTGGACCTCATTATTGATTTTTTTGTATTATATGTAAGTGAACTTTCATGATCATGGAGGTTATCACATATTTGTTTTTACATTTATTACATATTTTTAATTTTTCACAATATTTTATACGTGACACAACACATTCAACACATTACTCAATAAGTTCGTACGATGACATATAGATGGCGCCACTATTGGCAAATCCATATAATTTTTGGGAAGTACTAACCTTCAATTTAAGCACAGTGGTTTTAGTGACGCTACTCTTGTAATTTTGAAAAAATGGAAATATCTGAGTTACGTGTATTAATAAAGCATTGCTTTTTAATGGAAAAAAATACCGTTTAAGCAACGCAATGGCTTAACAAGTGTTATTCGGACTCTGCTCCATCGAGACAAATGGTAGAGAAGTGGTCCAAAATCCGCCCAAATTGCCAGTTATTCCAGAAACCATAAAAGCAAAATAGTTTTGGCCGATCGTAAATAGAAGTTACATCAGATAGCTGATACTTTAAATATATCAAAAAGCAGTGTATTCACCATTTTGCATGAACATTTGTCCCTGAGAAAGCTCTGTTCGAAGTGGATACCGCGTTTGCTCACAGTGTATCAAAAATAGCAACACGTATACGATTCAGTGCGCTGTTTGGAGCAGTTTCAACGCACTAAAAAGGATTTTTTCATGCAGTATGTGACAATGGATGAAACATGGATCCATTACTATACTTCGCAGTCAAATCGGCAGTCTGCTGAGTGAACAGGAACTAGCGAAAGCCGCCCAAATCTACCAAAAATGCAAATGTCAGCGGGTAAGTTTTTGGCATCCGTATTTTGGGATGCGTAAGATATTGATTCACTGATTACCTTGACAAAGGAAGAACCATCAATAGCGAATATATGTGGCATTATTTATACGTTTGAGAGAAGAAATTGTGAAAAAACCACCCAAAATGAAGGAGAAAAAGTGCTCTTTAATCAGGAAAATGCACCGTGTTACAAGTCGCTTGCAACAATGGCAAAATTGCATGAGTTGCACTTTGGATTGTTTCCCCATCCACCGTATTCTCTCGATCTGGCTCCCAGCGACTACTACCTGTTTGCAGACCTAAAAATAAAGCTCCAGGGAAAGAGATTTGGCTCCAATGAAGAAGTGATTGCCGAAACTGAAGCCTATTTTGATACCAAATAAAAATCGTTCTACAAAAAAGGCATCGAAATGTTTCGAGAAGCGTTGGAATCAATGTATCACTCTTGAATGAGACTAAGTAGATGAATAAAGTGAAATTTTGCCTAAAAGTTATTGTTTTATTTGTCATCCGGCGAACTTTGAGTGATGATTACGATTTATTAGTCGCCCTACGAAATTTGAGTGAACAATGAGTGATGTTTTATATATATATATATATATATATATATATATATATATATATATATATATATATTATATACATATATATATATATATATATATATATATATATATATATATATATATATATATATATATATATATTATATACATATATATATATATATATATATATATATATATATATATATATATATATATATATATATATATATATATATATATATAGGCTCGTCAGGGTACCGACACATGCTCTCCCGTCAAGAATAGGGAGACTATCCACAGTCAACAACCCATACTTTCGCCGACTTCCCGTCGGATGGCGTATATATACAATGTTAGACTTCGTTAGAAGTCGTTAGGTTGGGTGTATGTGACACTCAGCTACTGTTGTATTATTGGGCGCTGTCCAAACAAGTCTAAAATTGCATATATACGCCATCCGACGGGAAGTCGCCGAAAGTATGTGTTGTTGACTATGGATAGAGTCTCCCTATTCTTGACGGGAGAGCATGTGTCGGTACCCTAACAAGCCTGAACATTAAGAGGCGAAACATATGCCCTCCAATTAAAGGGATGGGTGGGGCTCTTCCCCAGTTAAGCACCTATCAAAATGTTCATTTAGGCGGAGACACAGGTTTCTGTTTGTGACACTCAGCTACTGTTGTCTTATTGGACGCTGTCCAAAGAAGTCTATCATTGCATATATATTTGTTTCTAAATCATTCCGGGTGTCGATCCGTTCATTCTGTGAAGAGTCACGACGTTTAGAAATATATATATATATATATATATATATATATATATATATATATATATATATATATATATATATATATATATATATTAAAAAAAAATAAATGGAATGGATTAATATATTATTAATACAATACAATACATTAACAAAAAAGACCTTTTATGACAAAGATAATTATTTTAAAATTTCAATAAAAATAAATTTAAGGGAATTTAGTGCAACGATATGTAAATAAATTAATGATATCTATTGTGTAACAACAATAGCATGGTATTAAATTATATCAGTGTTGTGAAATAGAAATGAATTAAAAGTTTCCGGATTATTCTCTAGCACTGGATGGATTGACTATATGGATAATACTGTATGGAAAATACTCATAATTTTGTAAATAATAAATAATATATGATAGTAGATAAAATCGATTAATAGTTAACTGAGGTAGCCGATATTTGATGGAAATCCGCTATATTTAAAACTTTTAATACAATATGATAAACAATAACAATTTTTAATACAATATGATAGTGTCGTATTTGAAAAAGGCTTTGTGTATTGAAACAGTTGTTATACATGTTTTAAATATAGTGGAAATTTTGACACAAATCTCAGTGGGTTAACTTAAAATCGATTAGATTAATAATTCTGATTGTAGATATTTTGTGTGTACATTATTAACAAGAATGAAACAATAGCAAATTACTTACATGATTCTTGGAAATTTAAATTTATCTAATTCAGTTTCCATTCAAAAACAAGGCTGCAGAAAGTATATTGCGAATATTCAGTAAGTTCATCTTCTTGAAAACCTTCAATTGCAGAAACTCGATGTGATCTAACAGCATCGCTTTATTTACTAACGAGACGAGGCAAAAATTGACCGAATTAAAGTTATTAGTTGATCAACTTAATCGCGCCCTCTATGTTTCATCAGTTGCAAAACCTATTGAAATAAAAATATATTTTCCCGCCTTATAATTATTATATTTTTAAAGAGCCAACTTTGATAATTTTAAAGGGCCATCTTTTAGCTTCAAAATGAAGTATAATTTACGAACTCACTGTGAATATAACTTGAAAAATCAGTTATAGACGCGAGGTCGTTTGAAAAGCAACATTTGAGGCATTGTCTTCTTTGCGCCTCAACCGAAAAAAATTAGTTCTGCGGAAATTCACGGCATTATTTGTGCGGCATTGTGAGATAATACTGCTTCGTACAGTACTTGTTGAAGATGTGGTTCTAGCTATTCCGAACTGGAAATTTCAACTTAGTGGTGGTTAATTCTTCATTTTTTTAAGGGATAGCGCTGGAAACAAGGGTCGGATCACAGTTTAATCTCTTATGTCATTTGGTTGCTACGGCAGTACCTTTCAAAAGCGTCATATTTTTTTCGTTTCAAAGGCGCGTTAGCGTCATATTTTTTTCGTGTGGTAAATATGTCGAGTTTCGAGCCAAATAAAGAGCATTTACAACACGTACTGCTTTTCTTGTTCAATCAAAAGAAAAACACAAGTAAAAGCCGTTTTGTCCCAACGCAAGACGCTTGTGGGTGTTGGTTTAGACCAGGTTCGCGAACCTATTCTAAAGGACCCGCGGTCAAAATAAACTGACTTCGTGGCGATCATAGTAGAATCTGTTAGGGGACCGACTTTGAAAAAAGCTGAGAAAGGCTGGTTTGGTTGATTCAAAAATGGTGATTTTGACTTGAAAGACAAAGAAAGTCCAGGTCAACCAAAAAAATTTCAAGATGCCGCATTGCAAGCATTGCAAGAAAGAAGACAATATGCAAACTGAGCAACAAATGGCAGAGAAGATAAATGTTGGTCGACGAACCATTTGTGATCGTCTGTATGCCACGGGAAAGATCCAGAAGGCCATACAAATGGGTACCACGGGTACCCAATATAAAAAGACTTTTTTGCATCCGATCGTGACTGGAGACGAAACATGGATATATTTCCAAAACCCCAAACGCAGAAAATCATCGTTTGACTCAGTAGAACCATCAATATCGACCGCAAGACCGAATTGCGTTGGAAAGAAGGCAATGCTGTGCATTTAGTGGGATCAAAACGGTGTCGTGTATCATGAGCTTCTAAAACTAGGTATAACAGTTAAAACCGTTCGCTACGTTCAACAAATGATCAATTTGAACCATGCATTGAACGAAAAGCGACCAGACACAGAAAATTGATTTTGCAGAACGAAACAAGACACAGAAAATTGATTTTGCAGCACGACAACGCCCCATCACATACAGCGAAAGTGGTCAAAGACAACATTTCTGCACTTGGCTGGGAATTCTTGCTCCACCTGCCGTACTCACCAGACTTGACCCCTTTCTACTGCCACTTGTTTTCATCGATGTCTCACGTACTTTCCATGAAACACTTCAACAATTACGAATATGTTGATAAATAGCTTGATGGTTGGAGTACTTCGAAAGATATGCGATTTTTCTGGGAGAAATTAACTGACACACTTGGTAAATGATCCAGAGCATCTGGGGCAGCCAAATGGAGGATGAAGAGTTAGAAATAGTGCTGGAGGAAAACGTCGTACACAGCTAGAGCGCAATAAAACCGAAAGCCATTTCTAAATGTTTACACAAAATATAGAGAACACTTAACAGGAGAATCGTTAGGTCTCTTATAAATTCACAATTGAGAATAAGACTAGACTCTTTGATATTGTTGGAGAGTATATTCCAAGTACTTTTTTTCCTTCCAAATGAATCTAATCCTATTTAGAAATTCTGCCCCACACCTAACGAACACTTTTAAAACAAACCCATTTCCAGACCTATGGCTGATAGGTTTGGAAAAGGCTTTTACGACCGAGACAAACTTTGCGAAGGTACGTACGAATTACAATTTTGTTTGCACAGTTGATGGATGGATCTGGCGGATCTGGAAAAGGCTTGTTTGTGGCCCGAATTGAATGTAAAAGTTTCGCGTTAAGAATAAAATCGTACAGAACGGGATAAAGATAGGTGGCATTAATGTGGGGCGGAATCTTTGAGAAAACCATTAACGTAATCCGAACTGGATAATCTGATATTTAAAAAAGTAACATTTCGTTACTACGTCGTCTAGTAAATTCCTGTTTCCATTAAAGTAAATAGTTTTCGTCTTTGTTGTTATTAGGTTTTTATGGAAATGATGTGTGCACGTTTAAAGGAAGACGTTATAGTACATGAAACATATAATTGCCTAAACACTCTGAAATCCTCCTCTAAATTTGGGCTTAATGAGTTAATATTAGCAGGTGTCTCAAATATTCAATTGGATTAAAAATACAGTAATACGGGGGAAGGCGTAAAACCATATGTCCCATATCGGCAACAATGGTATCACATTCGTGTTCCTTTTTAATATTAAATGTCTTTAATATTTCTAGATCACATTTTTTATATGTATTTTCGGAGTATATATCTTTTTTTAACATATAGTTCTGAATTTCCAATTTAGTGTTATTTGCATTAGGAACTTTATTTTTTTGGCGGTTATGATAACTAGCATTGTCCATTACAATTACGCTTTCCTTAGGCACATTGGGGTCATCGTTTTGTAGGACAACCATAAACAATTTGGAACCCATCCATCCTTGGAACCAGCATGTAAAATTGTTATTATTTTTCTCTTGTTTGCTGGGGCTTTGGTTTGGTATTTTCTTGATGTATCTACCCATCCTTTTGCTGAGATCTCATGTATATCGAACCTTGTTTCATCAAGGTAGATAATGGGACGATTTTCTAATCTGTATTTTTTTATAGAGTTTAAGTAGTCAAACCGCCATCGTCGCAACCATTGTGATTCCATATTTGTCTTTTATTAATGGTCCAATATGCAAAACCCTTTAGAGAAAATTCTTATTCACTGGAGCCTAGTTCTGCTGCAATGAATGTTGGTTCCATCCTTCCTTAGTCCCTGTTACAATGAATGCAATGCAGGCATAGTTTGCTCTTCATACATAGCATAAATGTTGCTTAATTAAGTCTTTGTCGCCCTCGTCAACACATTTGCTTTTACCAGAATCACTACGAACTTTTTTGGCTTCAATTGGCTTCGTCACAATATCTTTAACTGTAGACAACGGCGTTTTCGTTAATAAAGGCGTTTCTGCTGCGGCTGCATTTACATTAAGCGCCCTATTCAATAAAGAAATATACACATTTTTAACAACTTGCTTAGCATTGGAGATAAATGTTTTTTTTTTAAATTAGTAGTTTCGAAATATCGAACGAACTCAGTTAATTTTATCTTTTTACCTGTTATTTTATTAGGCCCGGCCATGTTTACTTTTTTTGGAATTTTGCCAGGTTTTGTTACGATAGGGGTTGTTAACAGTTTATTGCAACCCTTCGGTTAACGATATATCTTGAACCGCACTATAACTAAATGTCTCTTTATGTCTCAGCGCAATGGACTTCGCCAGACACGTTGAGGATGTTGTTGACAGGGCCAACCTAAACGCTATTGCTGCATTCAAGGGCAATGTGGTTAACCGTCTGCTGCTCCGCTCCGCAGTCGCACCCATGTCCCTCTGGATAGGCCAAACTCATTGGGTGGCTTATCAGGATCGAAAAGGGGTCACGATGGATCTGAGGGGGCCGAATATGACTGAGCACGGAACACCATTACAGAGGGGTGGTTTTGATTGCTCCATATGCAACACGCATTGTCTGAATAAGCACTGTGTCCACTTGCTTAACTTGTTCGCTGTTTAGCCATACCGCTGGACAATATTCAGCAGTTGAATACACTAAGCTCAAGGCTGTTGTTCTCAGAAGCGTTGCCGATGCACCCAATGAGGTTCCGGGTGAGAGCAACATGTATTTTTTACCCATCTTCTTATTCTTCTTCCTGTGGTGCTACAGCCCATTAGTGAACCTTGACCTCCTTCAACCTTTGCCTCCAAACACATTAATATATTGAATGAATCCAACCTTAGGCTGTGTACGAGGCGTGCTAACAAATAAAATAATGAGACTGGTGGCGTAGCGTTCGATCGAACAAATGTTGACTTTTTGGGTTGACAAAGGGGTCGTGAATCTGAACTAGTTTTTCAAAACTCCAGCAGGGATATGATAACAGGAAATTGTAAAAGGATCAGGTTTTCAGGTGGTTTAAGGCATTCTCAAAAGGCCAAAACTCGATTGAAGACGAACTTCGCAGTAAAACTTCAACTGCAAGAGTGATGAAAATGTCCACAGAATCCGGGATCCTGTGCGTTCTGTTCGTCGGTTAACGATCATAATGGTCAGAGAAGAGTTGAATTTAACTCAAACAACCGTTCATCTGATTTTGATCAACGAATTGGTTATGATATGATTTGATATGACAATGATAGGGTATTGGAAATGATCCTCATTTTCTGAATCGTGTCATTACTGATGACGAGCCTTCGTTTTTGTATACGATCGATGTTTTGTCAAGGAAAAACATCACTGTGGCTTCAGATCGCCCTTATTCATCAGACTTGAGTCCTTGTTACTTTTTTCCTTTCCCAGGATTGAAAATTTACCTCAAACGACACAGTTTGGAACACACACAGCCTCAGATTGCAACATTGGAATTTCCTTAACTGGCCAGTTGAAGGCGATTCCAGAATTTAAGATTCCATGGCAAGGAAGGAAAAAATGTAGAGACAAGGACATTGAAGGAGACAATGTAGAATTATACTTTCAGTCGAATAAAACATTATATTAAATCAGTCTCTTTACTTTATTTACAAACCTCACGTGAGGTTTTGTAGCAACAACTGTTTTCCGGAGTGGAACTTTTTACCCAATTTTTAACGCATATTCCACGTGATGCAAGTATCTCTCGAGACCGGTTTCTGGCCTTATAACATAGTCCTCGTTAGTCAAATGCGATTTGAAGCGACTGAAGGAACACAGAGCTAAAGATAGTTTATATCGATCTTTTCGGAAGTCAACGGTACTCTCTATGTTAATCACTGCGTCCATTCAATAAGTTTATAACAAACAATTTATTTATTATTAGCTGTACCCGGCCACGCATTGCTGTGGCTCAGTCTGATTAAATATTTAAATCAAAATGAAAATAAATCGAAATCTATGAAATTTCAATTTAACAAAACAATTGGAAACATTGAAAATGCTGAGTGACAGCAGCAGTCAAGAAGCATGCTTTCCGGCCTGAGCAAGGTTTAGTATTTCGTGTATTGCTGTTACGTTTAACAGATGGCGCTCCCATTGCCGTAAAATATTTAGTGTAGTGTGTGTTGCTTTTACGTCCAACATATGATATAATAGATGTCACATCTGTGACGTCTATACATTTTTATTTATATAAATAGTGAAGTCTCCTATAACTACAATACATGAAAGCCAACGTTTCTCTAATAATTATGGTAGGCTTTCAGAAGATTTAGAAAATGCCTCTCTCAGGCTGCTATGGCTTAGAACTCTTTTTAAATTTGTTGCATTTTCTAACATTTTTAAAAGTATCAACATGTCCAATTTGGATAGATATTTTTAGACAGAAACTTTTTTAATCAATCTACTGTTATATATAAGGTGTGTAAAGAAAGTAATGAGACTGGTAGCGTAGCGTTCGGTCTGGCAACACTGTTGGCATTCCCTTTAGAGGGGATACAGCTCAACATCTGATGTGTTTTCAGTCCGAGTTTGAATACCCTATAGTCACTTGGTGGTTCGTAACAATTGTTGCGACATAATGCGATGGAAACTTTTGCAAAACTTTTTCAGGACTACGGAAACAACGTTTTATCAAGGACATAGGTTGTGATACAAGGCATTCTCAAAGGGGGATATTCGATCCAAGTGAACCTCACAGCGAAAGGCCTTTAGTTGCAAGAAGTGATGAAAATGTCCATCGAATTCGGAATATTGCGAATCCGAGTGATCGGGAAAGAGTTGGATTGGGGATGAAGAAAATCTACGCTAAAATGGTTCCAAAAAATTGCGTTTCTCCTAGTTGATCTGGTGATTAAACAGGAAGACAGACACACTAAACACACACACACTAACACACTGCCTTTTTTTGGATGTGATGGTTCGGTGTGTTGGTTTCTTGGAATTTTTCCACTTTTGAGAATTTTGTTCAAAATTCAACTGGTTGTCCATTTCACAAATTTTGGATGCTCTACTGTAATTTTGGATGAGTCAACTGTGTTTCCCAGGTAGAAGTAGTAAAATGAGTACCATTTGAAACATACGATATTAGTAAAACTCAAAGATTGATCCTGAATACTAAATTGAGTCTTCAACAAACTATAACACCAATAGGCATCAGCACAAAAACATCTACAATTTCATTAGATTTGATTCCGCTGTTAAGTAATGCAGAAGCAGCAATAAAAATAATTTATCATGTATTATAACGCTAATTAAGAACCCATAATAATGAAGGCCAGGAAACTGGGAACGGATTTGAAACATTTACCGAATTTCCATTCGTAGTTTTAAGCATGAACCATCACGTAGACTATGTGCCATAACAGGCACGTCTTTTGCTACAGCTTTAATTACTTAGTGTCATTTAATGAATGCCTAGCATTATGATCGTTACATTTGAGGAAAACCTAACCAACCGAAATGTCCGCTAACGTATAATATTAATTAAAGCGAAATGGGCACCGCTGTGACCGTAATTGTAATAAAAACCGGGCGAAAGTGTAAAATATTCGTATTCAGAGTCATATCCATTTAAAATAGCTTCCTTTTCATTATTAGGTTGGTGAGGGCTTTTTCAACCAAAAAAAAAACTAAAACTTTTTGTTGAAAAGAATATTTTATTTCAAAGTGGTGTTTTGTTTTCTATTTTTTCATAGCCACCAAATAGAGCACGTTGAAACATTGATTAATGCATATCACGTTCACTAGAATTTGGCTTACCAGCGATGGTTTACGAGGGTAGTCCCAGAAGTACCCGACCTAACAAAGAAAACACAATAAATTTGTGTTTTCTTAAACATGGTAATGATAAAATAATAGCTTCGATTCCCTGTTTATAGCGAAAATCGTCGAGCTCCTCAAAATAGCCATCAGCCGCAGACCCCACCTCTTCATTGTTGGCAAATATTTTGCCACCGGGCCATTTTTTCCAGTTTGGAAACAGAAAATAAGCCGAGGAGGCTAAATCTGGCGAATAGAGTGCGTGAGGAAGCAATTCGAACTTTAACTCATTGATTTTGGCCATCGCGATAACGGATGTGTGAACTGGTGCATTGTCTTGATGAAACAAAACTTTCTTTTTCGTCAGATGTATCCGTTTTTTCTTGATTTCATCACTCAAACGCTGTAATAAGTTTGCATAATACTCGCCGTTGCGTTTACTATTAATGACTGCGAAACAAATATTAAATAACGTAACGTTGTCAAACTTCAAACTTAAGCTTTATAAGGCTGGTACTTTCTACCGTATTCATTCTTTTATATCTATACGTCAGGTCGGGTTCTTCTTGGACTACCCTCGTATACTCTTATAAGTCAAACCATTGTAATAAAATTGTTTTGACTGCAAATGGATCGACTAGACTATATACGAAGGTGATGTGAAAAACGGCCCCTCGGAAGTTTATTTTTGTTTAGTCTTTGTGGATATACAAAACAAACTAGATTCAACTTTAAAGGTATATCCACATTGTTCAACTTTTGGTTGGTCAAGAGGTATATATCTCTTGAAAGGTTAGACGGATGCGTTGTTGAACAGGAGTCGTGCAGAAAGCACGTGAAAAGTCATGACGCTTCTTACCCCGGGCTAGAATGCGTGCGCTAGCGCACGCGGAGTGGCAAGTTGAAACGCATGTTGAACGGAAATTAAACAAGAGTGGACACACCATAAGAGATTATTTCTCTTCTTTTTCAATATAAAAAGTGAGCTGCTGAATTTATCCTTTAAAGACAACAAAATTGTCACATGAATTCACGAGGGCGTATTAAATGATCTCCGACTGGAGGTATGTAAGCTTGCTGATATAAAAATCTTGATAGCCTATGGCCACTGTATTTTACACGATTTTTTGGGCATGAAAAAACTTTTTGCTCAGTGGATGCTGCGTTGGTAACAGTCAACCAAATGCGTATTCGAGCGAACACTTCTCGAAATATTTAGACTTATTTTAACGTGATTCTCTTGGGTTTCTTCAACGTTTTATAACAGCAATATGAAATATGGCTTCACTATTATATGCTAAAGATGATGCAGCAGCTCAAACACTGGATGGATACGGGTGGAAATGCACCAAACAAAGCGAAATGGTTCTATCTGCAGGAAAAGCCATTTATAAGGTTTTTTTGTGGCGTAGTGCTCATAGTCTACCTAAGCCTCGTCAGTTTGTTATTGAGGTCCAGAACAACTTTTTTTTTTAAATGACTTTGTGATCAAGCAAACTTGTGGTTTTTAATGTGAGCAATCCAAGTGATCTTTTACATCCGCAATAAATCACTATATGGAGTGCTTTATGGCACAGTGACATTGGACCTCTTTTTCTAAAAAAATGCGAAGTAAATGGGAATACAATCAGTCGGGAGACGTATCGATCAGAATTTCAAACTATAAACAGAAATACTTGGAATTTATTAGAATAACGGTGGTTCAAAATCTCTTTTGAACGATTTTCTAAAAGACTTTTGGCTACTTAATTGGGTTTTTAAGTAAAAAATAATTATCGATTTTTTACTTTATTTTAAAGCTTTATCATAAATAATATTGATAATCGACGCCAAAAACTTGCAAATAATTATAAATGAATTAAAATTTATAACATTTAAAATAAAATCACGTGACTACGAAAACGCAACGATTGGCTGCCATATTTTTGACGTCATTGTGTGAAAATGTTTTCACGTAAGTACTGTCAACGGATTTTACCCGTGTATATAATGTCAAAATTATTGAAGTTTAGTGCAAAAAAATATTGTTGGTTACTAATATAATTCAGTAATGTGTGACAAAGGGTTCATAAAAAACAATTCTAATAATACACCTGAAGTGGATAATTTTATGGTCACAGATTTTCTTAAAAATTACATTCGGTTCAATTCAGCTGAAGTTCGACACTAATCTAGGTGGTGCTAAATCATCAATTTGAGTTTTTTTTTAATGATAATGCAAATATAAATAAGAAACAAAATATTTATATTAAATATAATTAAATTATTTGTAGAGTGTCACGCAAAAGTTACAGTGACAAGGCTATAGGTTATGTTCAGTTTAACCTCAAAAATTGTGTTTGTACAGTGAAAAGACGTGTGTATCGAGAACATAAAGTTCTGAGTACAGTTTATACAGTTACCTTAATTATTAATGGAAAAACTGAGAAAAGTTCAAGACACTCAATGTCACGATTGTGTAGCTTTAACAGGTAATAAATACTGAAACATAGAAAATTGATATAATGTTATAAATAATAATCTTTTGTATATATTTGATGACAGTTGGTTGTAAATATTTGATGTTTTAGGATTAATACGTCGTGCTACTTGGAACCATTAATTTGGCGTGTAACATCTTGTGGCAGATTTTAAAACATTCTTTCGGGAGTTGTTTTTGTAGCATTCGTATAAAATGGTAGGAAACAAGTACGATAACTAATTTGATTCGACAATTTCACTAAATTTATCAATGCACTGATGATAATAAAAAGAATAGGTTGATTAAAAACTAATATTGTCAAATAAAACTAAGGCTGTAAATCAGCTGTCTGTACTATTGAGAGGAAATAAACATTGTTAGGTAACATGGGCTCGGTTTTTGTTCGGGAATTTTCGACGCTTCATGGGTACTACGTTTAAAAAGTTATATTCAATTTGATATAACTTTTTAATTATAAGGAAAAAATATTAATAAAAATAGTTTTGTTATAAAACTTATATATGATCTTTCCATTTATGACATTTTTTTTTTCAAAACTCCAATTATGGCTGGTTTACTGGCATATATGTTATGTATTTATAGATATCCCAAATAAATATTCACTTTAATATAAAAAATACATAATTCTACCTATATTTCTTAGAAAAAATATATGTTTATTTAAAATGTATATTTGTTTTTTCTTTATTTCTGGCGGACATTCTTATTGATATAAATAAATAGTCATATGTCGATTCCATCTTACCTTGATTTAAAACATCAACTTGTAATTATCATTTTAAATACTTACTACTTTACCACGCTACTATATGATACCCTATTGAAACAACGTTTTTTTAATTTTACCCATGTTTTAATATATTTATATACTATCTTTGAGACAGCCTTACATGGAGTTGAACAAAAGTTTACTAGGACATTCCAACGTTCCATTCCTTCGAATTTGTCACCGGGCTCCAAAAAGGGCCAAAGCTTTTTTGAAACAAGTACCTTGAAAATTATGGAACATCATATTGTAATATAACGATTGCTTTAAAGTTGCGTGTATAATACAGAAAATGTTAGATTTTTTAATCGAATGATCTTTTAGTTTAATCTGGCATTAGTTATAATTAATTACATTTCTTGTCAGTTAATCTCCATTGATCTAAATACTATGTAAATACATATTTATATTCATTTTATCGTGATAAAAAATCTTATTTACTGCCTATTTAAAATCGTTTGGTATTTTTGTTGAAAATTATATTATATATATATATATATATATATATATATATATATATATATATATATATATATATATATATATATATATATTACATCTAATATTTTCACGGATAGTAGATAATGTTTCTAAATCATTCCGGGTGTCGATCCGTTCATTCTGTGAAGAGTCACGACGTTGCGCCAAAATATCATTTGATATTTTCAAGTGTTGTCCGCTCGAGTGAAGAGTTCAGAGAGTTCAACTGACTCTTCACTCGAAACGGACAACATTTGAAAATGCCAAATGAGATTTTAGCGAAACGTTGTGACTCTTCACAGAATGAACGAATCGACACCCGGAATGATTTAGAGACATTATATACACACACATGCACACAAATATATATAAAAGTATGTGTTGTTTGATTGTGGAGAGGAACTCCCCTTTCTTGGCAAGAGAGCGTATGTCGGTACCCTGAAGAGTCTAACCACCAACAGACGAATCATCTAACCATTGCTCATTATGGCGGAGACGCAGATTGTTGTGCGTTCCTCATGAGATTGTGGAACCCAACGGTCGGGGATGTATAACTCCTGACTAGTGTAGTCTCGTTGGACGCAGTCCAAAGAAGTCAAAAAACTCCATATATATATATATATATATATATATATATATATATATATATATATATATATATATATATATATATATATATATATATTGATCAAATTTGATTACCCAAATAAAGACAAAAATATGTGAACATTTTGCACTTCATCATCATTTTTTTTTCTTTTTCCAAAAAGAGGCATCTAGAAAATCCCACGACGGAAGACACAGAAGAAAGATATCCATCGTCGAACGTAGTTAATTTTAATTATTCAGTGCCTACATGTGGACACTTCTCTTTGGTTTTCCTATGATCACTCCGAGACGTCTCCACGTCTTAGAAACTTGAGCTTCGAGCTTGAGCTTTGGAGGAACTTGATCTCCGAAATTCTGATCAGCGCGAAAATCTATATGACGTATCCAATCATCATGTATATGACTATGATGTATTGGTAACAACAACAAGAACATTCTTTTCATAAGTTTTTTTTGCAAGTTTTTAAATTAACAATTGCCAGTATATTTTTGATATCATTATACACATGGAAAAATGAAAAAGGGTCATGTATATATAAAAAAACTAGCATATGAAAACGAACGCCGTTGAAAGCACTGAAAAATAAAAACGCGGGCATTACAACCTCAGGACGATGTTAGATTTTTAGGTATTTCATTCCGAATTTGGCGGTGCGCAAATCGCAGCCCGTTATTTTTTTAATGAAAACTTTCCGATTCATTAAATTTCCAGAATATGTAAAGGGAATACATTGACTATACCAAACTTTTTTCTGTACAATCAATGGCAACATTTAGTAATGAGTTTGTTATGTTTTTTGATTAAAAACCTTTACGTTGGTTTGGTTTGGACTTGTTGGATTGCTCAGAAAGCAGTTTTGTTTATATAAATAGATGAAATTCAATTTCGCATTGTTCATTTCAGTTCTAATACTTTTAACCATCTTACAGGTTTAATTGTTTTATGTAGTGGCTTCAAAATTGAAATATTTTGCATTAAAACAGTTTTGTTGGGACTGATAAGAATTATAATTTGAAGGTGTCAAATTTTGGTAGAGTCGAGTACGTTGAGCTTTGCAAAAATATACGAAAACGTATTTGAGAGGAAACTCGCCTCTTGTTGAAGATGTTGCATGTTAATGCAGCTAGTGCAAAAAACTCTGAAAGAAAACGGAAGAATTAACTAAGCTAAACAGAAGCTGAGAAAGAAAAGGACGCAAATGTTTGTCTGACGTAATGCGTTGAGATGGTACAGCGTGTAAGGAGCGGACGAAAATATTAGAGGTTGTCCGAGATTTTATTCAAAGTTATATGAGGATCAGAACCAGTTAAGAACAGCAATGTCCACTGAAGAACAGTGCCGGATATACTGGTGGAGGAAGTGACAAAGGCTATAGAGTCGATGAAAAACGGCAAGGCTCCAGGAAATGATAGTATAAGTGTTGAGATGTTAAAAGCTGTTGGTCGGACTTTACATAAAACACTAGCAAAATTGTGCTCAAAATGCATCAAAAAACAAAAAGTACTCAACTTATGCAAACATACAGAAGTGATTATTTTATATGAAAAAGGAGCATAGGAAGATTTAAAGACTATTGTCCGATAAGCCTCCTATAAGTGGTGTTTAGAATTTTCACCAAGATAATATTCAAACGAATATTAAGAAAATTTATTGACGCACAACCAAGAGAACATACAGGATTCAGAAGTGGATTTAGTACAATGGATCACATCCAAATTTTATAGCAGGTCATCGAAAGACACAACGAATACACTATACCACTGTCCTTGGCTTCTATCGATTATGAAAAAGCATTCGATTTAATCTCTAAAAAGGCCATAATGGATGCATTGCTTAACCAAGGCGTAGAGAAAACGTATGTAAACCTACTAGGATTGATATATGATGAAGCTTGGTGGACTTGATGTTGAGATAAATGTAAAGCGTGGCGTACGGCACGATGACGCAATATCGCCTTTTCTCCTGAAAAGAATGTTCCGTACTCTGGATTGGGAGCAGGATGGAATACAGATCAATGTTGCATACTTAAACCATTTTAGATTCGCAGATGATATCATTCTTCTTTCACAAGTCCCACTGGAACTGCAAAAACACATTCAAGAGCCGCAAAGGGCTGGAGAACCATTTGGCTTGAAAATAAACCAGAAAAAGAGTCAGGTCATGTTCAGTAAATGTGCTGTGGACAAAAGAATATATATATATATATATATATATATATATATATATATATATATATATATATATATATATATATATATATATATATATATATATATATATATATATATATATATATATATATATATATATATATATATATGTAATATATATATATATATATATATATATATATATATATATATATATATATATATATATATATATATATATATATATATATATATATATATATATATATGTAATATATATATATATATATATATATATATATATATATATATATATATATATATATATATATATATTACATCTAATATTTTCACGGATGGTAGATAATGTTTCTAAATCATTCCGGGTCACCCCCTTCTTCAACCCGAATGGCAAAGGAAAGCTCAGGACCGCGAGAGTTGAAAGCATGCTGTAGAGGCCTTCATTCTGCAGTGGATTGACACAGGCTGATGATGATTGTATTGGATCATTAATTAAACTATCAGCTCGAACTTCTACCACCTTAAATATGCCGGGGAATAAAAAAGTGCAACACCATTTGGATCAAATTGGAAATATGCTCATTGTATAGCCTATCTCGAAAACTAACCCTGATATGCTTATAAAATCGATAACCTGGTTTTAGCACTACATATTGATGAAGTACATAAGGCAAAAAGTATTCATACACCCTGAATTATGCCACTTAAGATTTATCAAAATCAGGAATTACCAAATTAATAGGAAGGTACATAGCATGAAAACAAAGTTGTTTCAATCAGTATTAATCACACAAATAGTATGCCAGTATTATTTTATACTGCAGCGAAAATATTTGCAGACTTGGCATAGAGAGTGCTTCAATATAAACACAGGTGCTGTGAGGATTAGTGTGGCTTATTGTACTTACTAATCCTGTCAATCCTTTCAGTATACAGTCAGATTTTATTTTCGCAAGTTATTTTAATTTCAGGGTTGGAAATGGCTCCGAGCCGAAAAGAGATTCCTATGGAGTGAGGGGGGAAATAGTGGCATTGGACCATGCCGGAAAGAGTTATAGATCAACTGAAAGGCAAATTGATTTATTATTTTTTACAGTACGGTATATTGAAAAAAAAAATGACGGGAACAATTGAAAACAAATCCCGATCAGGTTGTGCTTTTAAAAAATTGTTTGCGATTAATTATAAATGAATTAAAATTTATAAAATTTAAAATAAAATCACGTGGCTACGAAAGCGCTAAGAATAGCTTTCATGTTTGTGACTGTCAACAGCTTTTACCTGTGTATAAAGTGTTAAAATTATTGAAGTTTAAAGCAAAAAAATATTGTTGGTTACTAATTTAATTGAGTAATGTGTGACAAAGGATTCATAAAGGCCCATTCTAATTATATATCTGGTGTAGATAAGTTCGATGTGCTAAAGCACCAATTTGAGTTTTTTTTAAATAACGTAAATGTAAATAAGAAACAAAATATTTCTTTTCAATATAATTAAAATATTTCTAGAGTGTTACCGGAATGTTGCGGTGAAAAGGTTATAGGTTATGTTCAAATTAACCGCAAAAATTTTATTTGTATGGTGAAGGGACGTGTACGTCGAGAATATAAAGTTCAGATTAAAATTTATACAGTTACCTTAATTATTAATGAATTACTAAGGAAAATTCAAGGCACTCAATGTCATGATTGTGTAGCTTCAACAGGTAATAAATACG
The DNA here is from genome assembly GCA_031761425.1 of Cosmopolites sordidus. NCBI lineage: Eukaryota > Metazoa > Arthropoda > Insecta > Coleoptera > Curculionidae > Cosmopolites > Cosmopolites sordidus. Next base: position 633,622 of record JARFXV010000063.1, on the reverse strand, counting down.
CAAACATAAAAAAATCATATAATATTATAAATAAAAATCGTTTGTATATATTTGATGACGGGTGGTTGTAAAAATTTTATGCTGTTTTAAGATTAATACGTCGTGCAGCTTTATCTTGTTACACATTAAAAATTTTTCGGGAGTTGTTTTTGCAGTACTCATACAAAATTGTACGAAACAGCCACGATAACTAATTAGATTTGACATTTACACTCGTATCAGCTGTTTGTAATGTTAAGGGCAGATAAACATTGTGACGTCACATGAGCTCGGGATATTTCGAGAACTATCCACGCGTCATCGGCGTGGCATGTCATCGGCATGTTTAAAAATGTATTTTCAATTTGATATAACTTTTTAATTATAAGGAAAATATTAAAAATAGTTTTGTTATAAAACTTATATATGATCTATTGATTTATGACAATTTTTTTTTCAAAACCTCAATTCCATAGAAAATATATGGCACATTTAAGACAAAAACGTCCGTGTCACAAGTAAGAGTAAGGATAATCTAAAAGCAGTAATTTTTGACGCATATAACAGTTTACCCACAGATATTACAAAAAAAATAGTGGAATCAATGCCTAGACGTTTCTAAGGTGTCATTCGTAACTACTCGTGTTTGGCGGTGTGCAAATAAATATTTTTTATGTTTCAAACGATATTGTTAAAAATATTTATTTAATAGATATTTTCAAATAAATTGTTATCCTATGTTATGATTTTCATGTCATTTCATGTCATTTCTTGTTATAGTTACAAACGCATTTTTTTTATTTTCGCCATGATTTGTTATTCTAAAAAGTAGGGTTTACATTTCTTTTTTTGCCTACTCTTTTGAGACAATCTCTATGATAAAATAAACTAAAAATGTTTACGAAAAAGCGGATATAATTTCGATTTAATTCTAGATGTAAGGAAATTAGATCTTTAAAGTAAACATTCTGAAAGCTCTAATCAGTATGTATTAAAAGCTTGATTCTAGTACGGCTTTTGATTAAATTAAGTTTTCCAAGGTTGATGAAACCGTATTGAAAACTTATTACTATCTGATAAAGGTGAAACCATGTTGGCCTACTCGGTTTGAATATTCATAAAATTTAATTATCTCAACGTTCATCAATTAATTGGTCATAATCTGTTCGAGAGAATCTATGTTGTATGAAACTTGGAAAGTAATTTAATAACACGAGGAATATTGTTCTCATATTTGTAATGTGGTGTTATTACTTGTCTAATAATATATTTGTTAACTTAAGGTTATTGGAAAAAGTATCGTTCTAAAGCTTTCCTGAGTGAAAAGAGGGATTGTTCAGTACTTTATTCCATCAATTTTCAATTGAATTAATAGTTGGTAGAGCAACACATAAAGGTTAATGAATGTTACATAGGCACCGCTCTACATAACTAAGTTTCTGTATACTTATTCGAACTGTCCAAATAAAGTAGCGGTTGTTACTCGATAAATCGTGTCTGCTACAATTTACACGATATTTTGGGTATGAAAAACGCTATGCGTTTGATGGATACTTCGTTTGTTAACAGTCGACCAAAGATTTATTCGAATGAACACTTCTCAAGACTGTTTAGCCTAAACATGATTTTAACAGTATGCAATTTTTTTTCGAAGCATTTCATGAACAAATAACTCTTGATGACTTAGAAATATGCATAGTGCATCCATTAAGTATTAGTATTGGTCCGGGTGATTAAACGAAATATCTGGCAATTTTTATGAATTATTATTCGAAATATGCTGCAGAAAAACATTTGTCCTGCTTAAACAATCATCGCCAAACAGGTGCTGCATCAACCGGAATATTTCCGACACAGTTTTACCGAGTTTTGCGTTAAATTTAATAACAGCTCTTTGTTCCATGATTTTACCGTCATAAAATCAACAAATTTCAACTGATCGTGGTAAAGTAGGTTTCGTTAGGTCTAGGAATGCTCAAGCTTTGAACGACACCGCTCGTCAATAGATGACGTAACTGGTTGCTGAGATATATCTTAAGTACTGATAGTTAATGGACGCATTGTGTATATAATCAAGTAGTAGCAAGAAAAATTACTTTCTTAAAGTTTCCTTAAAACATGTGTTCAAAGTTTTATTTTTTTTGTTTCATTGTCTTCTTAGGGTATTACTAGGTGTGACGGTTAATAATTTGTTGTTGAGTTTGCATATCATCTTCTTGCAACATTGCCTGCAATTCGGTATCTCCTATTTTTTTTGTTGACCTCGGCGTTCTTCGTTTTTCAAGTCGAAATAACCACTGAATCGTCTAAACCAACTACCACAACCGTCCTACGGTGAGACATTGTCACCTTAAGTTTCTACAAGTATACGATGGCTTTCACTCGCGTTTTTCTTTTGATTGAACAAGAAAAGCAATACGTACTGTATATGTTCTTTATTTGGTTCAAAATTTCGATGTTTACCACTCGGAAAAAAATCAGGCTAACTCGAAATCGTTTAAGCATCAAGGGCGTTTTGAAAGATATTGTCGCAGCAACAAAATGACATAAAAGATAGACTGTGAACCGAACCTTCTTTCCAGCGCCATCTGGAAAAATTAATAATTATTAACCTCCACACCTGGTATTTGAAAATAAAATGTAATATTTTTATAAACATTTATTCGTTACATTTCAGCCTAAATTTGGTTTGTTTGGTTTGTTTTTTCAAAAAAAAAAAATGAAAAACTTACACATTAATGTTGTTTAATGTCAAAGTTAAAACTACTAGCCATAATTTTTCACATAACACGTTCTAAATGATTCACGTTACATTAAGAAACACACGATTAATTGTTTTATTACATTTATTAATCAAAATGCCCACCATTTGAGTCTGTGCTCGCTTGCTTCCTCTAACACACTTTTCCGAACTCGTTGAAAAATCCTTGGTATATTTCTAATGCGGTTGACAATAACTCAATAACTAAAATAAGGGGAATATCTTGATATTCGCGTACATAATACACTTTTGGTGGAATTTAAATACAAACAGAAATACTGATTTGTTGTCGCCAACACCCTTTGTCGTGGGGATAATCTCAATTAGTCAATGCGACGTTGCCATTTGTATTTTGTCTGATGTATGGCGCAATTCTTCATTTTTAAACGATTGTTTTAACAATGTTTGTTAGGCTGTTCGTTAAATAATAACCAATTATTGACTTGAGCCTTTTTGTCTAGGAATTTATTAATTTCACTGTATGTTACATGCTGTTCGATCATTGATTTAATGAATGTCCATGTTTAAATTATTTAAATCAACTATACATTTCAAATGTAAAATAATTAAAAAAATAATATAACACATAAACGGCCATCTGTTAATTCCATTTGTTCACAAAATTGTTTTCTTTAATTCACCATGTAAATAAAAGTACTTGCCATATTTTTAGTCCGTCTGATTACAGGAACTTTTGCAGTGACCTACATAAGTTACAGTCAGATGAAGCTTTACTCAAAGATTACTTTGAACAAAGTCTAAAGTACTTCATATAGGATAGTTTCATCAGTTTAATAAGATTTTCCTTTACAATGTTTCAGCATATTGTTCCATAGTTCTAAATTAGAACTTGGAATTATTCACATCAAAAAGTCTCATTTATAAAGGGGAACTGCATAAAACGTGGAACGGGCGCGATCTAGTACAAAACTTAGTCTCGACAAGTATTCTCCCGAAAGTTTTAGGATAAGTTTTCTTATGATATATTACCGTTCAACAAATAATGAAAAAAAAATGAAATTGATCTTTTATATATACTAACGGTCTATTATATTTCATGATTAAATTTTAAGTTAATGTCGTTAACATTAATAATCAATGTTAATATTGTTAATATTATCGAAGTATTACTTTTTTTTTATTTATTTATTAATGTGACCATACAATTTTAGATGAAATTGAAACTTGTAGAAAAAATGGATTTATTCGTGTATTTGTCAGTATACAGATTGCATTGGAAATAATATACTTACGTTTAACTTGACTCTTCAACTAAAACACTGGATATATGTTTTTTTTTTCGATATTTGGATAAAATAACTGCTTCCTAAGAACTAAGAAACATATCTCAAGAGTTATTTGAATAGTTCTGGGCATGAGGAAGAAAACACAACGTTTTTGATTCTTGATTTCTTTTTTAACGTAGTAATTTTACTATTCAGTACATTAAGAGCATAGCGTGGTAACTTTTCGGTACACCCAGAATACTGTGATTTGGCCAACTCTGCAAAATAGACTGTTGTGTTGTGTTAGCTTCTATTTTTAGTGTTAGCTTCTTTTTAGAGCTATTTTTTTTCGGAGAGCAAATTCCAGATGAATGGTCTGTTGGAATTGTTTGCCCGCTTCACAACAAGGGAGACCACTTAGAATACAGGAATTACGGGGAATCACACTGTTTAACACTACTTATAAAATCATAGCAAATATAAGCGATTGAACCTGTACACTAAAAACTTCCTAGGGAACTATCAGAGTGGCTTCAGGCCGGGCCGATCCACCATAGACTCCAAGTCTTCGTCCTTAGACAGATATTAAAGAAAACCAATGAAAAAATATTGACACCTATTACGTTTTCATCGATTTTAAGGCAGCATATGACAACGTAATTAGAACAAAACTCTATGAAGCAATGGTGGACTTAAAATGAATGTAAGTTAAACAACATGACCGTGAAAGTAGAGAATGAAGTGTCCACTGATTTTATGGAACACAGAGGATTGAGACAGGGAGATGCGTTGGAATGCTTCCTGTTTAACATCCCGTTAGAAAAAGTGGTAAGAGATTCTGGACTCGATAATAGACACACGATATTCTATAAATATACCCAAATCACGGCATATGCTGATGTAAATCTGATAACACGCACAGTGTACAACACCAAAGAGAAAATCCTAGTATTCGCCTCGGCTGGTAGTCGTATGGGGCTCATTATTAACCAGGAAAAAAACACAGGTTAGGTCCCAACAGATTGGCAGGAATCGGATATAGCATCAAACTTGATAGTAGTGAATTTCAGGTGGTAGACAACTTCACCTTGTTTTGGTCTTTGCATGAGGTCTGCTTGAAGAAATAATTGGATTATGTTCTTTTCTTTTCTTAATCAAATACACAGTTGTCCTTGATATTTTTAATGGTGCTGCAATTCTAAAAAAAAATATTACGATATGCTAATACAAAATAAGTAAAACTTAATGAAATTAACTAGTCACTTCTACAAATCATACTTCGGTCGAAGTAAAAAGAAGAATTATGCTTGCCAATAAATGCTATTTTGGACCTAGAGCAGAGAAAACATCTGTGTAGCCATAATATGTCATACAACCCGAAAGTACAAATATACAGAACCATAATTGTACCTGTTCTGACATATGATTCAGAAACATGCACGATGACTAAACCAGATGAAAAGATCTACTGTCTTAGTGTCGACAGTACAATTTTGAGATTGGATTATTACGATTTATTGATTATAACTGTTTGGATTATGCTTCGTGTCTGGCGTCTAATGGTTGAAGCATGTTTTATCTACTGTTATAAAACATCGACAAAATTCAACAAAATCGTATTTAAATAAGTCTAAACACTTTTAGCAAGTATTTATTTACACGCGTCTTTGTTCATCTGTTTACATACACCGTTATCCATCGAGCCGAAAGGTTTTTCATACACAAAAAAAATATGTAGTGGACATGGTCTATCAAGATGTTACTAATATCAACAAACTCATGTATCTTCAGCCAGCGATCATTTAAGAGGCATTGTGTATTTTAGTAACGATTTTGTTCGTCGTAGCGGTTTTTGGGATTCCAGAGTTCATCTTGTCTAATGAGTGTATGATCACGTTTGAATTCAGCAGCGCAAAGGAAATACTTCTTTAAAGTGGATGACCATCGGGATTAAACCCTTTTAACAAAGAAGTTTCTCTTCAGTAAAGACGAAGGACTAAAAGTTGAACATTTAACGATCATATGCATGTAAAGGGTTATTGAAAATTGTAATGTTCACTTTTCAAAAGGTTTGTATTGCTGCACTGGTATTGAATCAGGAATGGTCATAATCGAGCAAAATCTCTTATTGTCAAACTTTGAACTTCAATCATGTTAATGCCATATGTATCAAGATACCATAATTGTTTCCTTTTTTTGAATTTAATCCTTAAAAAAAAATTTTTTTTATAAAAAGCAGCGTGCATTAATTTTTTTATTGAACATTATTTTTACTGTTGTGATCGGTGTTGAAATATTTTTCCATATACAGTTAAACCACTGAAAGATTACCTGTGCGTCATCACTTTTATACATATGAATCAAATAAAATATTATTAGTCTAATTAGTGCTGAATTTTCATAATGGACATGGTTGGTGCTTCGAAAGACGAACATTTACGTTTATGATTTAAATCCTCGATATATTTATTTGTATATATTTCGATATTTTAACGTAAAATTTCGAGTATGTGTTAAGAAATTGTAAAGCTTTATGTCAGAGATGGAACGGAGAATTTTGTTGTTTCTGTCAGGTTAAAATTGTATAGACAATTTCAAGTTATCACGAAATTTTAGGAAAGTAGCAAATGAATGAAATTGTTTTGTTATTGGTCAAAACAATGAGTTAATTTGTTTTGTTATTGGTCAAAATTATTATTTTATCTACTCTATAAACATTGTTCTTGAGATCCATTTTGAAATGAAAATATTTGCAAGCTGTGGGAATATACGGGTCTTTGAACCGTTACATTTATTATAAACATATCATATAATTATATAAACATATTGTACAAGGTATTTCAAACTTCCATTTTACTTCCTTCGGGTAAGTCTGTTGTTTTGATCTTTGCACGAGCTAAGTAGACTTCGTGCAGGAGAAGAAATATTCCAAAATTCCAAGAGAAGAAATAACTGGATTATGTTCTTTTCTTTTCTTAAGAGGAGGAAAACTTCTTAGGAGAAAAACTGTGTATCCTTGATATTTTTAATGATGTTGCATTTCTAAAAAAAAATATTACGATATGATAATACAAAATAAATAAAACTAACTATTAAATCAAATTGACTATTATTTACCTCTTGAATGGTTAATGGGCTCTAAAAATCCCCCATTCCTTTTTTCCATTTCGAAATGCTCATAAACATTGAGCACACATTGTTGGGCTTGCGATTTCAGTGTTTTTTCCGACATTATCTGAAATTACCCAAAATGTTAAATCAAATATAGATATATTAAAAGTAATTAGTGCTAATTTTCATAATGGACATGGTTGGTGATTCGAAAGATGAACAGTTACGTTATGATTTAAATCCACGATATATTTATTTCTATATATTTCGATATTTTAACGTCAAACTTCGAGTACTAGTGTTACGAAACTGTGAAGTTTTATGTCAAATATCGAACGGATAATTTGGTATTTTCTGTCAGGTTAAAATTGTATAGACAATTTCAAATTATCATGAAATTTTAGGAAAGTAGCCAATAAATGAAATTGTTTTGTTATTAGTCAAAACAATGAATTACATTATTTTGTTATTGGTCAAAATCATTATTTTATATACTCTATAAACATTGTTTTTGGACTCTATTTTGAAATGACAATGTTAGCAAGCGGTAGGAATATCATTTAAACGATTGCATTTATTACAAACATGTATAATTATATAAACATATTGTACAATGTATTTCAAACTTCCATTTTACTTCCTTCGGGTAAGTCTGTTGTTTTGGTCTTTACATGAGTTCTCCTTGTTCTGGATGGAGAATTGGATGGTTTTTTCTTTTTTTAATAGGAGGAAAACTGTGTATCTGAGTAAATTTAATCTGAAGAAATCTGAGAAACTGAGTAAATTTAATCAAATTAACTATTATTTACCTCTTGAATGGTTAAGGGACTCTAAAAGTCCGCCATTCATTTTTTCCATTTTGAAATGCTCATAAACATTGAGCAAATATTGTTGGGCTTCTGATTTCAGTGTTTTTTTCGACATTATCTAAAATCACACAAAATGTTAAATTAAATATAGGTACCTTAAAAGTTCGCTTTTCTATATTTACATTATTATTTTGAAACGATTGTTTATCTTTTAGTGTGTTTTTAGAATTAGTTAATATAAATTCCATTTTAGTTTAACATTTGTAATAAAATGCCTTTGGTTAGGTTAGAATTATTGAAGGAAATAAAATTTTATAAATTTTTAACAGTAGTTCTTATAAGAAATTATTTTAGTAAAAACTAGACTTTACAGCACAAAATTTCACTAAAACACAGTAACAAAACAACTCAAATGACAACCAAAACAGAACCGCTGAACTCAATAGACGAACTTTTAACCGGCATTACGAACAAACACCTTTTAATTATTTCTCACTTTTTCTTTCTACCACGCTGTAACGTTATGTTATACACGAAGACATACTTATTGATTTTTGATCTCCTTCTCTCTCGTTCCATAAAATAATAAGAACATATTGAGACAATGTCTTTGATCAATTGATGATGCACGGGTAATCTTTCAGCGGTTCAACTATGCATATTTATTTAAAGAATACTGACGAAGTATAACTGCTGCTGCCGTACTTACAGTGTTTCACATATCAATGCACATTCAATAGATCAATTCTTCTATTGGAATATCGATGTAAAACACTAAACTCGAAGAGATTTATCACTAAACACCAAATCACTTTTTTACCTTCTCGACGCGCGTTTCTCCAAACTTGTTATCATCATCAAGAGATTGAATCATTTCTCGATGATGCTATCATGGTTAGCGAAACGCTCGTCGATGAATTTTAAAAAAGTGAATTGGTGTGTATGATCAATTGTAACAACCGTCATTATTTAATTCAATCACAATTTTTCAGTGTATTATTTATATTACTTTCAAAAATATTTATATAATTGTTATCAAGTTGAACTAAGGATTAGGTTTATTCACAAAAATAATCAGCTCAAATTAATTAAAAAAATTGAATAAAATTAATTCTCTGGTAAACTCAGGTGCTCGTAAGTTGTTAAATCTTATAATATTTTAACCCAATTTAATATTTGTCGTGTTTTTCTTTCAGTCGACGCTCCACATCTCGACATCGCCAATTTAGAAAATGGTTACCACGGCATTGTAAAAGAAAATGAAACCGTCGTGGAGGTGACCCCACCTATTCGCGCTATTGGCGCTGAAGTGTGCCGCTTCCGAATAGTGAACAAACATCACGGTGAAGCCCCCTTCGAAATCGAACTGAGAGAAGATGGCCATGCCGAACTGAGGGCCCGCAGAAGTCTCAATTGCGAGAAACGTAAAAACTATAAATTTGATATCGCCGCTGTCGGGTGTAACGGAAAACAAAGCGTAAGGTAAGACCACACAGACAAAAATAACTCTTTATGTTTAAGTACGAGCGATATTGAATCAAAGTAATGATGAAATTTTTTGTTTTCCTAAAACTTAAAATAATTAATAATAACTTTATATAGTTAGCAGTTAGTTGCAAAATTCACAATTTTTGTTTATAATAATAAACAAACAGCATAAAACAAACTATAATTATTACTAAATTATTATGTATTTATAAAAAGTAACGAATTGACTTCGTTATTATTAATTTACGCAGTTCGATAAAAACCAAGATTCTTGCTAAACTCAAATACTGTAATACCCGCTGAAACATTGGGAAAGACTCAACGAGCGATTTCAAACCACCTCAAGGTCATGGGTATTGTGCAAAAACAAGGAAATTGCTGTTTTTTGCATCGAATCGTGTCGGGGGACGAAAAGTGGATACACTACAACAATCTAAAGCGCAGAAAATCGTGAGATAAGCCCGGCCATCGTTTTCAACGGCCAAACCAAATATTCATGGCAAGAAGCTAATGCTGTGGATCTGGTGGGATCAGCTCGGAGTGATCTACTATGAGCTACTCCAGCCTAACGAAACCACCATGGAAGGTTACCAACAACAATTGATGCAATTGAGTCGAGCATCGAAGCTCAAACGCCCCAATATGCGAAAAAACATAACAAAGTGATCTCTCAGCACGACAACGATCGGCCACATGTTGCATAAGTCATCAAGGAAACTTTGGAGGCGCTTCAATGGGATGGCCTAATCTCAAATTGAGCAATGTCATACATATTAATCTTTCTTTTTAGCTTTAACTTTATCTCTTTTTTTTCTCACCTGGTTGCTCAACCTTTGATCGAATGTTTAGTTATTAGTAATCGAAAGTTGAAAAAAAAGTTTGATTTCAATTATTTAAATAATTATATCGGTAATCCGATATTATTCATATATAATAACATTCTGCAAATATTAAACTTTATTATGTGATATTTTTATTCTATAAAGTTGAAAAATTAATAGTGAAAAAATAGAAAAATCGGGGGCGCAAATCACTCTATCATAAAGGACTGTATAAGAACGGTTTGAAAATTAAATTAATTTTTTCTAAAAAACTAGATGGTGGATAATTTTCAAATTTTGAGCATAGTTCGATTACATAATCTTTGTTATAATTACCGAATTTCAGGTCAGACAGAAACTAGTTTTTTTCGTAAGATTCGCTCGTACATTCTTAATCTGATATTATCGCAAGTTTAAAAACAGAATTTCTACAAAACATATTTATCTTTGGATAACTCTTATTACGTTATAAACTTATAGATACCTAATTTTTTAATAAACTGGTTTTTTTAGCTGAACATTTTTTAACGTACGAATAAAACTTGTTATGTATTCGGAAGAACTGTGGAACATTGATCAAGCTGAGAGTGCCAAAGTAGTCAGAAGTGGCCCAAAAAATTGGATCAATAAAATAAATAATAAATTATAAGGATAACTAGGTCGGATTTTTTGAGGAAAAGAATATTATTTATTAAACAAGGTGGTCCACGGGAAACGGGCGTTTTTTAAAGAGCGAAAAATAACGTCATTCAAGTGTTTGGACAGGTTTTTTTCATCTGTATGGGGAGGATGTCTAAACTTTGCCTTTTTGGACTACATAGCGGTGTTTTTAATTTTCTGTGGTCTGAAATCGACAGTTTTATTTATTAATTACCCCATTTAAATGAAAATGAGCTTCATTGCTTAATATGCTCGTGAAATCTTGTTTGAACAAATGTTAGGCGTTGATAAACAAAAAAAAAATTAAAAACGTATCGTAAGCAATCACGCGGTGCTCAGGGTATATATATAGATATATATATATATATATATATATATATATATATATATATATATATATATATATATATATATATATATATATATATATCTTGTACGTAAGCAATCACGCGGTGCTCAGGGTATATATATATAAAAAAAAATCTTGTACTGTAGATATGTCATATGACATTATGTCATCCAATTGAAGGGATAGGTGTGGCTCCTTCCCGGTCAAGCAACCAACAAAAGTGAGATTGTGAAAACCACATGAGATTGTGGAACCCAACGGTTGGTTGTGTGATGATACTCAGCTACTGCTGTCTCATTGGACGCAGTCCAAGAAAATCTAACAGTACATACATACGCCATCCGACGAGAGGTCGGCGAAAACATGGGTTATTGACTGTGGATAGAGTCTCCCTATTCTTGATAGTATGGTATATGTCGGCTCCCTGAAGAGTCTGAACCTCGAGGGACGAAACATATGTCATCCAATTGAAGGGATAGGTGGGGCTCCTTCCCGATCAAGCAACCAACAAAAGTGTTCATATATATATATATATATATATATATATATATATATATATATATATATATATATATATATATATATATAAATGGAGCCTTGATTTAATCCCGAAGCCCTGCGTGATCTATGAATGTGGACAACCAACCCGACAAGTTGGTAATGATTATCATGAAATCACATGATATTGGGTTTTAATAAATATTTTTTCTTATAAATAATAACGAAAATAAACAAAATTTGACCAATCCTAGATTGTTTTAAACCAAAGGCAAAATAATGTTGAAATAGCACCATCGGAGCAGATGCCAGAATGAAAAAAGAAGAGAAGCGTATGTCGTAGAATTTTTTATGGAAAATATCGTTGATAAAATACGAACAACGAACATTATTCCTTTTAAATAATCAAATCTATTTAAGATGTGCATTTAAAATATTTTCTGTTGCTCAGGAAGCATATAAACTAATAAAAATCTTACACGTTGATTTATTATGACAGAACTAAGGGAAATTTTAGTAATACTAGACAAGAGATACCACCGTTAAATAATTCAACATATAAATGAAAGTTCTTAAGTTTAAATAAATCACTAGTCACGTGGATTTCGTTATTAAATGAAGGCTCTGTATATTGAGGATATTAATATTTTTGTATTTTTATGGTATTTTCCGACCTTTGATGAACGGTAGGTCAGTCACCAGAAATTAATATGCTTGGTGGGAATCTGTTCACACATCGACCATATTGTTAACATCAAAATAGTCATTACATTACTGAAAATTTAATATCGTAAAAAGATATCCTTTTTGAAAATCTTGTTTTTGGGACCTTTGTCGTCAAATATAAACTTTATAACGAGCTTTCCACTGGCACCAAATTGCGTTGATGTCACCCGATGCTCATTTCGCTAACCAATTAATATCATCATTAAATATTTTTAAAAGTAAAGTTTTTAAAATATGTCCGTTTCTTTCATGGTAAAAGCGAAAATAATTTCCGAACAACCCCATAATACCATGAAATATATGTATTGAATGATTTCTGATTGTTTCATTTGTTGTGAATTTATAGTTTGGTGAACTTTATATACATTTTATTTTTTATAAAATATTTTATGACTTTATTCTCTTCTATTTCGATGATTACAGAAACAAGCATTTCGTATATACGAGGGTAGAGTGAAAAGTCTTTTTAAATAAAATATTGTTTTTTTTATGAAAGCGGATTAATTTTTCAATGTACTCTCCTTTTACCTCGATACTCTTCGCCTATCGCTTTCTCAACTCTTTTATGCATTTAAAAAAATGCGAATTGTTGAATTCTCATGTGTTTCAGTGAGGATCTTTTCATTTGTTATGTATTTCTTTTCAGCCAGCAATTTTTTATGTTTGGTAAGGGAAAAAGGTCGGAGGGGGTCAAGTCCGGCGATTAGTGGTGCGGCATTAATTTGTACCGCAAGTTGATCAATTTCGCTTGCAATGACAGATGAGTGGGTGGAAGCACTATCAAAGTGAAATTGCACTTTTTCTTCGGTAAATGGAGGGGTTTTTTATAAACTTTTATCATAATACTCTCGTTCCTGTGATCGTCTTTTCTTTGTCCAAATAGTCGATCAAGATAATACGTTGAAAATCCTCGAGAACTATGGCCGTGGCTTTTCTAGCCAATGGAAACGTCTTCGCCTACTTCGGGGCACAGTCGTTGGTTAGAAATCACTGTTTCTTTCTTAGAAATCACTGTCTTCAATTTTCTGGTATGCAATGATGAAACAAAGTTTCATCAACAGAATGCCGTAGAAACTACTTCGGATCGCGCTTATACATGTACATACCCATCAAATTAGTAGCTATCTCATGCCCAATGTTTATGTAGAATGTTTCGTACGCTTTTATCCGAGATGTTTATCATCTTACTAGTTTCAATTTCGTTGATCATTTCCTCATTAGTGACAAATCCTGAGTTACTTAGTGACATTCGTGCTGGTTCGACAACATCGAAACTCAGTAATTCACTTATGAACTATGTAATGTGAAGGATCCCTGTCGTACTTTTTCAACTCCCCTTTGGTTGGTTTATCCACGCAAAAAGTCGTTTTTAATCAACACACGAAATTCGCCTTTTTCCCGCTAGCAAAAATAACGAACTTATCTTCTTTCGAAAACTGTCAAAACAAAACTAAATATCATATCGGCTTAAAACTCATGGAGCATTACTAGAGTGTAGAAGTTTTCAGAAATATAACCTTTGAGATCACAATGCCATCTATCGGAAAAGTATCTGGCTTTTCATCCTATCCTCGACATCTTAAGGATCTCATCAAGTAAATCATTTACATTGAAAAGATGTTTTAAGTAATTTTGTGTCTAACACACAACTTTTGACCGGAATTTAATCTCATAAAGCCAACATACCAGTATTATACTCGAGTTTGCAAGCTTATTTAGACTTTTGGATTATTGCTTTCACTGACGTAGTTAAAATTGTTTCTACACAGCATAATCGTTCTGTGTATATTGTAATATTTACAATGGCAGTAAATGCAGAAATTACCGCTACATTAATCGAAAATGCTGACAGTACTTTAAAATATCGGTCTGGAATATTTGTTCGTCTACCAAGAAAGTGCAATAAACGCCTAACTGTTTACTCAGCGTTTTTATTTACGCGATAAGAATACTCGTTGTAAGGGAAACATAATGAATAATTAATTTAAAGTAAGTTATTTCACCGTAAGATAAAAAAAAATCCTATTAACGCCAATTTTTGCAAGAACAACCAGACATCAAAAGAGAATTGATCACTTGTCATTTGCATACAGACAACCGGTTTTTTCTCGAGCGCAAAAACGTTAATGTAAGCTAAATAATTTTCGCGAAAGAATGAAATTATGCTATCAAAAGTCGAGCTGTTTAATAAGGGGCAAATTGTAATTGCTTCATTATACGTCTACAAAGGTTTAAAATGTAACGAACCCCAGACGAATCGTTTTGTATTCTTGAATAATTTCATTGCCATGACGGGGGTACTAGTTGACTTAGATAGGAATTAAATATTACGTAGTTCGGAAAGTAATTTGATTCTCACAGATAGACGAACAAACTTTATTCCAAGTTGACATTTAAATTGTCATTTATACCACGAAACTAAACCACTCTTACTGAATTAACATTGGGTAAAACTAATTGGAAAGAGATGATTATAGTGCACTAAAACTATATTATTAATTGGGGTATTAGTTGGCAACTACACCCTTAGAGGAACTTATTGAATCAAGAAGTAAAGATTAATTCATCGTGTTACGTTAATTGAAAATTGCCGTATTTCAAGTTTAGAAAATACAAATATATGTAACAGAAATTTCTTGGCATTTTTTTATCAATAGATAATACCGTCACGTAATATAAATTCAATAAAATATATTTTTCAAGCACGTGTTGGATTTTTTATTCTCTGCTATATATAATTATCTAGACAAACTAAAAGAAAATATGAAAACAATCAACTTAAGGAAATAGAAAAATATTTCCAAAAAAAATAACACCCGAAACTTTTACAAAACATTTAAAACTAAATTAACAGGCTATCAACCGCAAAGTCTTTGCTTCCAAAAAGAAAACGGACAATTAGATCTAAATAACCAAGACAATTAGAAAGAACTTGCGAAATATTTTAAACAAATACTAAACTGTCCTGAGCCCTTAAACAAATTGCCAACACTAAACCCTAAGCAAACAGACCCAGATTCATTACCACCGAATGAACATGAAATAATTAGGTAAATCAAGAAATCAAGCGGCTTAAAAATAACAAAGCTTCTGGTGAAGATGGAATCACTGCTGAACTTTTGAAATCCGCTGGTCCAGGTACATTCAAGGAAATAACCAAAATTTTACAAGAAGAAAGATGCTCTAATCCATCAACTACACAAGAAAGAAGATAGAACGGATGTAAACAACTAAAGAGGGATATCTCTTCTCCCAGTTTGTTACGATTCAACGATTCTATCTCAATGTCTACTAGACAGGGTACAGGGACAGGGACAGTTAGAACCTAAAATTGGTGAATATCAAGCAGGTTGTTAACCGGGCAGATCCTGCCCTGAACAGATCCTGAATCTAAAGGTGATCCTAAGACATCAAAAAATGTACAATAAAAATCTCATCTATACATTTGTGGATTTCAAAAAAGCATATGATTCTATTGATCACGAGTCTTTATTCCGAATCTTGAAAGAACAAGGACTAGATCTGAAAACGCTGGCAATTATTAAAGCAACATTAACTAACACAAGGTCAAAAGTTAAATTAATGGCTGACATCTCAGAGCCCTTCGAAATTGAATCTGGAGTGAGACAAGGAGATGGACTCTCGTCACTCTTATTTAACTGTGTTCTAGAAAAAGTAATACAGGAGTGGCCTGAAAAATAGTCAGACCTGAATATTGACCAGCCCATTAAACTGGGGAAAACCAATATCAAAATTGGTTGTCTGGCGTTTGCTGATGATCTAGCAATTTTGGCTCAAGATCTATTAACGGCACGGAAACAGATTGAAATCCTAAAAGAAACAGCAGAAAAGGTAGGACTCCAAATTTCCTTCGAGAAGACACAATACATGACCTGCAGCAGACTAAGAACACCATTTCTAAAAACAAAATATGGTAACACCAGACGAGTCTCTCAATTCAAATATTTGGGTGAAATCATCATGGAAAATGGGTTGGAAAAAGCGACCAATAAGGGTAGATGCCAAAAAATGGAAACGGCATTGAGACTTACACAAAATATTTACAACAAAAAATGCCTATCTAAAAACACAAAACTGAGACATTACAACACAGTTATTGAGCCCGAATGTCTATATGGGGCAGAAACACTCATTTTGAATAGAAAGAGAGCCATCGAGGACATTGAAAAGACGAAAAGAAAAACACAGATATGCATAGCAATATGAGAAAAAGAAGACTTAAGTTTTACGGGCACATAAAACGGATGAATCCGAGTAGACTAACTAGACAAATAGTCGAATTTTATGAAAATAGGAGTACAGCTAAAGTAGAAATAATCTGCAATTAAAGAGGACCTAAGATCAGCAAATATTACACAAAGTGAAATTTAGGATAGAGGCTGTTTCAGACACAAGGTTGATGTTTGGAAGGTTGGCCAGAGAGAAAAATTTACGAAGACTGGAACAACTTGGTCTGACGAAAGGAAAAAAGCTCATAGCGAAAGAATGAAATTAGTATGGGCGCAAAGGAAGGCTAACAACAACAAACGCCTCTAATTGTACTTCGCGTGGTCCACCAGGGCCCATACGTGAATAATAATAATAATATTAATTATCTAGAATTTTCATGGCATATTGATCAGAATCAACATTGTCAACAAAATAGCTATGATTTTTTGAATAAATATATATTTTATTTAACAATATGGATTTGGACTTTGTTTTGATTATTTATTTTATATATAGTGGGAGACAAAATATTGCTATATGTAGCACATTTTAGCATGTAGCACCTAATGAAAGAAACACATGCAAAATTATTATTTTATAGGAAGTCCTTTTCTCTTGATGCCGACCGTGGTGGTCTGGTGGGTTAGTCACCTGCCTGGCAACCCAAAGGTGGCTGGTTCGATTCCAGCGCTCGGATGGGTGTTTTTCTTTAATTCTTCTGTCCGTCTTACTTTCTACCTTACACACACAGTTTTCTACCTTACACATGCCCACACATATCCACAGCTAAATGTCTGTGATTGTTTCAAGGCAAGACTGTAAAATCCGACAACGAATTACCCCTCAGTCACGCCAGTTAATGGCTAGGTAAGGCCGGATGACTTCTGAGAGGTGTTCTACGTTGGTCACTCGCCAGTCGGTAGGCTTCTTGACTTATGGGTAGGCACATAACCACGCGATCATAAGCACATAAACCTGAGGGGGGTGCTGGCCTGGGTTTATCGGTAGCTGATGACCGTGGTTCGGAATCCACGTTAAGCTGTAGGTCCAGTCGCTAAATAGCCTTAGATGCTGATGCGCCTCTAACCGTAAATCCTTTCCTTTGCTTTCCTTTTTCTCTTGATATCTTCTCTTAGACGGTTTGGCAAGGAGTGGAACTAGTGTTTGAGTAATTTCCTGCCCTAAGGACGTCCATTCTCATAGAAGAATTTCCTTCAGTTGACTTTTGATTGAAACGTGATGTTTTCTGATCCGCTTCTATAGTTCATTTTACAGATTTTCTAGAATTCAGGTCAGGTGACTGAGAAGAGGTTTTTAACTAATGGGGCACGTTATAAACTATCTACTGTTTTACTACATAAGCTGTATGTTTTGGATCTTTGCCTTGTTGAAAATAGATACAGTTGGCAATATTCAGCTTTTCAGCACTTTGTCGTAGATTGTTTTTTAAAATATTTAAATAAACGGTTTTGTTCATTATTCCGTTAATGAAGACAAGGTTTCCAATGCCTCCTGCGGCCATACATCCCCATACTACGATACTTTCACCCCCCATGCTTAACTGTTTGATGCAAATTCTTTAACTCAAGTTCTGTGTTTTGCCTCCTCCAGACAAGTGATCGTCCATCTGAATGAAAGATATTGTATTTACTTTCGTCTGAAAATATTACTGTCTCCCAAAACTCATTAGTTTTATCAACATACTGGTTTGCTAACTGCAAGTGCTTTTTTTGGTTGACTTTGTTACGGTTTCCTTCTAGCAATCCTTGCTCTATAACCAGCACGATGCAGAACTCTCCGTACGGTTTTGGCAGTAATACCTTTATTAACCCGTTCTCTAATCATTGAAGTCATTTCCGACGCTGAAGTATGAGAATCCTTTTTAATTTGTCTAATTATTTTTCTTTTTTCCAATTTTGTAAGTTTAGATGTACGTCCTGTTCGTGGCATATTTTGAAAGTTGTCGCTATTGTTAAACCTTTTCTAGATACTTCGACCAATGCACATATCAGAATACTACGCGATAGTAATATTCCATAGGTAGAAACAAGTTTTTATCAGCGTCTTGCTTTAAATATTTGATAAACATTTAAGGGTGCCATTACTTTTGTCCATTCAGTTTTTGCATTATATTCATTTTAAATTTATTTTATGTATTCCATTTGAGATTTGATTCCAGATTCCATTGAGAATTTTTTTCTGTGAAAAATTTATATTTTGTTTGGAGGTATAAAATAATCATTTGATAATTTATTTTACGTTTGTATTTTAAAAATATGCATTTTTATTATAAAAACAATATGCCATGCCAATACTTTTGTCCACCACTGTATGTACATATTAATGTCAAAAGCTTCAGTAATTCTCTAGTAAACATGTAAAAATAAGTCATAGAATAAAAATCCCTTAGTTCTACGACATTTTTCAAAAGGAATATTACTTTCAAAGGAATATATAAACTTTATATATTTTTTATTTCATTATAAGAATATGAAATAGCAATTTGGGAATAAAAATAATAGATTTCAAAAAGAAAAGAAATTTACTTAATAAAAAGACATTGTTTACTTTATAATTTGAAAACGCGCGGCGTTAGGCGCAAAATTAGCTTTCAACGTATATATTGGCGAAATTTGTTTTTATCAATTTCAGAAAGCCTCTAACTAATTTCCTTTGAAGTATGAAAATTGATTTTGGCAAAGTCTTTTATCTCGTCTTCTGCCGCTCTTTTGGCGAAAATTGTCTATTAGCGTTAATAATCTAGCATTGTTTTAGGAGGGGTTACGAGAGTTTTTATAGCTTCGTTTAGACATTACCGGAGTGGAATTTTAGAGGCCTTGTCTACATCTTTTATATTGCATAGTTGAATTACTTATGAACTCTAGTGGGACAATAATATCGTAGTTTGGTATCTCTCAATCAGGTCGCGATATTTAAGTTTTTGCTTATAATTTGTATTGTGACTATCTGAAAAATAATCTGAGTAATAAACTGTTTTTGTTCAGGATCCAATTACACTACTTGAAATGTTAATTTTTTTGGAAAGGCAGCTATAGATTCTTCGACAGTTATATGATGTAATCACAGTCGCTCTAAGTAATGTCGTTTTTTTTCAATTTAAAGGCGATGCCATCTGCTGACAATAATTTAACTTAATGTAATATGACCTAGTTAAATATATTGATATTACGAAAAAATATAAAAATGGAAAAGGAATATAGGACAAGTTAAACATTTGATTTGATTGAATAATACCATACAGGAATTATCAACAAAGTTTAAAACTTCATGGTCCACAATACAATGGTGTTCAACAGAACTGCAGAAAGTGCAAAGAGAAGGAATATGGGTTCCATATCAACTTTTAGTTGAAAACAAAATTGGACGTGAAGCTATTTGCAATGCACTTTTGTCCAGGTTAGGCAGAGATCCTTTACTTCAAAAAATTATTACTGGGTCACTCTTGTAACTATTACTGCGCCCTAAAAATTACGTGGTGGGATTTTACAGGAATTATTCACTAAAAGATTCTGAATCCTAATGAAATCCTTTCTGTTATTAGATAATGTGATAAGTGCTGAATATTGTTGTACTTAGCTTGATAGACAAAACATGGCTTTGATTCAAAAACGTCCAAAACTGGTTGGTACAAAAGGTTTTATTCTGCGGAATGACAATGCAGGATCTCATAGTGCCAGAATCATCCAAGAAAAAATAAAACAGTTAGGCTGGGAAGTAGTTCTTACTACATCATCAGATTACCATCTTTGCAAATCGATGGAACTTTTTCTTCGTGAAAAAAAACAGTATGTCATTTTTGTCATATGTCATTTTTCAGGCAATGCTAAAACTTATTTGTTTTACTATATCATCACAATTAACTAAACACACGCATCTGAAACTGCGCCGCCATCTAACAAATCGCACTTAACAAATATCATAGTCATTTTCTCATGCTTACACCATAAATGTCAGATCGAAAGTTTTTTCAACGACCCTCGTATATTAAAAAATACCGACGGTAATACCGCTGAAAACATTCATATTTTGTCAATTTTACGAAAGATCATAACGTGTTAGGCCTCATTCACACTATACGGTTTCGGTTTTTGGTCATTTCGACTTCAATAAACTATGTATTCTGTTTTGTGCATTCACGCGCCTCGTATAGACGATACGGTTTCGGTATCGACCGAAAGCTGTGTTCAGCACACGATTTGGTTTTCGACCGCAACGTATGAACGTACACAACAAAATACATATAGCTTATTCAGGAAAATAATGGTTGTACTTCATCAAAACACTCACGTTACAATGTTGCCACATCAACACCAAAATAGCGAGACTTTGGTTTTTGTATGATCGATAAAACTGTAAATGAAAAACTTACACGAAAAGTTTTTTCTTTAAAAGTTTTAATCAAAAATCTGTTTCGAAACTTCTGCTTGTGAAGATAGCGGCTGTTCATTTAATTCACACAAAGTTTAATTATTCACTATCACTAAAACAATTTTCAGCATCTGAATCGCTGTTCAAGTAAATTATTAGGGGATTAACTTCTAGTCTATCAAATACTCTTTCGCGATTCGACCATTTTTCGACCATCTGTGATATAAAGCTTCTTTTCACATATCCGAACAGTTATCAATCGTTCTTCCATCTCGCCCTATATGACGATTGTAATAATTTTTGGTCACCATCCATATCAATTCTATAGGTTTGAATATGCAATAATAAGGTGAAAACGTAATACTTTGTGGTTATACTCTTCAGCTATATGATCTGCCACATATTTTTTTTAGGCTTGTTCTTAAAAAGGATATGAAACACAAACCAGTTCCTTTAATTAGTGTTTACCGAATAACGATTTACAGCAGTTCACTTTTCAACATAATATTTTCAAAAAGAAAATTATGCTTCGTCAGCCATTCTGAAATGTTTAGTTTCATCCATGCACTAGTTGGAGGTTTATCCATCAGTGTACTGTGATATGGGGCATTATCCATGACAATAACTGTAGGCTGCTCTAAGATTTTCAACAGCTGGTTTTCAATCCAACAGAGAAAGTAATCTTAGTTCATTTCTCCATAATAATCGCCTTTTGTTTTAGAGGATAAGACTAATTCGGCCTCTGGAATAAAGCCATTCTTGTTCCCAGCGTGAAGAACAATATATCCGCACTAACATGTTATTATTGACACGTTTTAAAATAACTATTGATGACAACAAGAGTATTAGGCATTAGGTATAGCACTCACCTGTTTCTATCAACTTTTGTAGTCTTTACACTTCTCTTGTTATCATCTTGCCATAAGTGACTGAAGGTCCCATTTTCAAATATCCAGGTTTCAACAACTTCAAATAGAGATTCGTCTCTGATATTTTGATACATCTACAAAATTTGGATTCGTTTAAAGACAATATCTGGAATTTCCATTAGGCAGATACGTGGATTATCTTAACTCCATTTGAAAACAATTTCTTTTAGAAGTGTATGAAGCGAAGTTTTATATCCATCATAGAGCCGCATGTTATTTAGTTTTTCATGAATACTTTCAAAATTAACCGTTTGTTCTGAAATAGGTCAATTATTGCCATGTAAATCTATTTAATAGATTGCGAATTGAGCCCACATCAAAATGATCTAGATTAGTTACTCGTTTTGGATGTAGACGCTTTTTCTTCGGTGATTTTAAGATTTCGTTATACTTCGTTATACTATAAACTTAAAAGTTTTTCGAAATTGCACTAACTAAAAAAACTCAAATTAACTATGATACCTACTAAATTATTAATACATAACTCTCACAGCATTTAATGGCCAAAAAGGAGGCCCATAAGTGACGAGACAAATTACCTACACCGACTGTTTAATCGTTTTGGCATTTTTTGCAATTATAATAACATATTTTTGACTACTGACCTCACAACTCAACAGAAACTAAACTAGAAAATAGCTGAAACAGCAAAGAATACAGTAAAAATAATTCAAAACGTTTGAAGGCACAACTCAAAAACGATCATAAGATGAAAATGACAGATTCGACGAAGAAAATTGTGTTAGGCTGGCAACACTGTCCAGAACCTCAAACCTAAATGTTATTTTGATAACGAATTCACAGAACGTGATCCACCGGCTCACCATATTTTTATCCTATTCTTTCTTGTAGACTTAAATTGGCAATAGATTTCTCTAGATTAAAGACGTGCAACCAATATTTCCCTAAACGAGCTATAGCTTACTGAAAACCAAAAGACAAAACCGAAACCGTATCGTGTGTGCGAGGCCTTATTGTTCTCGTTCCATGAATCAGAACACTGAATCATACCTTGCAACGGCCAACACGATTATGGCGGAGTGTAAATGCTGCTGAATATATTTAATGCTTAAAAGTTCAACGCATAGTCCATTCTACCACTCACCCTGTTTTTTTTTTAAGGTAAAATTTTTCAGAGTAACCCTCGTATATTCAATATAACTGCTTGAATACAAAATAATTTATGCTTACTTGCAAAATGTAATCATATGATAAATCGACGTGCTTATTAACGATTTTATCAGTTTATTAACTGCAACATAAACTAATGCAAAGGACGTCAGTTACATTGGTTGGTTTACATTTCCGAGTAAATATGTATATTCGTGGATTGGATGTTTCGCAAAATGGGGATGGGGCTTCATGTTTAATACATAACCATATAAACGGACATTACGTCATTTAGAAACGTTGACTATTACCATATTGTAAAGATAACAGAATGTTCAACGCTTTATATAAACTATATTTTACATCAAAGCAAACAGCCTGTTCTAAAGGATTAAGGGATGATTACATATAGAAATAAAAAGCCATAATGAAAATAGAATATACAAAACTGCCATAAATATAAATGTTTTCAAAAATGGCATATCAGGTTTTGTATACAGGGTGTTCCATATCGTTATATTTACATTTTAGGAACATAAAAGAGGCTTAATTCTAAGACTAAAAAGCATACAAGTGGCATATCGATTTTTATTTGTTCCGAAGCTACAGGCCTATGACATTATAAAAAATAATCAGAATTAAATTGGCAAATCAAATAAAAACGTGTCTTATTTATTTGTCTTATTCTTATTGTCTTCTTATTGTCTTATTGTCTTTTTGTTGAATACAAGCTTAAGCTCGTATGGCGATAGATGAAATGGCATTTGTTACTTTACGTTTATTTTCATGGTAACTGTTGATATTCCTCTCTGAGGTATGAAACTTGTGCGTACACTAAATCTTTCATATATCACAGTCTCTTCTAAAAACATTAGTGTTTGACAAGTTTTATGCGGTTGGATTTTTCATGTTGAACAAATAAGCTTTCAGATATCTTATCCTTGAATCAGTCGTACCTGTAGTTGCAACAAAATCATCATGTTCATATAACGGGTCTTTCAAATTGAGCGCTTTTTTTAATTATTGAATAAAACTCAGAAGTATAACGTATGAGATTTATCAAATTGGAGTCGTACACAATATAGCAACGCGTTAAAATTGTTGAATCATTTGATGAAAATGGGCGTTCAGTGAAAAATGTTTTTAGAACATTACGTGATATTTACGGTGTGCACAATCGTCCATCTGAAAGCACTATCAATCGAAATGTTTAAAAATTTCAATAAACTGGTTCAGGGGAAGATAAAAGGAGAGGGATATATAGTCGTAGGGGTTGTTTACAAGAGCTTATCGATTTGGTACGTGAAAGTGTTTCTCAATAAATCATCTTTTCTGATGATTTATTATCATATGGCTATGTTAATAAACAAAATTACCGCATTTGGGGTGAGGAAAATTTACTATTAATGCATGACAAACCTTTACTTTACGTGGTGTTCGATATAGTGAGATGAGAATTGGATTTTTGTGAGCGAATTGAATAATATTAATCTGGAGGATATGTGGTTCCAACAGGATGAAGCTACACCTCACTCTGCTAATGAAACAATCAATTTATTGAGAGAAAAATTTCCTGGGCGAGTTATTACACCGTTGGACTATTTTCTTTGGAGTTGCGTGAATAGCCAGGTCTATAAGAACAACCTGCAATCGATTCCTGCATTAAATCAGGAAATTATTTGTCATTGGTGAGGTAGAGCCACGATTTTGCCAAAATGTTATCCAAAATGTTGACACAATATTAAACGTCTGTGGAGCTTCAACAGGTGGTCATTTGGCAGATATTGTCTTTCGAGTCTAAATGGCATCTACTATGCTAAAACCTACGGAAATGCTGTGTTTTATTCAAGAATTTCAAAAACAGCTCAATTTGAAAGACCCTTTAATTCGCTACGTCCTTAGACGCTTCTAAGATGATGAACAACCTAGAACTCATATATAACTGATCCTCAAAACCATCTTATCTCTGTCGTGATAACGGTAGAAGCAGGAATGTCCAATCGTCTTGCTATTTTACTAAAAGGTACACCAGTTTCTTTCAACCTAATAGTTCGTCCCCTTTCAAATTTGGATAATTGAAATAACCCGAAGCATTTTAATATTTTTGACAGACCCACAAGTTTATTAAACACAAAGAGAATCACCACAAAATACCATTTCACTTATTTATTATTTCTGAACTCGCGTTTCGCCAGCCATGTTAATATAATCAGGGGGTTATTGATTCTTTCGAATCGAGATTGAGGTTGCTAAATAGCGAGAAATGTCTCCCTTTTGTTGGGTTTAACAAAAATGGAGAACTTTTCTTCTCTTTTTTTGGAGTTAAGTGAATAATATTCAGGAATCCATTCAGGAAGAGATATCATCTAAAATTGATGAAAAAGGAACACCAAATCACACATATATAACATAACTATTTTATTTTATATCCCTATGAAAACATACGAAATTAAAATTTAGCATGATCATTAATCTCCCCGAAGAATTAATATGATTTGAAGTGACATTATTAAACTAGGATGAACAAAATGTAAACAGTTTTCTAATAAGAGTGTCAGAACTTAATAATAATAATAAAACGTAATAGCGGTAACACTGTTTCAAATGTAAATGTCTCTCATGCACTACTGTATTCATTACAGTGTGTCAATTCCCGATGGAAAGATACACTATTCAACAGCTCTTAGAAGTTGAATGGTGACCCGCACAATAAAAAAATATTTTCGGACGGAAATCTTTTTTCGACAAAAATAATCTTTTCTGACGAAGCGCACTTCTGACTTAATGAGTTTGTGAACAAACATAACTGCAGGATTTTGGCTGATGAACATCTTCAAGTAATTCATGAGTTACCTCTTCATCCTTATACGTTATAGGATGCTCAACAAATATATTTGTCCTGAATTGATTAATATGGATATACATAATGTTTAATAATAGCACATATCTCACTAGACAATCGATTTATTGCAAGAAACGTTTCCTGGACGCGTTATTTCGTGAAACAGTAACGTCAACTGGCCACCAAGATCAAGCAATCTCACGTCCTTGACTTATTTTTTGTGGGTTTTTGTTGAATCTCTGGTTTACAGAAAAAAAACCCCGCATAATTTTTGACCTTAAATGAATCATTCAGGCCACCATTGAAAATATACCATGCGATATGTGTGTGAAAGAGTATTTCTTCAGACGAAACTGTGGGGGACATTTGAACGATATCATTGTCAAAACATAATGCCATTATTTGTTCTTCAATATTTTAATGTTGTGAAACTCTTCGTCGACAACCCTTTATATTAAAATATGAACTGACCTGCTAAGCTCAAACTAAATTGCATCGGAGAAAAATTGAATTGAAATACATGAAAATATCAAAAACAATGTTTGTTCGACGATTGAAGTCGTTGTTATCAAA
Organism: Cosmopolites sordidus; assembly: GCA_031761425.1. Classification (NCBI taxonomy): domain Eukaryota; kingdom Metazoa; phylum Arthropoda; class Insecta; order Coleoptera; family Curculionidae; genus Cosmopolites; species Cosmopolites sordidus. The sequence goes on along the minus strand of JARFXV010000063.1, from coordinate 607,121 downwards.
AACTAGATATAACCGAATGCGAAATATAACAAATGTCGGGTCTTAAAATTCGATAGCACCGAAAACGAGCTAGTAGCCTATAAAACGGCATCGATTTTTATTCATTTTTGGGCGAGCCGAGTCCGATATTCAAATTCCATCGGGTCAATAGACAATTTCCTGTCGAACCTCGACCTTTTCGTAATAATGGAACTTTTCGTGTTGTCTCCGTGATTTATTAACGGGGGAGGGACTGGCTTCGATCTAAAATGGAAAGTAAATTAAACTGCGTAACCTGTTAAAAATGTTGTACGAATTTTTAATGATAGTGAACAGGGAGAAAAATTTTACACATTGTTTTAATAAATATTTCCGTGAATAAAATATATTTGAAAAAGTTAGGTTTTTCTCTATTTTTTTCGTTGTCCAGTTACAAAATGCAAGCCTTCAATCGAAATAATTTTCATTTAGTTCTTGAATCAATTATATATAATACGGATGAAATTATTACTTCCTAGTTATTCTGTTGGCTCTTGATTTTTAACGCCCCCCTCATTTTCTATTTGCCTGCATGAAATTTGCGGATTTTTAACTACAGCTTGAAGAAGTAAATATTCGTTTTCTTCACTCCTTCAGTCAGCTCCTTTCTGCCTTTCGAAGTTTGTTTCGTTATCGACACATCCACTTCTTTCAAATCGCCCCTTCAGTCGTATAACCTCTAATGTATTAGAATGACGGCATTAGGGTATCTTTGCGCATAAATTCTACTTGCTACAAAAGAGTTTTGATCACTTGCACCCAAAACGCAGGTCATATGTGCAAAAGCATATTTAGCAAATATGAATTGGTTATTACTTAACGAATAAACTAATGAATTTTGTTAAAAATATTTTTTAAAAATTAAGAATCATGTCGTATATGCCAATAACGATCGGCAGAAACATTACGACAGAAATAGTTTACTGTTTACTGTGTATATTTTACTTAGTGCCTGCATTTAAGTTCTATTAAAAATCAAAAACATATTCTGTACGCGAATATCACTATATGCTTCGTATTTGTCGAGAAGCTCTCCAAAATTTCGTAGGGGCCAGGCGCATTTACGGGCAACGATACCCAGAAAAATCGTTTTCAGTTGGGCAAATATTTGTCGAGTTTCTCTAAGATTTTTGGATACGAGTGGTGTGGTTCCAAAATTTCAAGAATCTGGGCGGCAGCGCCAAAATCGTTATTGAAGTTGAAAAACAAATTTTATTTTTTATAACAATTTTTATCTCGTTAAAGAGGATTCTACCAGAAGTACTCAAAGTGTTGTTGCACGACAGATTGCAGTTTCCCATTGGATTGTACAAGAACACTAAAAGGGCAATTACTCTACCCTTATTATGTACAATTGATACTAGCACTCTTACCTGTTAATTTTTTCCATTTATTTGACAAAAAATATTGTGCATTTTTCTTGACCAAAATCAAAAGAATACAAATTGTTTGTTCAACCTTTTATCAACCGACGAAGCTTCTTTCATCAGAAATCGAGTGGTGGACACTTTGAACCCTGAATTTAATAAAACAATTAATCATGTGTTTCTTAATGTGACATGAATCGTTTCAAAGGTGTTATAGTGTAAAAAATTAGTGCTAGTAATTTTAACTTTGATATTAAACTATTATAATATGTATGTAATCCTTTTTTTTGTAACAGAACAATCCAAATTTGTTCTGACACCTATGGGATAAACATTTACATATGCTATTTACATCCTGTCCCCTACTAGCCGAAAGAGTCACAAGTTTTATAATTTCTTTAAGTTGTAATTATTACATATGATGATCATCCACGCTTATTTTACAAACCAGGGTAAACGGTTCAAAAGGACTGGTTGGGACCATTCAAATTACGTAGGGTCAAATTACAGACATTATTTAATATTGCAGAGGTATAAGCGTAAATTAAATTAAGCTTAGAGTGGGGGCATATCATCGTATACCACATATAGAGACATTTCTAGGAAATTGAATTTATCGAATTAAAATGGCCGGAGACATTTGAAATGCTTTGGTTTGGTTTGATAAATTGCTATTTGAATTTAATGTGTTTTTGAAAATAAAGAACTTCTTTAATTGAAAAAAATAAATAAATAATCACTAAACACCGAATCAGTTGTTTGTAATTTTTCAATACGCGTTTCGCTAACCATATTAGCATAATCAGAAGATTATTTAGCTTGAATTATATTGAACCATTTAGTGGCAAATATTTGTGAGTTTACTGTTTCTCACCACATGTGAATCATACCAAAAGTAATTGAAAGTAATTGTTGTTGAATAATAACGGCTAGCGGTGATCGTTTTTTCAGATTGGAGCAATTCATAGTGCACGACGCCCAGCTGATTCCATCATATACACAGCAACATATCTTTGGCGTGAATATGGTTTTATGGTATTGGTTGAGGCTTACCAGGATTAACCATTTCGCCTCTTTGGATTATCGTAGATAATAGTTACCATCTTATGCAGGAAATTATTTTTCTTGAATATAGAGAGCAATAATTCAACATCATGAAACTGTTTACTCTTATTCTCAAATGTGAGATTAACATGACAAACGTGAGTTAACGGCAAACATATTCATCCAGCAATGTTTCCATTTCTTCATCCTCCAATTTTTTTGGCTGTCCCGGGCGGTCTGTACCATTTAAGTCAAAATTTCCTGTTTGCAATTGATGGAACCATTTCTTGCAAGTACAAAATGTTCTCTCAAAGTCCCACAAATCATATGGACAAAAAGTTTTGTAGCATTTTTTTTTAGTTGGAAGACGAAAAGAAGACAGTACCTCCAATGTTATTTTTCGAAGGACATCGCGTCTACAACTGATTTTTGAGAATATATTCATTATTCAGAGACCAGACTATAGCTAAAACTAATAAAGGTATGGCAAGTACTGAATAGGTCATAACGTACTGAATATACCCTTTAATTATTTTCAACTATGTAATCAGTATAGATATTGAGCAGTCAAAATATTTAGCTCTAAACCCATAATCCAGTTCCACTCGTCTTGTATGTTACAACGTTTTCATCAAGAGCAATACAACTAATTTCTGTAGTTTCAAGAGGATTTTCCTTTAAATGTAATGTGAAAATGCGTCTTAAACGCTACGTATTGACAATTATTGTATTTATTGCTGTTTTGTAAGATTGTATCGCCTATGCCGCCAAAGCACATATTATTCTGAGGAATAATTGGTATTCACTAATGAAAAAACAAAAGTAATATTGATTTGAGGCGAATCTATAAAGCACAAGATATAAAAAAAACTAAATTAGTTTGTACCTAAAACTGATTATACGAGGGTTGTTTAATAAGCATCATTATTCACCAGATAGCGCTCATAGTCTCTAGTTATATTCATTGATTGAAGCAATCGATTGAAGCAAGAAACTTTTATTTGGAAAAATGGAAAAAAGTGAGATTCGAGTTGTGATTATTTGTAAGTGTTAAGTATAGTTTTAGTTATTTTAAAGTGATTTTTTTTTTAACTTATATTTAAAAGGTTTAACACCGAAAGAGATCAAAACTCAGTTGGATGAAGTTTATGGCACGTCAGCTCCTATGTTTTCAACTGTTTATAATTGGGTAAATGAGTTTAAACGTGGCCGTACTCCACAAAAGATGAACATCGTTCGGGACGTCCAGTGGAAGTGACTGCTCCCGAAATGATTGGCAAAATCCACGACATCGTTTTAAGTGATGGACGAATCCAAGTGCGCGAAATAGTTAAGGCCACAGGCTTATCGCAAGGTACAGTATTTTCAATTTTGCACGAAAAATTGGGTGTAAAAAAAGTCGTGTAAAAAATTGTGTGTAAAAAAGATGGGTGCCACGTTTGCTCTCAGAACAAACGCAATCGTGTGGTCGACTCTGAGGCTGTTTTGGCGCTTGTCCGTCGCAATCCTGATGAATTTCTGCATCGATGCATAACTGTGGACGAAATATGGATACACTTCAGAGACAAAGGAACAATCAAAACAGTGGGTTTTTGAAGACGAACGGGCTTCGAAGACGGTGAAATCGGCCGGCAAAGTTATGGCGACAGTTTTTTCGAATGCACGCGGAATCATCTACACTCATTACTTGGAAAAAGGGAAAAACGATAACTGTAGAGTATTATGCTCGTTATTGCACCGGTTGAGCGAAGAAATCAAGAAAAATCGTCTTCATTTAAAAAGACCATCTTGCATCAAGACAATGCACGCACGCGTGCACACTTGTAGAGTTTCAATGGCCAAAATCATGGAATTAAAGTTCGAATTATTGCAACATCCTCCATATTCACCGTATTTTGTCTCAGTGACCTTTTTATTTCCGAAATTAAAAAAATGGCTCAGCGGACAACGGTTCACATCGAACGAGGAGGTCATCGCCCAAACAGATGCCTATTTTGAGGACCTTCCGAAATCTTTTTTTACAGCTTTTTAGACGGCTTACAAAGTTGCAGAAACACTTGGAAAAGTGTATAGAGCTAAAGACTTAAAGAGACTTATTGAACGATCCTAGTATAATAACGATATTATTACTTCAAAATAGAAATATTGTAATTGATTTCAGTTATGATCTTTATGATTATTATTTTATTTTCTGTTATGCGTTTCAAAGATAGTTATAAACACATTTGCCATAAAATAGATATAAGGAATAGCCCATTAAAGTGTCTTATTTTTTTGGAAAAATGACTCTGTTAGATTGAAAGACGTAGGTTTCTTGAATAATTTTATTAACCTAATTTATTATCGTACATCCTTTTTCCAAATTATATTCAACAGTTTCTTTGTACCATATATGGCTGTAATATAAAGATACGGTTGTATTTTTCTAAAAGAAAATTATAATAAGATTATTTTTAATTAATTTTATGGCCTAATATCGGCATCATTATGATTGAATTTTTACTTTTTCATAAAATATACCTGTCAAAAAACTATATTGTTCCCTGTAACTGTTGAAATAATATACTTCCCACAGGTGTACGACTGCGTACAAAGGACTGTAATTTCGAGGCCATGTAGAAAATGGAATGGTTATCCTGGATCAACCCATAATTATCTGGGTTTTGGGTTCCCGAAATATATACATTTTTCGTCTCCAGTTACGATACGATCAGTCTGCCTCCATTTGTTGTTGAGTTTACATATCGTTTTCTTTTAATAATGCTTGCAATTCGGCATCTTCAAATTTTTTGGGTTGACCTGGGTGTTCTTTTTCTTTCAAGTCGAAATCACCGCTTTTGAATCATCTAAACCAATGCCCACAAGCGCCTTGCATTGGAACATTGTCAACGTAAGTTTCCACAAGTATACAACTCGCATTTTTCTTTTGAACAAGAAAAGCAGTACGTGCCGCATATGCCCTTTATTTGGCTCGAAGCTCAACATGTTTACCACACGAAAAAAATATAACGCTAACTCAAAATCGTTTATACATCAATGGCTTTTGAAACGTACTGTCATAGCAACAAAATGACACAAAAGATTTGATTGTGTAAGATTAGAACAACCTTTGTTTCACGCACCATCTCTTAAAAAAAAAATTAAGAATTATTAACCGCCACACCTGGTATGGACACACTTAAATAATTTTTATCTGCAAACACGAGGTGATCACCTTCATTTTTTGGCTGATGTATGGCTGATTTTTAATTTTCAAAAAATTGTTTTAACAATGTTCATTAGTTTGTTTGTAGTTTATTTGTTAAATAATAACCCTTTATTATTTTTAAATAAATAAATAATAACCCTTTTTTATTTGTTTAAAATGATAATTCTTAATATATCTTTTCGATTCGCCATTTAACAATTATGCATTTTTTTTTCGGAAACCGTTAGGGTTTTGAATTTTCGAAAGTTATTTCGTTTACAGCCTGTATTGTAAGAATCCTTACTTAAAGTAAGTTTCAATTATTAACTCATTACCTCATAGGACTCATAACAGTTTGAGATTAAAATTGTAAAATAACCTAATATAATCGCTTTGTTGGAGGAGTTTTCTTGGAGGAAAAAAATCCAATTTCTCTATAAGGACCTTGATATCGATAATTAGTAGCGCTGGAAAATGTATTAACTATATTGTCTAAGCCAGGTAATTGTATTATTTCTATTCGGGTGCTTGAGAATCCCTCTTTCTGTATTTTGGTCATTCGCCGCCCATACAATTGTATCGTAAACCAAAGCATCCCAGACCCTTACCTATATTTCAACAAAAAACCTTTTTGTCAACTTTTTCCGTTCAGGTCACTTTCTCTAACGAGAAAATCCGATTTGGGAGTTCAGGCGTCAGACTTTTGGAAATAGAAATACATTGTTTACGAGATTGGCGACCTAATTCTATTATTTGATACTTTTATGTTGAGATACAGGGAGGACGTTTCACGATACCATTATAATTATTTAAAAGTCTTAAAAGAAACAAAACATACTTTTTTTCTTTTAACTTGTCAATTCCCATGCTTTTGTCTGAATGAAAAAGATTGTTTTTTGCGCTAATTACCGTGTTACAAAATATGGAAAAAAATAAGAAAAAAAATCGGTCTTTATTTTTTTTGTAGAGGGGGTGTTACCCACAGCTGACACTGGGCGTAATTTATACCTTGAACATTATATATTAATAAAAAGAAAACAACTTATTTTTTCTCTATAGTTTTATTATTGTAAAAAGAATATGGATTTACTTACGTTAGGAATGTATGTACGCTTTACTTCTTACTTGTGGAATTTGTACCAGCATTTGATGTATAAACCTACATTACACTTAGAACATATTTTTCTTGTGCGTTCATGACATAACCCGCAGTGGCGTTGTGAACAATCTTTCTCCATATGATTAGCTGAACTGCCTCCTGGTCTAGTTTCAATTGAATCTCTCGATTCAAGAGGCATTCCGCAATTGGTGTCTTTAGATGGGGGTTTCTCGTATTTTTGTGAATAGGATATCACGACAGCCCTGCGAAACTCGCAGTAGGTCCAGATACTACTACACTTTCTTTCTATTAGCCAGGCATTTTGGCAAGATGCATCCAGTAGGAAAGCAAAAAGTGGAAACCACCGTTTTTTGTTTATTACATCAATCCGATCGACTTTTGTCATGGTGAAAATCCGTGACAATTAGAGGCCACATTGATGACACTATTATCATACCACTGCATTTATTGCTTATGAGGCCTTGTAAACCAGCTCATCCCTAGGTTTCTTTTTCATGGCTTTATTATTCATAAAGTTACAGTTTTCCAGGCGGTTTTCTCTGATAGTTCCGGTTCCTCCAATATTGTTCTTGTGTAAATATTTCAGCAAAGGTAAGCCAGTGAAAAAATTGTCAAAATACATGTATGGACCAAGATTTTTTGGTAACCTGGAGTGTAGCTCTAAAATGATAGCGGCACCTAAACCATAATCAGATTATTGCTTCAGAATCGGACCAGTTACACCTTGATACAATTCGCAGTTGATGAGCTACCCATGCCATGTAGCCGCTGACCAAAGTTTGTAACCAAACCTGATGGGCTTCCCGTGGATCTGTTGCTTTGTACTATGTCTCCCAAAATACGGCACAATGGTTTTTTGTGTTGAAATATGTGATGATCCTACTTTTTCGAAATTGGCGGTAAAATTTTGAATGAGCGTATCAAAGAATTTACGAACCTTAGCAGATTTATCATTTTGCGGTAATGCAATAAAAATGTAAATACTGTTGTATTTCAAAGAATCGATTCCGCCTCATGCTAGAAGATACAAGTTCAGTATGAGTATCCGTCTTTTTTTCCATAACATTCTCATATATTTTGGCGTCAAATATCCGGTTGGTAATAATATTGCAATATACAACCTAATTTCTTCAGATGTAAGATTCAAGGTGTGATTTCTCTGTAGGGCATAGGAATTGTTCATATCTGATATAAATTTTACTATATTTTCACTGATCAATAATTCGAAATACTCGGGGTGACACGCAGTTCCTCTTCGAAGATGCCGAATATCTTCCTTACGATCCCCTTTCCCGCAAGAAGAAAAAAGAGATGTATTATTCATCCATTTCTTTACTGTAAATTCCTTTTTCTTTTTTTTCTTTCGAGCCGGTTCTTAAATTTCATGCTGTTCTTCTTTTTGCTCTTCTCTGTTATCTTCTTCATTGTTTGTATCAGTAGGTCTAACCTGCACTTTTACTTCCGAACGTAACATTCTACTCGGAAGGTGAAGGGAATTGGCTTCGTTTTCATCCCCACTGTCTTCATCAGTAACGTCACCATCATCAGGAGGAAATAAGATCTAAGTCATCGTCAGCTTCTAATGCATCAACTACGTCGTTCAATGTCAACCTAAAATAAAAAAATAAATTATCATGCATGCAGCTCAAACAGCAATTTAGTTATAATAACGCCCAGTATCACTTGCATTTGACACGTGCTATTTTGAATACAAAAACATTTATTTTTTCAATAAAATTATTTGCATTAAAAGTTTGATTATGGAATAATAATTTGCAATAATAACTATAACAGTACTTACCCTTTTGGCATTTTCACAACAATATAAAATCAATAAAACACTCCCATGCCAGAAAATGAAGAAACCGTTTGAAACAAATGAATTTTGACAGATGACATATGGGTCAGTGTTGCCAAAATAAAATTATCAAACTACTAGATGTTGACTTTTTAGTAGTAGTATATTTTTCATTGAAATATATTATTTAATATGTTAAATTAATTCGCTAATCTCTGTTACCTAGAGGTGACACTGGGAATTGACGGGTTAATATGATTATTTCCATTAGCCATTAGCCATTAGCGGCAATGCAACTTTGTGCCCTTTTTATCAAATTTTCTATAACTTTTGTCAACTTATCTAGCGTTGCGGTATATGTATTCAGCGATTTCAACACAGATATTGTCCTTAAGTTGCTGTATTATATGGGGCTTATTTACGTAAACCTTTTCCTTCAAGAATCATCATACAAAATAATCCGGAGCAGTCAAATCAGGAGGTGTAGGCACCCACAATAAATCTCCATTTCGAGAAATTAAACGACTAAGGACAATGTTCTTCAAAAAGTTGATAGTTTCACATGAGATTTATGACTACTTCCAAGAATATTAAACGTTTGAAACGATATCTACAATAAATGTAATAGTTAAAAAAATTGCAATACTTTCCGGACATACCTAGTATATATTGCTCGTATACACTCTTCTTTTATCTTCCATCGAACCAATTTCTTGAATGTTTGAACAATTCGATTGATAGTGCTTTCAGATGGACGATTATGCAAACCGTAAATATGTAATTTTATAAAAACATTTTTCACGGAACTCCCATTTTCATAAAATAATTCAACAATTTTATCTTTGTTTTATTGTGTATGACTCCATTTTTATCAATATCATACTATTTAAATTTGAAATTGAAAGATTCGTTAGATTAAAACAGTATTAACTGTTATAAAAAATTATGCAGTATGAAAAAACGACAGTACGTTGGTGGGTACGTCAATATTTATAACATAATGTAGGTAACTTGAAGTGATATAATTTTGACAAATATCTCATTAAAACAGTTTGTATTTTATCTCTGTTTTTCGGTTACATATCTCTATTCAACAGTTGGTCCTATCATATCATAATGCAGTTAATTCGAGCATGTTCTTGCCACGAAATATAAATTTGATTGGGACCATATATTCCAAGGAATGTCATAAAGTTTTGAGTTTCATAACTCGTATATACGTTTATTTCTTGTTTTATGGTTTCTCATTTTGCGCGACATTTTTATTGCGACTGGAAAGCAATGCGCCAAACATTTTAAGCACTCATTCATATATAATTCATAAGCGCGATGCCATTCTTTCACCATGCTCGCAAATCAACTGTGGCATATTCTAACGGTGTTTTGGTAATTTTAAAACTATTCACTTCGCTTTCGAATTATTTGTTTGTGAATTATTTTTATGTGTGCGAATTTGTGCGAATTATTTATTGATTTGACTCGTGTTGACACGAATATTTGCTATCAAATGGGATTAAAATTTCTGATTTGTATATTTGAAGTAGCATCTAAAATTAATAGAATTAACAGTGAGATAAGCTCTGAAAAACTATTAATACAACTATTTTATATGGGTAATTTAAATTTTATGGTGGTAGTAAAAGTTTTCGGATTTCTTTGAAACTATTAAGGTACATAATGGAAGAATCTTAAATTAACAACACCCACAGATTTTCGTTTAGCAAGTTTTCTTATTGTTTTTCCTGCATTGGCTTCTTATAGGTTTGCTGACCATCATGTCACTTAGGTAATTATCAGAAGTACTTTAACCCCTCTTACTTTTATTCCAAGATAATTCTAAAAAATAGCCTCTGGTATGATACGGAGCATGATTCAGGTGGAATTGCATGTTCAGAGTGACAGTAATGAACTAAGTATTGATTTTTTGTGGTAAGTCTGTTTCTCGAATAAGGCTTAAAGTTGGAATATGCTTTATTTTATTTTATTTTTAATCATTAGAGGAGAGAGCTACATTTCATCAACCAGATAACGTTTTATTATTTTAAACATATAGCAACACCCTCGTAGCATCAGATCATGGTGCTTTCCGTGCTCCGTTCCTTTTTCTTCGTTAAACTATTTACTGACCAGAGCATGATTATCTCTCGGAGAGCATTTTGAACGAGACAGATATCGATTTTGTCCCAACTAATTAAATGCATGTGATTAATTCCATTTTTCCATTGGGTCCACTGCTTAACCATCTTTCGTCGCAGTTTCTGCAGATTAACAAGGTTTGGTTTTACTCGTGGTGGAAGTGAAGGTCAGTTTTCCAGTTGAGCTCTGTGTTGAAACACCTCCTATAATTTAGTTTATCGCATTTTTACGGATTTGCACCTCGAGGTTCCAGCCATAAGACCGAGTGGTTTTAGTTTTGTGTTGATTTGATTAGCGGTCTTATGGGTACTCCTTTTAGAAGGATTTGGACACCCAACTCACGGGAGGGTCTCTATTACCCCTTCATAATGTCCACTGCATCGTGGCTGCATTGAAACCCTTTTTCAGGTAATTTCCTTGTTTTCTTTTCTTTTCTTGTTTTTGTTTTGTTGTTTCATAACCAGAAATATGCACGTTCTTCTTTTTCTTGCTGTTTACTTGAGGTTTAAAGCTAGCTAGCTTAAAGCGGCTTTCCTTTGCTACGGGACAAGCCACAAAATTGTTTTCTTTTTTTAATATCTTGTTTTTCGAGTTATTATTATTATTATTTTTTATTTCGGGTTGTTAGACGGTTCCAAATTTAAGGTACTTAGGCGGAGCCAAATTTAAGGTACTTAGGTGGGGCCAAATTTAAGGTTCTTAGACGGGGCCAAATTTATGGTCCTTGGACGAAGCCAAATTGAGAGTCTTATGACTGAACTGAATGTAGGTAACCCGTACCGCTCCACTTTTCTTACCACTCTTGTGGAAAGCCTGACTCAGGGACCACGTTTTCCTTTTTGTTTTTCAGTTTTTTTCTCTGGCTTATTTTTTTATTACCTTACATTACCTTGTATTTACCTTTATCTTTGATGCTAAAGAGGCCGATCTTTCTACTATGAAAGACATTTTATGTGAGCCTTTTTTAAAATTTTTATATTTACTTTTACTTATTTCATTTTTGGTGACCAACTTGGAGCCGTTACTTTTTATTTTGTTAGCCGCGGTGGTGACGTAGCTAAACACCAACATTATTGATATATTATTTATATGTTTTGTATTTATATATAACTTAAGTAGTACTGTTGCTGGTATATTTGTGGTAAAGTTCGTCGTCATAGCGGCGAGCGGGGTGAACTAGAGCGAACTCCTAGAACATCTTGGGATTTCGTGGCCTATTCCGTAGCAAAGCCAGTGGCGCTCATAACCCACCCTTAACTCTCCGGTTAATCTGGGCTAAATGGGCATAATTTGCACGCACGCTTAACAGTCCGGTAGCATTCTCTCTTCAGATGTGTATATTTGTAAACATCATTGTAAGTTACAACCCCTTTTTAAATTATAATAAATGTTGCTAAAAAAATTATTTTTTTTTCTTATTACGCACTAACAAAGTTCGTCGCAAGACTTGATCGAGCATCTGGAGCTGTCGTCATTGCAGACTTTTCTATAAACATATATTTCTGTCTTTTTTCTCGTGGGATGATTGCTTATTTTTTTTTGCCGTCAGAGTAAAAGTTTTCATATTTGTTTTGGTGGTTTCTTCAGGTAAGTTGTATGATCTCTGACCACTCTTTTGTATAGCTCGTCTACATATCTGCAATTTTATCCTGAATCTATTTCAGGATTATCCTGAATTTATTTCAGGATTATCTTAAATTTATTTCAGGAATATTCTGAATAGATTTAAATAATTTATATGTTTATATTGTTTTTATAGTGTATGCTGTAGATATATGATTCTATTAAAACAAAAAATTTATATACACAACAGGTATAAAACTGGATGTAAAATTTAATTCTTATAATTTTAATACACGAAAAGCATTCTAAGCGATATTTTTACAAACAGTTCTGAAATACAAATGCATAAATTATACAAATTCTGAAATTGGCGTGATGAATTTACTAATTTACAAATTATTCTTTGTTAATTAAAATTTTTGCTAACGAAGTTTGTTTAATTACGCTTACATCTGTTCATAGAATATTTCCAAATTAATACTTAAGTGACTTGCTTTTATAGTCGACAAAATATCCGGGAAATAATAAGGGTGGGTATTATGTACATATCTGTCAGGCATGGGAACGTCTTACTATGCTTAACAATCATTTATATTTATATACAATTTCAAATTTGTTATAGTAAATATTTCGAGTGTTATGTGTGTGTTTGATATAGAAAATAACATAAAAATTGTATTGTGAACAAATTATGTTATTTAAATATTGTTGATGAGTGGCTGATTAACATATCAGAAGAAATTATATTGTGTGATATTTCTAAAGTTGTCATTGTCGTTGATATATGGAGGGTGGAGAAAAATCATTATCAAATCTCACTTGTGTATACGGGATAGACTGAAAAATCAGATAATTTTGCGATAGATGGTGCCGCGCGCGTTGTATAGGTGATACCTTTCTAGTATATATCTTCTTTTAGGTCTTCTATACTTATTCTATGTCTACTTTATAATACACACTGCGTTATAAAAGATGTACAAATAAGTTTCTGCCGTTTGACAAAAGGGACATCTTTTGTTTCCATCCATTGGCCATTTTGGCCATCCATTCTTTTCACCAGAAAGTTATGTTGAAATTGTTAGATGTCAAACGTAATATCGTAAGTTTGGTCATCTAGTAACAACATAACAATAATAATAATAATAATAATAATAATTTATTGAATCCTCAAGACAATACAAATATGCATGAATCAAGTCAAAACAAGAGCATGCACATTACCACACTTCTGTGCATACAAAGAATATATAACATTTAAACCTACATATAAATATTTTATTCTTGATAAGGTATATAATTTAATAAAGTATTTATGTGATACGACCTCAGAAATAATACATGAAATGATAATCTTGCACAAATTAACATTGTATACATAAATAAGCATTGAATCTAATTATTAATACGACATATATTCTTCTAAACTATAAAAACTTTGACTTATAAGAAATTCGCGGACTAATTTTTTAAATTCGTTGTCATTCTGAACATGCTTAAATCGTTGTGGCAACTTATTATACAGCTTCACACCCCTATAGTAAACATTATGTTCAACTATCTTACATGAATGTATTGGTAAAACAAGTTCATCAGAGCCTCGTGTGTCATAGTGATGAAAATCACTATTTTTTACGAATGCTACAAAATTTCGCCTAACAAAGATGACAATCTCCAAAATATATAGTGATGGTAGAGTCAAAATCCTGCATTGTTTAAAAATTGGTCGACATGTTGCCAGTAGTGACACCCCACCCTTCATTCGAATTATCTTTTTTTTGTATTTTAAAAACGCCTTTAAGTATAACTTTAAAGTATTAGTGACTTCGTATCAGCAGCACATAATTTTTTCGTGTGAAAATGTCAAGTTTTGTGCCGAATAAGCGTCATTTGCGAGAACTTTTGATTTACTTCTTTAATTTGAAGAAATCTGCAGTTGAGGGGCATCGATTGCTTGTAGAAGCATATGGTGAGGCTGCTTTAAGCGAGAGAAGTTGTCGTGAGTAGTTTCAAAAGTTTAAAATCGATGAGTTTGGTGTGGAAGACAAAGAACGCAAAAACTCATGCTGTGTATTTGGTGGGATCAGTTAGTGTCGTGCATTACTCAAACCGAACGAAACCGATCACTTTGGTTCCGATCACTCAAGGAAAAACGCGCCCATTAATACTCCGGACCCGATAAAATTATTCTCTTACATAATAATCCTCGTCCGCATGTTGCGGCGCCGGTCAAAACCTATTTGGAAACACTTAATTAGGAAGTCCTATCCCACCCACCTTATTCACCAGACATTGCCCCTTCAAATTATCACTTGTTGATGGCACATGGTCTGTCTGTGCCGCGCTTTACATCATATAAAGGTACCAAAAATTGCGTCGATTCATGGATAGCCTCAAAAGTTGAAGAGTTCTTCCGTCGTGGTATCCGAATGCTGTCAGAAGAAATATGGGAAAAAAGTAGTGGCTATTGATGGACAATACTTTGAATAAAACGTTGTGTACCGTTCTTTCACATTAAATTCCTAATTTTTAATAGAAAACGACGGAAACTTATTTGTACACACACGCACAGATATATATATATATATATATATATATATATATATATATATATATATATATATATATATATATATATATATATCTGTGCGTGTATATATGTATATATATATATATATATATATATATATATATATATATCTGTGCGTGTATATATGTATATATATATATATATATATATATATATATATATATATATATATATATATATATATATATATATATATATATATATATATATATATATATATATATATATATGAGCAATGATTAGTTGCTTGACCGGGAGGAAGCCCCACTCATCCCTTACATTGGAGGGCACATGTTTCGTCTGTTGGTGGTTAGACTCATCAGATACCCTGATGAGTCGAACCACCAGCAGACGAAGCATGTGCCCTTCAATGTAAGGGATGGGTGGGGCTTCCTTCCAGAAAATCTTACACTACATATATACGCCATCCGACGGGAGGTCGGCGAAAACATGGGCTGTTGGCTGTGGATAGGGTCTCCCTATTCTTGATGGTATGGTATATGTCGGCGCCCTGAAGAGTCTGAACCTCGAGAGACGAAATATATGTCATCCAGTTGAAGGGATAGGTGGGGCTCCTTCCCGGTCAAACAACCAATAAAAGTGTTCATTTAGGCGGAGACGCAGGTTGTGTGTTCCACATGAGATTGTGGCACCCAACGGTTGGGTGTGTGATGACACTCAGCTACTGCTGTCTCATTGGACGCAATCCAAGAAAATCTAACACTACACACACACACACACACACACACACATATATATATATATATATATATATATATATATATATATATATATATATATATATATATATATATATATATCTACATATACATACATATACATACATATACATACATATACATACATATACTTACATATACATACACACACACAGGATGCTCTCAAAGTTGAGTCATTTATTCTAACTGGTTGTGGAACTCGTAAAAAAAAGTAATTTTACCAAAAATTGTCTATATTAAAGTTGCAAAATTAGGAAGTTATTAACAGTTACAAATTTTGAAAACAGATATTCTCACCCACTACGTTGTAGAACTCGCAAAGTGCAAAACACATTTATATAAAAGTTGCAGAATAACAAAAACAAGAATGTTACATGTTACAAAAATTGTTCAAAATTGTCACCATTTGTTCGGTTTGCACAAAATCTTGCTCGGCGTACCCACGCGTCAAAAATGAAATTCCAGTATCCACGAATAACATCACAGGCGTTTTCGATGCGCTGTTGTAGTTCTTCCACAGTAGTCACTTCTCCATCGTGATAAACTATTTTTTTTAAATAGCCCCATAGAAAAAAAAACGCAGGGCCTTAAATCCGAGGAGCGTGCAAGCCAAGAAATGGGTCCGTTGCGCCCTATCCATCTGTTAGGAAATTCATTATTTAAATGTTCGTGAACTTCTCGTCTAAAATGTGGCGGAGCTCCATTATGTAGAAACCACATATTCTGTCTAACATTTAAATGAGCATATTATAATAATTGTGGCAGATTGTTTTGAAGAAAGTCTAAATCATTTTCACCTGTCAGTCGACCTGGAAGTGTGTGGAACTGTCCCACAGCATGCGGATTTTCTACTACCCAAATATGGTTGTTGTGGAAATTATTCACTCCATTTCATGTAAATGTGACCTCTTCGGTAGCCAAAATAAATTTGGTAACATTTTCATTTCTGTTGTACTGATGTAAAAGTCACTGACAAAATTCAACTTTGCTAGGACACTCTTCGGGTTGTAACGCTTGTACCCGTTCATGATGATTGGGATAAAAGCGTTCTTGTCGTATTGACCAACTTTAACTTGACCTGCTATAGACCTAGTGCTCGTTGTTGGCTCGTTTTCGACGATTTCTAAAAATTCTTCCTCAGTCTCTACCGGTTCGCGTGGAGGAGGTCTTCCAGCGTGATCTCCTCGTTCTGCCTTAAGTATCATGTATCGCGAAGTATTGTAACTAAATTTACAAATATCCGCGGAGGCTGATGATTTCTTAAAGAAAACCTTTCGGCGTACAAATGACATGCTCGGGCTGCATTTTGTTGGCATTCTCCATAAGTTAATATCTTGTCCACCAGTTCATTGTTTTCATAAACGTGTGGCATTTTAATCACAGAAAGTACCCAAAAATTACCACTCAAAAGAAATATCGTACAACAATACAAAAAACTAGGCATACCCACTATCAACAGTAAACAAATACTTTATGTGCTTACAACGCAGGTCGAGAATATCAAAATTTCGGAAGTCTGTTTTCAAATGTTGTAACTGTTCATAACTTCTTTATTTTGCAACTTTTGTATAAATGATCTTTGTGATCTTTCTTTTTACGAGTTCTATAACCTGTTAAAATAAATAACTCAACTTTGAGAACACCTTAGTGGGTGAGAATATCTGTTTTCAAAATTTGTAACTGTTAATAACTTCCTAATTTTGCAACTTTAATATAGACAATTTTTGGTAAAATTACTTCTTTTTACGAGTTCCACAACCAGTTAGAATAAATGACTCAACTTTGAGAGCATCCTGTGTGTGTGTGTATGTATATGTAAGTATATGTATGTATATGTATGTATATGTAGATATATATATATATATATATATATATATATATATATATATATATATATATATATTTATATATATGTATATATATATATATATATATATATATATATATATATATATATACATATATATATATATATATATATATATATATATATATATATATATATATATATATATATATATATAATATATATATAATATATATATATATATATATATATATATATATATATATATATATATATATAATATATATATATATCTATATATATATATAGAATGAAATCAGTATGGGCACAAAGGAAGGCTAACAACAACAAACGCCTCTAATTGTACTTCGCGTGGTCCACCAGGGCCCATACGTGCATAATAATAATAATATATATATATATATATATATATATATATATATATATATATATATATATATATATATATATATATAGATATATATATATATATAGATATATATATATATATATATATATATATATATATATATATATATATATATATATATATATATATATATATATATATATTTATATATATTTATATTATTAGTATTATTATTATATTATTATTAGTATTTTGTGTCCGTACGTTCTTCTATCCTCAATCTCTGTCGGACCCATTTGTGCCTTTCCCAGATCAGCTCTGACTTGTGCGAACCATGGTACTGTTGACTTGTATGTACGTAAGAATTCTGTTGGTGAGTCTTGTCGGTGGGAGTCTACTGATATGTCCATATAATTTCAACCTTCTTTTTCTTATATCTGCCGCTACGTTGAACATTTTCTCTGTGGTCTTTCTAGAATGTAGTCTGTATCCTTCCTCTGTCAGTTTTGGGTCGAGAATTTTCCTCATAATTTTGCGTTCTTCTTTTAGTATGTTTTCTATGCCGCTTTTTGTATGGAGTGTAAGTGTCTCGCTTGCGTATCCTACCTTTGGTTTGATTACTGTGTTAGTGTATATATATATATATATATATATATATATATATATATATATATATATATATATATATATATATATATATATATATATGGTCATGAATTAGACACGTTTTAACAAACGTGCAGTATTTACTAAGCCACCAAATGGCCATTGTTGCCGACGCGGCCTAACCATAAATTATTCTTCTTCTTCTTCGAACAAGGATAAGTTTGTTATTTTTACTCAGTGGGAAAAAAGCGAATTTGACAAAACCCTTGTTTTCATTGGCCTGTTGAAGTTTTGCAAACTAGTTTAAATTAGTACTGATGACGCATTAGATGTAGGCCTGCGATTCGTCCAAATGGCAAGCTAACAGTATTATCCGATCGAACGCTACACCACTACTCTCATTACTTTATTTGTTAGCACGCCTCATACACATCCTCAAATTGAGTTAATTCCGGTTGGAGGCGAAGGTTGAAGGAGGTCAAAGCTGCAACGGGCTGCAACACCACAGGTAGAAAAATACATTTTCACTCTACCCTCATAAACACATAAAGTAAATTGATATTTATAATTAGCTTCAAAGATTGGTTTGGAGATAGATCAATAGTCACGCTAATATAACTTGTTAAAGAAACAAGCAGAGATATCTTCAAAATCAATACTTTAGTTCGTAATAAAGTTTAATTTAAGGGAAAACTGTGCGAAAGTTGCATTGATACATCCCTTGAAAGAACTGGTGATAACAACAAGACTTTTCTGACTCTGACCAAAGAAAAAAAAAAGATAATACCGAATCGTTAAAAAAACGAGGAATGACATCTCATATCACGAGAACAATCATTAAAGAAATTAGTCGGAAGTCGTGCTGCGAAATTTAAGAGAGAGCCCGGATTGGGTTTAAATTGTTTTCGACGACTGAAGTAGAACTGATAAAAGAAAACATATTGCGATGGAGGCGTCACTGTATGTGATGCGAAATTGGAGGGGAACGTCAAAATATCGGTAATCAGTTTGCTAGAGCGAGATATTTTCGTTTCTGGGGCCGTGAAACGAGACAAAATCGTTACGGCGGTGGGTATCGAAGAGTAAAAGTTTCCAACGAATTAGATTGCTGAAGAAAAAAAAATTGACTTCCATCGTATTTTGAAATTTATTAGGGTTTAAAGCGGTTTTTGGAGTGTACGTATTGTTCTGTTCTTTTTCATATTGTTTTATTTCTGAAAAGAAATTGTTTTTTGATGCTTAAATTAATGTTAAATTGTTTGTTCTTGCCAAGTTAGTGTTTTTGCCACTTGAGTTATCTCATATTTTTTTCGTGTGGTAAACAAGTCGAGTTTCCAGCCAAATAAAAAGCATTTGCGACACGTACTGCTTTTCTTGTTCAATCAAAGGAAAATGTGAGTGAAAGTCGTCGTATACTTGTGGAAACTTACGGTAATAATGTTCCACCACAAGACGCTTGTGGGCGTTGGTTTAGACGATTCAAAAGTGGTGATTTTGACTTGAAAGACAAAGAACATCCAGGTTAACCGAAAAAAATTGAAGATGCCGAATTGCAAGTCTTATTGGAAGAAGGCGATATGCTCAAGAACAAATGACAGAAAGGTTAAATGTTGTCGTCTAACCATTTGTGATCGTTTGCATGCCATGGGAAAGATCCAGAAGGCAGAAAAATGGATACCACATCAGCTGAACGACAGACAGATGGAAAAGCGAAAAACGGTGTGCGAGGCTTTGCTTTCTCGGCATGAAAGAAAGACTTTTTGCATGGAGGCGAAATATGGATATATTTCGAGAACATAAAATGCAGAAAATCATGGGTTGACCCAAGACAAGCATCAACATCGAACGCAAAATTGAATCACTTTGGAAAGAAGACAATGGTGTGCATTTGGTGGGATCAGAAAGGAGTTCTGTACTATCTGTAATCAATAAATGATTAATTTGAACTAATACATTATAATAATTCATCGATATCTCACGCACTTTCCATGAAACACTTCAACAATTACGGAGTTGTCGAAAAATGACTTGATGAGAATGGATCAACTTAAAATATGTACGGTTTTTCTGTGAGGTCATCCCCAAATTGCCAGAGAGATGCGAAAAATGTTCAGCTAGTGATGGCGCATACCTTGAATAAATTATTTTTTGGTATTGACCCTCAAGGATCGAGTGAAATTAGATACTTTTTGTTGAAATTTTGTTTTCTTGATTGAAAATCGATTTATTTTCAACGTAGTATGCTTTTAAAGCACGATTTGTGGAGCTCTGCAAAATTGCCTCTTTTTCGGCGATGATCGCTTCATTTGAAGTGAATTTCTTTCCAGCTAGCCATTTTTTCATATTTGGAATGAGAAATAAGTCGGAGTGAGCCAACTCCGGGGAATAGGGTGGATGCGGCATCAATCCATAGCGCAAATTGAGTAATATCTCTGTTGCAATGACGGATAACGAGGGGGTTAGTGAGACCAGTCTTATCTGGTGAAATAACATTTTTCTTCGTCAAATGAGGAGTTTTTTTATTAAGTCTTCGTAAAATTTTACCAATGATGCCACATAATGCTCTCCTGCGACTTCGTTTTTCCAAATACTTGGTGAAGATAATGCCGTACGAATTTCAGAAAACACTGGCCATGACATTTTCGGTCGACTGAAGCTTTTTCGTGTTCTTCAGGGTACGTTCGTCGGGTACAAGCCACTGTTTTGACTGCCCTTTCGATGTTTCTACTTATTGATATGTCCATGTTTCAAGAGGTAGCGAGTGGTCTCAGTATCTCCTTCGGATTGCTGGTGTATATGTCTAAACACCGTACCGCATTTAGTCACTCAATTCTGTTTTTGGTCCTCAGTGAGCAAACGCGGCACCCATCGCGCTGATAGCTTTATCATGCTAAAATATACCTGTAGAAAACACGTTCATCTGAGGTTTTTATCATCTCAACGATCTCTATAATCTTCTCTTTGCGATCGGCGAATGCGATATTCTGGATTTGGTTAATCATTTTTTCAATGGTACCCTCAACGGGGCATTCTGACACTTGTGCTGGTTCAACCACATCGAAATTGAGTATACCACTTTTCTTCTTTTTCGTATTCTCTTTTACAGAGGAGTCGTAAGATATGGAAAGTCATTCCGTTCACGTAGTTTCCGGACTACTTTTCGCCAGCGTTATTTATTTCTGGCTTCTTTCGGGCATATTGGAGAGATTTACCAGTGAGGTCTATAATTTTAGCTGTCCATTCTGGAGGTCAGTCGCGTTATCTAGAACTCTCCATCCGTCCTTGTACCACCAGTCTTTCTAGATTATTGTCATGCCTATATTCAATATGGCCAAAGAATCTTAATATACGTTCATGAATAATTTTAGATAGCCTTATGGATCAATTCTTCTATTAAAACGTTTCGCCAACCATGTTAACATCATCAGGAAATGATTTAATCTAATTCTAAACCTATACTACGTTCTATTTATATGGTAACCCTAATTGCTAACCTACTATCTAGGAAGCGTTCTAACTACCTAATGAAGCGTGTAAAAAAGGATACAAATAGAAAAAAAGCGAAAAAGAACAAAAGAAAGAAAAACCCGAACCGTGGAGTTTTCTGATCTTAATTGAAATATATTGATTAATAATTGAAAAAGTTGAATAGGTTCTTTTTCCCGGTTCATGATTTTCTTGCATTTTTATATTTGAATGAGTTCATAGCCTTATAGGGTTTATTAATTTCCTATATAACTGTATGTGATCTTCCGCAAATTTTGCATGTGATTTTTGCTGTTTGATTTCTCATCTCATGAATGTTCGTTTGATATTAAAGCTCCAAGTTAGACGAATTGGCTTACTAATTTAAATTACATTATATTTTTGTTTTGTCCCTATTTATTTCTAGTCCGTGTAGATTTCTTTTAGGCTTTCTTTCTTTATTTTTCTGATAATTACCAGGAATGGCGGTTAATAATAATATTTTTTTAAGAGATGGCGCTGGAAATTAAAATCTTTTCACAGTCTAGTCTCTAATGTAATTTTATTGCTTCGACAGTATCCTTCAAAACACCATTGATGTTTAAAGTATTATGAGTTAGCGTCATATTGTTTGGTATGGTACACATATCGAGTTTTGAGCCAAATAAAGAGCATATGCGGTACATATTGCTTTTCTTATTCAATCAAAAGAAAAACGCGAGTGAAAGCTGGCGTATACTTATGGAAACTTACGGTGACAATGTCCCAACGCAAGACGCTTGTGGATGTTAGTTTAGACGATTCAAAAGTGGTGATCTCGATTTGAGAAAGAAAAAGAACGACCAGGTCAACCATAAAAATTTGAAGATGTCGAATTACAAACACTATTGGAAGAAGACGATATGTATGTAATAAATTTTGGTGCCGAACCACTGGTGATCGACTGCATTCCATGAGCAACGTCCAGAAGGCAGGAAAATGGATACCACATCAGCTGAACGACAGGCAGAAAAACAATGGTTAAGTTTTGCTTTCTCGGCATGAAAGAAATTCTTTTTTTGCATTGAATCGTGATTGGAGATGAAAAGAGAGATGAGATATATTTCGAGAATCCAAAACGCAGGAAACCATGGGTTGACCCAGGACAACTATCAACATCGACCGCAAAAATCGTTTTGGAAAGAAGATAATGCTGTGCATTTGGTGGGATCAGAAGAGTGTCGTGTACCATGAGCTTCTGAATCCAGGTGAAACAGATAATACCGTTCATTGCTGCCATCAATCAATTAATCATTAATCGAAAAGCGATCAGAATATACAATATACGAAAAAAGCGGTCAGAGACACCATTTCTACAATTTTGCCCCACCCGCCGAACTCACCAGCCTTTGCCTCTTCCAACTACCACTTGTTTTCATCGATGTCTCATACACTTTCCTTGAAACCCTTCAACAATTACGGAGATGTCGAAAAATGGCTTGATGACTGAAGACAAAAGATGTACTGTTTTTTTGAGAGGGTATCCACAAATTGCCAGAGAGATGAGAAAAATATCCAGCCAGCGATAGAGCATATTTTGAATTAACCATTTTTTTATATTTCTCCCAAATTAAAGGTGTTTTTGTGAAGAAAAAAATTAAGAATTATTAACCGCCACGCCTGGCAAGGTCAGCCCCTCGGTCGATCTCGCATGAAGTGTAGTGTCTTCGACATATCTTAAGTTAGTTATTTTAATATCGCCAATACTGACACCACCTGTTCTCACCATTCATCACCATTCTCTGATTTTATAGTCTGGTTCCTTTATTAATTAACCCAAAACTCATCGGATGTTCGATCTTCTATTTTCACCACTGCTCTGTTTTTTTTTGGTACAGATGACAAACTAAACCAATCAGGTGATCTAATATTCACATTCCCTGCATAATTTTTCATAATTTCTCCTATTGTATGCTGTCAAGCCCCTTCCGATAATCAAGGAAACAGAGGCTTCTTGGGAATCTGCCATGATAAGCAGGATTTTAAGCATTCGTTGATAATGTGAAGGAAATTTGTACTGGCTTGTGGAATGAGTCCGATAAGGCGGTCATTTTCGCATTTCTCTCTAGATCTTTTTTTATGTAGATGTATAAATGCTGAGATCGACCAATCCTTTGGCCACAATCCAGCGTCTAACACTTTATGACAAATGTTGTGAAGCATACCACTTACGAACCATGAAATGTGAAGAAGCAGAGTCGCTATAATATTTCTGCATCGTTTTTTCGGTTTACGCAATGGTTTTCCACGTAGGAAATTGTGTGTAATCAAATATAAAATTCACATTTTTCCATGGACCAATGTGTTGAAATTATGGATGGTCGAAAGAAGTATGCTTGGTTTTTATTGTTGAGCCTGTAACTTTTGTATTAACCCCCGTATGTTGGCTTTTAATTGAAATTCTAGATGAGTTTATACGCCAGTATATTGAGCCAAAAAGGGAAACCTGAACCAAAGTTATATAGTTCACGTTTCACTGTGATTAATGCCCGAAAGTTTATTCACCACTACACCGAATCCCGCGCCTGCAATTGCAAGTTTTAATGTTAAACATGACAAGTCTAGTTTTCCCATGGGGAACTTGGAGAACTCGACAGGTACTCGATGGATCTTCCCTGGGGAAAGTTCCGTCGCTATCTTTTTAACGCGAAAAGTACAACGTGGAGGTGCTATAAATCGACGTCGGATCATAAACTCAAGTTGTCGTCATTACGACGACTTTACGAGGGGAGTTTTCTGAACTTTATTCCTAACTTAGAACTTTTGTCTTCTTAATCGACTTTTTCGATGAGCTGAGAGGATTTAGACAGGTACGGATTGGATAATATTATCCGCTTTTGTTATCGGACCTGAAAACATTGAAACTCGGGATATTATTAACTTTAATCCTGTATATAAACTGATATTTAGTGGGTCTATTGTGTGATCTTTTTCAATTTATTATTTCACGTTTACAGTAAATGTAACAAAAAGATTTAAAAAAAATAAAAAAGAAAAAGATTTAAAAAAGTATTTTAATCCTTAAAATCAACCAGGTATCAAAATATTATATCTATTAAATCCTCAACTTAATTCTCGGCGTCTTTTCATTACCTTTAATATTTATTTATGAAAAAAGTAATACAAACTTAATCCTCGAAGATCTTTCACTCACATTCTATACATTTCTATATACTTCAATCAACCAGGTATCAAAATATTATATCTATTAAATCCTCAACTTAATTCTCGGCGTCTTTTCATTACCTTTAATATTTATTTATGAAAAAAGTAATACAAACTTAATCCTCGAAGATCTTTCACTCACATTCTATACATTTCTATATACTTCTTCTATACACATGCCAACATTCAGGTATGTGTCGAATCGTAGATCGAAAAAACTTGGTTTTAATGTGATAAAGCCATTGAGGCTTTTCTTAACTTCCTCAAGAGATGTGCATCGGCTGCCAACCAAATGATGTAGCATAACCCGAAAGAGATAAAATTCCGAAGAGGTCAAATCTGGAAAATACGCCGGATGCATGGCGTGGTATAATCTCTCAGTGAAATTTGGTTATCATTTTCAGAGTTATTTTTGATGTATATGGCCGTGGGATGTTCTGAAGCAAAATGACTTATCTTCCTCTCTTGTAAGTTTAGAGTTATTCTTCCGGAGCGTTACTAATACGATTCAGTTGTTGCTGATAACGGTCAGCAGTGACCGTTTGATCAGATTGGAGTCCCACCACAAACAGCAACACCTCTGTGAAGTGAATATTTGGTTTTGCGGTACTTGTTGATGGCTTACCAGTATTAATCTACTATTTTCGACTCTTTGCATTATCGTAGAGGATCCACTTTTCATCACAAACCATAGTTTTAAGTACTACATTATTATTCTTGAATTTGGATAGCAATAATACGTCAGCATCAAAGTGTCCACTCTTATTTTCACCTGTGAGTTCATAAGAGACCCAACGACTCTCCTTTTGAATTTTCCCTAGCTTATGTAAAGGTTTAGACATAGTTTGTGGTGTTGCTTCGGTCCTGTTCGACCTCTAGCAGTATACGACAAGTATTTTCTTCGAGCAGTACGTCCAGTACTTCATCCTCCACCGGAAAACACTTCTTTCGAGTACAAATACTTTTTTTCAAGTACCATTTCATCAAAAGTTTCGTTCATTCTGTTTTGGAACCACATCTCAGAAGATGGTTTAGTAATTCTAACTTATTCAGAGATATTAGCGCAATAATGCAGCAAAATATACATGCAAAACAAATAATGTTAGAGTAGATCAAATTCCGAGCGTTAGACTTCATAAGACATTTTCAAAGTCTCCATTCCAGAAAAACATTATACCGGTGTATTAGATGTGAGAATTCGATTTGTTTGTAGTGAACTAATAAATTGTGCCTTACATGCGCCATTCTACCTGAATAAATATTGAATTAATTATTATATATTTTGCTTTTTTTTCATAATAGATTTTTCAGTTTTTGATTATTTGCTTTCTTCGTAATAAACTTTTTTATATAATAATAAATGTACGATATTATCTATTGTGGATATTGTTACAGAGAAATCTGAACTATTCAATTAACCACTCTATATAGACTTAGCTTAATGTTATATAATGTGCTAACAGTACTTTTTGTTATAACATCTACTGATGGTTCAGTGGAAAATACTTAAATAGTTTGCAATTAATTAACAATTGCTGTGGTATAGTAAGTTCACGTAGATGTCGCTGGTACTAAAACGCTTTTAATTGAAATTAGTGTAGGACTATATAAATTTTTGTACTAACCTAATATTTATATTTTGAGAGTTGCAAGTATCAAAAAATATCTCTAATTGTTTTGGATTAGTTTGTTGGTGTAATTATCCATGCAGCTAGAATATTGTACAAAGTCACGAATTACATGTTTTGCCATCGCGTGTTTCACTGCACTAAACTTCTTTAAAATTATTGATATTTTGCTTTGACGAGGACAGCACAACTATGTAGAGGGTTTTAGAGGTCTTTAGCATATATTAGGAGTTAGTAAAATAATCAATATATTGCTGAGAAGGTAAGGTACCGAAGGCGAACAAAACGGTTTTGAGTGTTAATTTTTTTTAGGGCTCAATTGAAATATTTGTTACTTTGCCTTAATTCTCAAACAAGCTTTCGGTTTCAACAGAAAGAGTAAAAAAAGAAAGAAATCTTATATATTATAAGATTTCTCTTGTACCAGAAAAATACGTTTTGTGGGGAATTTTAATAACCTTCTTTCATTTAAAGAAAACGGCTGGTGAAAGTTATCGATTGTTGGTTGAAACTTATGGTCAACATGCTCTAACCCAAAAAACTTATTAACTATAATTTGAACGCTTTAAAAGTGGTGAATTTGATATAAAAAACAAGGAGTTTTCAGGAAAGCTGAAAAGGTTTGAAGATGCAGATTTGCCAGCATATTGGATGAAGACTCAACTTATAGGTTGAAACAATTCAAAAACATTGGAAAAGATCTAGAAGATGGGAAAATGGATTCCGTATGATTTAAACAAAGAGATATTGAAAGGCCAAAACTACTTGTGAAATTTTGCTTGCCAGGCAGAAAAGGAAAAGCTTTTTGCATCGAGTTATGACAGGTGTTGAAGCGGATCTATTTTGACAACCGGTGATGGCTCGTAGGTTTTTAAAATGGACGGCGTAGAAGAAAATATACGAAGGTTTTTTTTCTACTATTTTTACATTCTTTTTGAATTTGACCCGAATTTAACACGGGCGTGGGACGACCGTTAGTTTTTGATTCAACTTTCTCCTTCAAACTTAAATTAGTCATTATTAACTATTTTAAATCAGACATCTTCATGTTTGCAATTAAAAGTTGATCATTTTTATTTAAAAAGTACTACTCAGTGTATACACACGTAGCAAATCACAAATCAAAACAAGTATTCGTGAGGCGAACGAAATACGCGACGCGAGACATATCTAATGGTCCGTATCCGTCCGATACGCTTGGTCGCAGGGAATCTACGTCCAAATCGCATTTTTTAGAAAGCAGTTAAACCTCCGAATTCGGAAACCTCCGAACGACGATATAAGATGACGGTGACGTACGGTCGCTGGAGGTAAACGTCCGACCAACAATGTAAAAATTGTGGCGAGGGGATGGAATTTTAATCCGTATTATTTGGTATGATGGGTCGACAGACATTCTTTTTCATTTGGAGATTTCAATTTTGAATAATTTCTTAAAATGAGTTAAAGGAAAGAAAATGAATGGAAATAAAATATGGTGTTTTGCTCTAAAAATTGTTTACTGTGATAAATGCTGGAGGGGCGGCGCCCCAACGCCCTCCCTCACAAGCCGCCACTGCTGAAACCTAGTGAAACGATTATAAAACGACCAGAATAACCCCAAAGATACGATAAAGTGATTTTTCAACATGACAATGCTCGGCTCCATGTCGCAAAACGTGTAAAAAACTATTTGGAAAACGTGAAATGGGACGTCCTACCCACCCACCGTGTTAACCGGACTTAGCCCCTTCGGACTACCACTTATTCCGATCGATGCGGCACTGACTGTCAGAACAACACTTACATTCTTACGAAGAAATGAAAATTTGGCTTAATGAATGGTTAGCCTCAAAAAACAAAAAAATTCTTTTCGCGCGGGATCCATTCTTCGAGAGAAAGATAGGAAAGAGTAATTGCTAGCGATGGTCAATACTTTGATTATTAAGATAATTTATTTTGTTAGGGAAATAAACTCTCATATTTTTGCGAAAAAATCAACGCCGTATATATACGAGGAATTGCAAGATGGATCCATGGCGTGAAATATTTATACGCAAAAAATCTTTACACTTACTGTTGAGTTTGATAAGGATCTGTTGTTGGTTAAAATTGAACCAAATCCCAAACAAACCATCCAAGAATTAGCCACAATGCTTAAAACTTCATGCTCACAATATAATGCTGTTTAGAACAACTGAATAAAGTGGAAAAAGCAGTAATGTATAAAGCAGGGCCATATGTACAAAAAACCAACATGAAAAAACAAAATTCAACATTAAATAAAACAAATTTTTATTTTAACGCGTTTCGCTACACTGTAGCTTCTTCGGATGGTTGATAAAGAATGAAATTGCATTGTGACAAATAGTAGGTACTATAGTAATCAAGTAATTGTATTCAAGTAAATATTTTTTTCTGGGAATTCCCAGAACTCTTATTCAGACTGTCTTTTCGACATATATCCCAGAAAAAAATTACTTGATTACTACAGTACCTACTATTTGTCGCAGTATAATTTCATTCTTTATCAACTATCCGAAGAAGCTACAGTGTAGCGAAACATGTTATGTTTTAGAGACAAATATAAGTGTAAATTAGACAAAATTTTTATTTTGTTATTTATCATTTATTCATTTATGTTCAAAATTCATTCAAGATTCAACATGGAACAAAAGTGCAGTGCACTTTTATCCAAGTTAGACACAGATCCATTTCTTTAACAAATTGTTACTGGGGATGAAAAGTATTCCATAATGCACACCACATAAACCTTAAAAAGTCTTACTGTCAGTATGGTGGGATTTTATAGGAATTATTCACCCTGAGATTCTGAATCTACTATTTTGCAGCATGACAATACAAAACCTCATAGTGCCAGAATCACACAAAAAAAACAAAGGGTTAGGCTGGGAAGTACTTCCTTACCCACTATATGTTACTTTATTCAGATTAGCATCTGTTTGTAAAAATCTTGCTACAACTATCAAAATTACACTCGAATAATATTTCACTTCAAAATCGCTCTAATTTTACAAAAAAAGAATAAAAACTATATCAGAGAGCTGGGAAACTATTATCAATAATAATGGAAATTTAAACAGTGAAATAAAATTTTGTGCAGCATTAATATTTAATCAAGCTGACGAAGTATCAGTTGTTTTGTTTCTTTTGAGTTTTGATATTTCGCAAAAATAAAATTATCAATTCGAAGAAAGTTCGTCCAAATGAGGAATATTTAATGGTGGAAAATTACGACAGTAAGAAGAAGAAAATTGTTAATGAAATTTTCGGACAGAGGCGTCCCGTAAATTTCGATATGACTAATGGTTCAAAATTAACCTTTGTGTTTCTAAGCGCGCTCTTTCTTTTTTTATTAAAACTTTCCCGGCTTCCTTAATTGGAAAAAAGGAAATTTAAATGCAAATTTTCCGACGCGACCTACGATGTCTGATCCATTAATTTCGTGCCAAGATCTGGAGATACACCAAAGTGTACCGAGACATTAAAAAAATAACTTAAAAGAAGATGCAAGGTAAATATTGATCCCAGCTAGAATTTTATAAGCGCCGCGTGTTTTATAATTAGGAAAAAGTGCATGCCACTCCGCAATTATCAGATAGGACGATAAATAATTAACCATTTTTTAAAATTAATTGACTGGCACATTTTTTTTAAGGTTATATTTAATTGACTTGAGATCGATAAAAAGGTGAACATGCAAAGGGTTAAAATTTTCCTTGTGAAATAATAAAAATTAATTTGTGACGACAACCGATAATACGAGTGTGGCTCTCGAATTCCTGTCCCTAATATAGTACGAGGATCGCTCGAAAAGTTCCTGATGCAGAGATGGCGCAAGCATGACCAAATGTCTACGATATTTGTCAAGTATGATTCGTTAGGTGGCATGCTGAAAAGTTCCATTGTATGCCTTTAGCTTTTTGTTTGTGATAATCTGTTAAAATTTTGACATTTTCTCAAAATAATTGATAACATTGAACTTTGAGCTGTTATAAAGTACTAAACTCGAAAGATATTTTCCACTAAACACCGAATCACTTTTTTGAAAGTTCTCAACGCACGTTTCACTAACCATGTTAGCATCATCAAGAGATGATTTGAAATTAAATAATCTCCTGATGATGCTAACATGGTTAGCGAAACGTGCGCCGAGAACCTTAAAAAAAGTGATAAGGTGTTTAGTGGTAAATCTCTCTAATTATCCAATTTCCATTATCATTCGTAGCACCAAAAATGGTTCTGAGTACTCTTCTTTAATATACCGCAGCATTTTTCTTTTTTCTTATTATTATTATGTTCTACGTCTCGTAGCCATAATATGACTACATAAATCACTACTGGCCGAGTGAGCCAGACTACTGGCTGTTTTATAGACATTAACGTTCGTGTCTCTTTGTATGCATTTAAATCTTAAGGGGGAAATAGGTTTAGGACTACGTTTTTTTATTGATTTGCATATATTGCATATATTGCATGATTTGCATATATATTTTATTGATTTGCATATATTGAAATAAATGTTGTAATTTTTTTGAAATATTTCCTCGGAAATTATGGATGATATCAGCTGTAACCCCTCGAAGGTCACCATCAGACATAGCTGTTTATGTACATTCTAGAGGCTACACTTTTCATTTGAAATCAATAGGGCAAATTTATCAAATTTATTTTAAGGACATGTCTTTCTTCTATATGAATCTAACGCCCCCCCCCCCCCCCCCCCCCTCACCCAAAATTGAAAATTGTCTTTTTTAGAGGTGTTTAAACAAAACAGTTTTAGAGGTGTTTAAACAACAAACAATTTTTTGAGTCATCTGAACCTATTTCCCCCCTTAAGACATACTGCCGTGAGTAGTGCTCTAGTCTAGTCAGCTTCCCATATCATTAGATTAATTTATGTCTTTAATGTCGTCATTAAATTCATATTTACTTCGATTAGTTCCCTTTTCCATCACCTTTGAATTTTGAAGCTATTTTAGCTTACAATTTGATTTGATCATAGATCTCTTTTAATGATTATTTTAGATCTTTCCATCTCTTCTATTTAAATCATCTGGATACCCTATTCTATGTCTGCTTCACTGATAGCAAGATTGTTGCTGGTGTATTGCTGTGGTATGTTGCTGGATTTTTAATACTGCCTAACACCTTTTTCGCGCACAACGGTTTTAGATGGACGTTAAGAAGACGTCCGATAATTTATCGTTGCGCACCTTACCTTGTTGCACACAACGATTTATTGCCATTGTTTTACAATTAGGCAACTAGGTACCTATCTTGACATCGTTAGATTCCGTCGCCGTTAATTCAAGAGCGGCTGTTCAACAATAAGACCGTACCGTTCCATGCCGTGACCGTTCTGTGTGAAATGTTTCAATGCCTCTTTACTGCGTCTATGAAATTTTTGACGGACGTCTTTTTACCATCCGTCCAAAATCGTTGTGCGAAAAACCGGCATATTGGAGTTAGACATCGTCATTCCGGTTAGCTGGTGTTCCCGTTTTCCTTATGATTTCGTATAGTATTACTCTTTGTACACATCTCAAATAAATTGGACGATAAATTAAGCGATTGTGCTTAACCTAGTTTTGCCGAAACCCTACCGACAGACGAGTAACAAACGGAGATGAGCTTTCAAAAAATATCCGGCCTTATCCAGCCTCAAGCTGGGCAACTGAGGGGCGTTTTTTTCTTTTACACTCATGCTTATTAAAATGCAGTACATAAGCTTGGTCTTTCCTCGAACAGCGATCCATTCAAGTACTAACCGCAATAAGTGGACGCTGGATTTTAACCTCCTAGTCTTGGCTTACAAGGGATGCCACCTTCCGCTATAAAAAGAAAACAATAAAAATGCATTATGGATGACTTCAAAAAAATAATAACAAATAGGTCTTTGGATTTTTAATTCGGAAGGAATTTTTCGTAAACATGCACCATGTTCTGAAGCTCAAAAGTTGTCATCAGCGATGTCCACGACATGAAACTCAATGATTAAACATGTTAACAATCGTAAATATGTATGATCATCATCGATCATCGATCGATCGTCGATCACATGTATGATCAATGATCGTACCTCATATCTGATGAGATATTAAACTGAGGTAGAGGATACTTGATGGAAATTCCACTATATATAAAACATGTATGTATTACAATTATTTCGACAGACATTGCCTTTTTAAAATACGAACTATGTTAAACTAACAGTAAGAAAAGTAATTACAACCTAAACTGTCCATCGACCTAATAATGTCATAAATGATGATGGTGGAGATTCCATTTTATCAGTGTGTAGATGCGCAATATAAATTTAGCAACGATGAACTATTCAAATCTTACCAGTCATGTAGCAAAATACCCAAACTAAATCTCTTAGAGAACTTATAAATTAACTAGCTGGCCCGGCAGACGTTGTTCTGTCTCTTGCAGTAAGTGATGCGATAAGTTTTTATAAATATAGAAGTTGTTACTAACTATTACTAGAGGCAATTGCTGCTCTCCGATTTCTGGTTTCGATTTATCGGTTAAAATTCGAAAACCGAAACGGAACAAGAAAATCCAATGCCTGTTTTGTTGGAAGGCACAATTAGCAGTTCAGATAAGTTATTTTATGAACCAATTAAATTTTCTTGATTTAAAAAGCATAAAATAAGTCAATAATGTATGTGCAATTCCTATTTGATCATTTATCAACATTTATTCGGTTTTATCCTCTTTGCTAAATGAGGGCCTATTTATATATATATATATATATATATATATATATATATATATATATATATATATATATATATATATATATATATATATATATATATATATATATATATATATATGCTATATATATATATATATATATATATATATATATATATATATATATATATATATATATATATATATATATATATATATATATACTAGCTGAACCGACAGACGTCCTGTCCACATTTCAATAAATTTGTTTGTGATCGTTTTGTGGATTTGTGAAAAGCTATTGGAAATGTGTAAACCTGGTAAAAATGTGTTTGTTTGTCTGTTTTTTTTTTCTTTTTTTCTTCTTGCACGATTATTCAAATTCATTGTCGCGCGATTGGTTTCTACCGACCGATGATGTCTCATTCGATGCATATCATATTCTTTGCATTTTCTCTTTCTTCTTGGGTACGTGCTGAACGTGTTTGTGATAATTGATTCCGTTCAATTTCATTTCGCTCTTCGCGTTGCTCTGCAGTTCGATTAGATCGAAAATTGGTTTGGTTTGTAGCATGCAGCGAGTGCTGCGACCTGAATTGCTCCGTCTTATTGGCGGCATTGTAATGTGATTAAATTGAGTCAATTCAATTCACTTGTGTTGATTGCCACAAAATGTGCGATGCGAAGAATCACAATTCAACTGAAAATGGACAATGGATTCACTTCGTTGTAACTGTATAACTGTTTGTTACTTCAAAACTCACCGTATTTCGTAGGTAAATCTGTAAATTTGTTTGAAATTAAACGACGAAACTTAATTCATTTCATTAAACGATTAACGATGAACTTACAACATAATCACATTTCAACTGAAAATAAACAACTGAATCACTGAATTGACTGAATCAAATAAATTGGAATAACTACATTTGTTGGACAGACCGCGAAACAACACAAAAGTAAAAAAAATAATTTTATTTTAGGCTGGAATATGTTTTCCAATTTTTTCACCAGATCTTCCAGTTTTTTTTTTCAATTGAAAGCATTCAATTGAGTTATTTCCATCCCAGGAGCATAACGAACAAAACAAAAACAGAATCAACTAAATATGTCGTTCCTATCGTCAGTTATGATCGAGAGTGTATACAAAAATTATGATTTTTGCAGATTGTCCGAAGTTTCCGACTTTCCTTTGTAATTGTCTCGATTTTTTTTAACTTGAAAACTTTTCCAAGACTATAACGAACAAAACAAAAAAAGAATTACGCATATCCATCGTTTGAATCGTGAGTTATGGTGGTGAGTTCATACAAAAATCCCATAGAAAAAAGGACTTTCAGTTTTTCCAGAATTTTTCAATTGTTCGGGCAATTTTTCGAATTTTTCTTTCTCTAAAAACTTTATTCATTAAAAAAAAATCTCATAGAACATTTTAAAAAAATAGCTAAATCGGTCGCTATATCGCAGTTCGGAACGGAATTTGAAAAGAAAAAATTGAGCATTTTGCTAAATGACCAAGTTAGACTGGTCAATAAATAGTTCACTTTTTAAATTTATATTACGCATATAAATATTGAAAAAATGGATTTTCCAACCTTCATTATTTATGGTATTATTTGGTCGATGGACAGTTTCGGTTATTCTACTTCTCTTACAGCTAGTTTAGTATAGTTCGTATTTGAAAATGGCACTGTGTGTCGAAACAATTGTAATACATAAAACTCATAATTATAGTGGAAATTGAGATATACATCTTTGTTTATTTATCTGTTGAGAGAAAAGCTATTATTAAAACACAAGATAATTTATGAAATATGTATGTCATTATAATTTCAAACCGAAAGCTTACTTCGACCGTGTATATCTCACATTAATAACTTATTAAACTGAAACAAAGTTAGTGTCGAGTTTATCGTTAATAAAGTAAGAGTTAAGGTAAGTTACATAAATAAACACAAACGGCCGAAAGTGCGAGTAAGTTTCGAAAAGATTACGGTTTCCAAAGCAACGGATTTCCTTTACGAGAATTAATGGATATGTTAGCCGAAATGGGGCAAGTTCTCCATTATAAATCATATATGATAGATAAGTAAGAAAGAGGGATAAAAGAAAATGTAGAAATATGGTGTTAAAACTTTTCTTGGACACTTTTCTAGTCCAATATCAGTAAGAATGAAAAAATAATTCTGTCATTTCAAACAATGTCAATATTTGAAGTTCATCATCTTGATTTTAAAATGATGTGACAGTTAGATTTGTTTTGACAATCTTCGAAAGTAGATAAATAAGTTCGATATTTTTGCTACCATGGAATCTTCGGTAACGATTCTACATTCCTTTTTTGTGAAAAAAACTATCGCGCAAAACAAAGAAGAGTTGAAAAAGCATTACAGCGACTCTGTTCCCTTATATTTTATGGTTTATAACTGGTTTAGTGAGCTTCGATGAGCCCGGACCAGCACAAGTGACGCTCCGCGCTCCGGATGCTGCTTTGATGTCACTACTGTGGAAATGGTCCACAAAATGATTCATGATATCAGGTTGGCCTTTGGAATAGTGAAGGTTAGAAAGATTGTTGGTATAATAGTCATGAAAAAACTGGTATAGAACATCCTACTAGAACCTTTGTGCTTGAGAATGCTACCAGCGCGATGTGTGGCGCATTTGGTCACTGTGGACCAACAACGAAATCGATTGACCACTTCACAGCGGTGTTTAAACATGTATGAGCGCAATTGGAAGGAGTATCTGCAGTGATTACAGCTACATTACGCACCAGAAACGAAAGAACAGTCAAAACAGATGTTTTATCGGGCGAGCGTGCTACCAAGAAGGCGAAAACAAAGGTATCACCTTCATCAAAGATTTGAAAATGGGAGAGATGATCATAGGAGAGTATTATGCTACATTGTTCGTCAAATATCATGAAAAGTTAAAAAAATCTCATTTGACAAAAACAAAAATATTGATTCTCACGACAATGCATTTGCCCGTTGTTCTGCTGTTGTAAGAGCGAAATTGATAAATTTATGCTTCCAATTAATGCCGTAACCATCTTGTAACCAAAAATTTTTTAGCCAATTAAATTAAAAAAGTGCCGGAGGCACCTAGGCGTAGGTCCCGGACGAGTTGATGTAGCCCGTGAGAAGGGCGCCACCCAATTCGTTGAATTATTTGATGTATTAATACGTTCTAAAACTGGGAAAGGGTCTATCTTAGATAAAAACTCTTAAATTATTTTATAAATTTAATGATCAATCACTAGCACAATCTAAAAAAAAACAACACATAGGACATAAAAGGTTAAATGTAAAATAGTAAAAAATTACAAGAGGGTTTATTGGTGTGGTCCACTAATACCTTACTGTTGTTAAGATCTAAAAAAAGAAAAAAATCCTAATAAGTTTTCCTAACTTATAGGTTAGGTTATACAAAATCTACTTAAACTATATTAATTAAATGAAATTAAATTAAAGGTAGTCAACTGGAATCAATTAAGATATACTAAACTAAACTAAAATAAATCCGATCGAACTATATAGTGTCTATTTCCTGATGGTGGTCAGAGAAGTAAGCAGTCGATGTAAAAGAATCGTGGAATATTAACTCAATAAAAAAATCTAATAAAAGTTATTATCTGGCCTTTTTTCCTTTGTCACGCCGCCTAAACAGGATAAATGGATAAACATCTAGCCATTGGGCTATCCAAGTACCAATAAGTTCGCCTATTGGTAAATCTGTGTCCCTAATGCGGGGGTTCCATAAAGGTCTGGAATCTGTTCGACCCGATACTGCACAAAGTGGCCCCAAAAAGTCTGATTTTGGTAATGGTTGGGCTCCCAAATAACTAGTTCTATACCGGTTTGGTTTCTATGTGACCGGCTCAGAAAACCCTCTACAAGAATACCAAAAAAATAGGCCTGAGCACGACTTGGCCAGCTAATCATCTATATACCTCTGACGGAAGGGTACGGCTTGGAGACGTCTGTAAAGCTCGAGATGTGGAGTTAGTCTATCCCGGCCTTGTCCTCCACGATACCGGTGCGCTCTCAAATAAGATTCGCGCAAAATGATCTTACCTATAGCGGTCGATAATTTGTAAACGCTACAACCTTATTCTCCGGACTTAGCGTGTTGTCTTCTTCTTTCTAAACATAAAGATAGTTGTCAGTTTGGTCAGACTACAAGGAAACCAAGCGCATAATTTTAAAGTGTACTGTCAACAGCTTTGTCACAGGACTACCTAGAATTGATTAGTGTGTGTAAGATATTACAACAATGCTCGTCTTACTTAATATTTGGTTTCTCGCTAGTGATTATTGAAGGTTCTTTAGGGTCAATTCTTCTATAGGAACCTTCGGTGTGAAACACTAAATTCGAAGAGATTCACCACTAAACACCAAATCAGTTTTTTAAACTCCTCAACGCGTGTTTCGCTAACTAGGTTAGCACCATCAGGAGATGCTTTAATCAGATGATTTTATCAGGATGAGATTAAATCATACCCTGATGGTGCTAGTATGGTTAGTGAAACGCGCATTGAGAAGTTTAGAAAAGTGATTAGGTGTTTAGTTATCAATCTCTTCAAGTTTACTTTTTTTAGGATGTTTTAAGACATTCACCATATAATCTTGATAATACATCGAGTAATTGTCAGGTCAGACTTCTGCTTCCGATCAATTTTTTTTTATATCTTTTAATTTGATTATAGAAAATCGAAAGTACTTTATAGATAATTATGTGATATACTGCTATGATCAAATAGTACAGGGAATTTTGTTTCAAAAATTAGCGCGCTTTACGTATTGATACAACCATTTTTTTTTTTAATTTAATATGATTATCCTTGACATCTCACAGAAGTTTGATATAATTTTTTTTGTTAAGTTAGAGATTATAGCGTTTTTCGTATTTGCTAAAAATATTGTTGTCGATTTTTAAATTTATGGAGCTAAATTTATGCTAAATTTATGGAGTTAAATGGAGCTAAATTTATGGAGCAAAATTTATGGAATATGGAGCAAAGAATTTTGTATTAAAGTTTGTCTACAAAATAAAATTTCTTGTGTTGATGCATTAAATGTGTTACTTTTTGATCATAGTAGTATATAAAAAAGAACATTGCACAGTATTTTGTACAATAAAAATATTAAATTTAAAAACTTAGTTCGCTAATTTAAAAGATCATTTTTCTTACCTTGAAGTATGTGAGTACAGATCCATAAGAAGGAATTTTATTATTTAACCCGCCGGTTTCCAAAGTATTTGTTTGGAATTTAATTAGAGTTAAGAAAGTTTCACGATCGAAGCCAAACTAGTTTCTTCGAAAGAAGTCTTGGCAATTTAAAATTCCTGCTTTGGAGGCGAGACTTGGAAATTTATTTGTCAAATTACTAGTTGCAAAGGAATATTTTATTATTTCTGTTCGCAATTTATTTCGTACCGGAAGACTTGAAAATTATTACTTTAATCATAATGAAACCTTTTAAAAATTCCTCTCTGATTTTTTTTTATTGACGTAATGAATCTTGCAATAAGATTTTTTTTATCTTGGATTAAACAAAAGTATTTTTGCAGCTGTGATAGTTTATGCTGTCAGTAATTATTGTCGGCTGGTATAATTCAACTTTTATTGATGTCATATATAATACAGGATGAGCAAAAAGTACCTGCCCAATGTGAATTTCAAAGTTCTAAAAAATTCTAAAGAAAGAATTTTAAAGTTCTCTACATTCAATACAACAATTATTTTAATTTAATATTTCATTTAAGAGAGGAAGTATGTGCAGAATATAATATCGGACAAATACAGGGTGGCGCAAGAGTGCCGTACTGTTTTAATTACCTATAGCTTTTAAAAGAAACAGGACCGAATATTTTTTTCTATGTGTTTATGTCGCCTATAAATTTTGTGCTGATTAGTTTTTAACAATTATATCAATAAAATGTAAACCACTTGCTGCAATGTAACTTTAGGGCCATTTTAACACAGTTTCCATAACTTTTATCAACATATATGACACTGGATGACCACTTTGTGGACACTGTTTTGAGTCCACAGAATCAATTCAATTTACTGGCCGGATTTTTTTACTTTGAAGGAAATACCGAAAATGAGTCGAATATAAAGAGTGTTAGTGTTTCGAAGAAATGTTGAAATAATTGTACTGGAGTAAGAGGGGATCAGTTTGAGGAAGACAAAATAATATTTGTATGAACCAATAAATACTTAGTGTCTTTGAATGATCTCCTGATGATGCTAGTTTGTTTGTTGCTAGATGCTGTTTAAAACAGTAATTTTGTGTTTAGTAGTAAATCTCTTCGAGATATCTGATGTTAACGCAGTGATTTCCTCACAGATGTTGTCTCTGAGGTGGTGTATGATTTGGGGCTTATTTATGTAAATATTTCTGCCCAAAAGTTCCCATAAAAATAAACCGAATAATTAATAATTCAATTAATAATTAATTAATAAATCTCAATTTCGAGAAAATAAACGACTAGAGAAAATGCTCTTCCAAATGTTGATTATTTCACATGAGGTGTGAAATATTCTCCAGTCCTTGCTCTTCGAAATAACTAAAGAGTTTTGAATCACATGTCTTATAACGTCGATCACATCAATTTACCCCGTTAGGAATGCATTTTCAAAAATTCCATTTTTAGTAGATTTTTGTTTATTATAAGAAACGTCCCCTGCCAAGTTTCAACTCGGTAGGACGTGTTAAAAACAATAATTTTTTGCATTTAACACTCTCGCAACCCCCTTTGGAGTCAACTTTCGCAAAAGCCGTTCTTAGCTGACCTCTACGTAGCAAAAGGAACATGCGTGTCAGATTTCCAGTCTGTAGGTCTTATAGTTCCGGAGATTTCGTGATGAGTCAGTGATATTTCTCTGTGTTGCCAAGTCGTAAAATTGTTCTTCCTATAAACAAATTCCTCAAAATGTTCATATTTTTGAAAAAATCACATATTCATAAAAGGTATTTATTCATTATGAGGTCCCAGAAGAGTCTGCAGGAATGAAACCCTATTTTTGAAAAATTGACTATTTAAATAGGCCCTCATTAACCAAAGATGATAAAAACGAATAAATGTTGATAAATGATCAAATAGGAATTGCATATACATTATAGACTTATTTTATGCTTTATAAATTAAGAAAATTTAATTGGTTCATAAAATAACTTATCAGAACTGCTAATTGTGCCTTCCAACAAAACAGGAATTGGATTTTCTTGTTCCGTTTCAGTTTTCGAATTTTAACCGATAAATCGAAACCAGAAATCGGAGAGCAGCAATTGCCTCTAAATCCTGAACCTGAACGAAAAGTTTCGCGAAACACTTATGCTTTCTCCGATTGGGCATAAATCAAAAAGCAGAACTGGTAATTTCTTTACGGCAAACTTTTATTACCTTTGGGTCGATATTTCAGAGGCGAAAGTTTAATGAAGGTATTCGGTCATATTCGACGATGCCAAGTCTTCTTTTTAACGGTAAAAAGTACGTAGGTATTCGCTTGGCTGACCCTGTTTGTTTAATTAGGGATATTTGTCTGTCGATATTTCAGTTATCGTATTGCAGAATTACAACTGATAGTTAACTGATTTATTGATTGTTATTTTTTTTACGTTGATGAATTTTGTATAATTTTCATGTTTGTTGATATTTATATGGATGGTTATAATCTGGTCAGTTCAAACCAATTTTTAATCATGGTGTTGAATCACTAAGTCACTGTCACTAAGAAGTTGTAGTAAGGTGTCGTTTTTGAGGTATTTAGTTCAAGTAAAGATATACCACATCTTTAGGAATAATTCTGTTAGAGAATTCTTGTGATATCAAGTGTGGCGATTAGTAATTCTTATTTTCTTCTTAAAAAAAAAACGTTTAATTTTCGAGTATCGTAAAAAATGGTTCATTCAAAATATGCGTTTTCGCTAGCTGTACATTTTTCCTATTATTTGTGGATAGTCTTCCAGAAAAATCATACATCTTTTGAGGTGGGCCAGTCACCATTTTTCTACATTTCCGTAATTGTTGAAGTGTTTCACAAAAAGTACGTGAGACGTCGATGAAAACAAGTGGTAGTCAGAAGGGGTTAAGTATGGTGAGTACGGCGGGTGGGGCAAAAGCTGCATTGGCATGCTGCAAAATCACTTTTTCGTGTCTTGTAGTCTATTCTGGTGTCTTTTCGATCACTGCATGGTTCAAATTGATCATTATTGACGGTAGCAAATAATATTAACCGTTTTACCTGGTTTCAGAATCAGATCCTGGTTCTGGATCTTTTCCATGGCATGCAGACGATCACAAATAATTCGGCGACGAACATTTAATCTCTCTACTATTTGTTATTGAGTTTGCATATCGTCTTCTTCCAACAATGTTTGCAATTCGGCATTTTCTAATTTTTTCGGTTGACCTGAACGTCATTATCTTTCAAGTCGAAATCACCACTTTTGTGTCGTCTAAACCAACGCCCACAAGCGTCTTGAACAGAAAAAGCAGTACGTGCTGCAAATGATCTCGAATCGATTATTTGGCTCGAAACTCGACATGTTCACCACACGAAAAAAATTTATTTGGAAGGTACTGTTGAAGGTACAACAAATTTACATAAGAAATTAGACTGTGAACCGACAATTGTTTCCCGCGCCACCTCTTAAAAAAATAAGAATTATTAACTTCCAAACCTGGTAAATTATTTATTTTGTTTTTTTTTTAATGGTACATTTTTACGTAAAGCATATCACGCAGTTGTCTTAGTAATTTTTGAGTCTTTTGCAAGACTCACGAATCACATTAACATTGTAAGTGACTCTTCATCGATTGGCACTAGTTTAAAAATCTTAAATTTTCTTTTTCTAATATTCTTAAATATCGCTGTGTATTGTTGAAAAACAGAACTAGATTTTCTTGTTCCATCCTGCATTAGAAATGTGGCCGATTAATCCGAAATCATAAAGTTGTAATTGCTTCTGAAAGTTAGCGCGAAGCCCTTATGTTCAGTTCGGATTCGGCATAAATCAAAAAGCAGAACCGGTAATTTCTCCACTGCAAACTTTTGGTACCTGGTCGATATTTCAAAGGTGAAAGTTTAATGAAGGAATCGGCTATTTTGTATGACGCCAACACTGCTGATGGTCAATTTTCCCAACTAAAATAAATGAGCTAATTTTAATGTTCCACTGTTATTCTATCGATTCTTGATGCCTTATATTGGTAACATTTCATGTTATTACAATTATTGTTTAATAAATTAATGGTTGATTTGTTAAAACACAAAGCAAGTCTATCCGCTGTATTCCAAAAAATTTTATGCAAACTACCAGCTTCCATTGTCTTTAATTGTTAATTTTATACACGTGGTTTCGGTCATACTAATCATTTTCTATATTTAACTTGAGGTAGCCGATACTTGATGGAAATTCATTTTAAATAAAAAACCAAGATTAATATCTAAATTTCCACTATATTTAAAAGTTTTAGTTAATACTATAATAACTATAATAATAAACTAATAGTTAAAGTTTAATTTAGTGTGTATTTGAAAAAGACACTGTGTGTCGAAACAATTGTCATACGTACAAGTTTTAAATATAGTGGAAATTTAGATATTAATCTTGGTTTTTTATTCTAATCATTTTCATTTGATAAATTACACTAATCTGGGTTACTACTTTATATGTTTTCTAAAGGTGCTTTGCTGCATGTGCTTTTAATCAGCCATTAACATTCTAAGTACTGAATTAGCATATACTTTTTGATGCTTTAACATCCAATGCGTGGTGCAAACTTGTATCATTACCACCTACTGAATTACATGTTTCTGATAAAAATTTTTGCTCGAATCCTTCAATTGTTAACTACCATATTGTGGACCAAATTAATATTTTCTCAGATCACGACTGTTTGCAGTGCTCACATCTGGTGCTTGTTCACAAAACTATTTTTCGAATTCAAAATTTTGAAGGTAATTTTTGTTGGTATTAAGAAGAATAATAATCAGTTATATCATTATGAATTTATTGTAATGATATTCAAATAGTATCAGTTTTTATAATTTATATAAATTGATATAAACTTTATATAAAAATATATACATTTTTATTATTTATTATCAAATAATAAATCTTGTGTGAAATAACATAAAATACGCTTGAAACAATGTGGGGAATTGTTCGATTATTGACAGTTCTATAAACAAAACGATATTTTTCTATCAAAGTCTACTATGTTTGAGATAATAATACTAATTAAGTTATATTACACAATTTAGATCATTAGACGATTTTGCAAAACTCTTGGACGGCCAATACTATGAGGATACAATGTCCTGGCTATTGGGTGAATGCGCAAAAACATCTCATATATATATACAGAATAAACAATGTAGGAATCTGACATTATTATAGTAAACCACA
The DNA here is from genome assembly GCA_031761425.1 of Cosmopolites sordidus. Classification (NCBI taxonomy): domain Eukaryota; kingdom Metazoa; phylum Arthropoda; class Insecta; order Coleoptera; family Curculionidae; genus Cosmopolites; species Cosmopolites sordidus. Next base: position 563,349 of record JARFXV010000063.1, on the reverse strand, counting down.
ATACCCTTTTCTGGACCAATTTTGCTCTTTGCTATTAATTGCTTCTTTCAGTAGACTAATACTACATGACTGAAATTTGAACATTTACATTTGAATGAATCCCATTAGTTAGGTAGCATTAGGCTAATCCTGTTTTTCGTCTAAAGTTATTATCTATAGTGCAAGATCCATTTTCATCGCCAGGGATGAATTATATGGAGAAATTATCCTTTTATAACATTTTTCAAAATATGTATTTTATTAGGTCCTCAACATAATTCTCGACCTTTTTTTACCACTTTTGATATTTCTGTATGAAAAAATTAATACAAACTTGGGGTTCGAAGTAATCTTTCTCACTTTCTATATACTTTCACCGCTTTTCAGGCAACTGTGGAATCCCAGATCGAAGAAAACTTTGTGGCTTTGATGTGAAAAAGTCATTGAGGATTTTTTCGACTTCTTCAAGAGATGTGAATGACTAGCAACCAGCTAATATTGCAGGGACCGCAAGAGATGAAAACTGGAAGGAGCCAAGTCTAGAACATACATCGGATGTTATAAAATTTTCCAGCCGAACTCGGTGATCGTTTCTAGATCTAGATTTTTACTGTCTGTAGATTTTTACTATTCGGGACCTTGCGTTGTCCTGAAACAAAATGACTTTCCTTCTTGAATGACTTTCTTGCCAGTATATGGCCTTTTTCCTCCAGAAAATCACTAATATGAATCAGTTGCTATTGATAACGGTCAGCACTAACTGTTTCACCAGATTGGAGCAACTTATAATACACGACGCCTAGCTGATCGTAAAATAACCGTATGGCGAGAAAATTTCTAATTCGAATAAATTCTGCAGTCGATGAAGTATAAAGGCCGAGAATTAATTTGAGGGCCAAAATTTTCTTGTAATTTAAATTATCGATTCAGTATTCCTAGTTACCTAAAAAATGAGTAAATAAAAAAGGATCAAAAAATGTATTCAAACCAAAGGGTGTAAAGCAGGAAGGCTGTCATCCAGTTTTTCATTTTAATTTTTGTCTCGGTTATAAAATGTGTAAATGGATATTTCAGTTTTTTTCGGGATATTTATTTATCTGTAAATCTCGCATTAAAAAAGAGTAATTAAGAGTTATTAAGGCTTTGGAACACAACAAAAAATATTTAATGGTGGTGCTGATAATTATTATCTTCGCTGCAAAGTTCGGAAATGTTGCTTTTTAATGAGTTTGTTAATTCTATTTTAAGTTGTTAAAATATATATTGTTTCTGAGTTTATTTCGAATACAGTTAAGCTATGATTATTTAAAAAATGAATCTAATTGTGTATTATCAAACTCTGAAATTGAAGAAGAAAAATAAATATCAAATCACCGAAGAAAAATTCTAAGAAGTCTGACAAAGAAAATATTTTTGATTATTTTTCTTATTTTTCAACGTAGTTACCTTGCAATTTAATATATTTTTAACAACTGACAGTTCAGTTTTTAAGACCTTAAGTATAATACAATTTGTTCTTTCCTGCAAATTAAACGGTTGTCTCCGCTTTGATTTCATCATTTGAAGTAAATGTTCATGTAACGAACTATTTCTTCATGTTTGGAAAGAGTAAATAATCGCTGGGTGTCAAAACCGGTGAATACGGGGCATGCAGAAGTAGGCACTTCCTTAGATAGTCTATGAGCATCACACGAAAGCCGATAGCCGTGACGAAAACGATAGCCATGACTTTTTCCATACATGGAACCGTTTTTGCTTTCATTTGTGCACTTTCATCTGCTTCCATACTCTGCACTGCTATTTCATCTTATAACAATGCATCCATGTTTTATCTACTGTCATTAAACGTTAAAGTTTATATACAAAAACTCTTCTTGTTTTGGGCATGGTATAGCATTGCACTGCAACGTATACCGCAAGACTATGCAAAATTGATACTAATGTAATTAAATGATATAAAATGTCAAATTAGAAAAATTAAAGAAATAATTGACTCGCGGCCCTAACGTAGATAAAAATTATATAATTTTATACTTTTGACCTGATAAACCTTCCACAAATAATATTTTTATGTTCTAAAATATACTCGATGATAATATAATGAGAAAATGGAGCAACTGTAATGTGTCAATGTTTTTTCTATATTTTTTGTGTTCTCTAATAATGTTTTATACAGTGATTAAAGAAATCATACAAGTCAAGATTATCCCAAAAATTAAATATTTTTCAATATATAACCTAACGCAGTTACAGCCTTAAGGGTTTATCCTCATTAGTCAGTCCTCATTGATTAATGAGACCGAATTTGGGTTACCCCAAAATTAAATTAAATATTGTCAACATGCCCTTTAACGGTATTAATCTTTTTTTTTTTTGGTTCGTCGATAGAGACCGATAAGTCTTCGTTTGATAAACATGATTAATGGAGTGGCATGTATTATCTGAATATATTATGTAAATTCATTTTCTACAATTTTTTTTTAATATTTGAAAAACAAGTTTGTTATGTAAGGATAAAATTTAAACGGGCTTACGTATGAGAAAGACCCGGATTACTTATTATGGACAGTCACTAAAAGAATCAATAAATCAAGAAAATGATGGTTCATGATATTATGTGCTGGCATACATTTACAAGGTCCTAATACTGAACTTGATACTAGGGAGCTTAAGACTGAACTTGATTTGAGTTAAAATAATATACGGGTGCCACAGAAGTTCACAAGATAGTCGTGGGTTTTCCTTCATAGGGCAGAAGTTCTATTACAAAACTTCTGGTACTCTAGTTGATTTTCTCGTAATAAACGTTGTTTCAGTTACTGTTGGCGATGCACTTTCAACTAGACTTTTAATTAAAGTAAACAACTAAAAATAATGTTTCAAAAATGTACTGCTTATGTATACCTGAAATTGACAATGAACCTAACAAGCTAGAAAATGTAAAAAAAAGTTGATCCGAACAAGAATTCAAGAAAAAACGAATGGCAATAATAATAATAGTAAGTAAGCATCCTAATTAAAACCGAATCCAGTTTTGAAATTTATCATAATGGAGTAGAATGAACCTTCCGTGAAGAACCTGCACCCTGCAGTAACAGATCACCCTTTTCAAGCAACTGAATTTGTAACATCTAAAGAAGTAAAACAATTAATGAAATATTAACTCGAAGATAACTGATACGAAATAGCAGGATTCGATGTGTTAAGAGAATATATCCTGAAGCAAACTACATAGGAAACATTGTCAAGCTAACAAATAAAGTATTTAATACTAATAAAATATGTTCAGTCTTAAATACTCCTCGAACTGTTGAAAAACAGCTTAAATAATAACACAGGTAAACAAATGTAAACGTTTTTGAGGTAAAATTGATGAAAATAGCTGTATTTGAAGTATTTTATAGTCATAAATTCGAAAATGGAAAGCTAATAACTGTAATAAGTATAGGTTTTTTTGTTACAGGGGGTCGGTGGTGGGGCAAAAAAATGAGACGACATATTTTTACAATCTAATATTTATTTAACATGTAAAACGTGTTAAATCTATGCCAAGACATTACTGAGGATTATGTGAATAAAAAATATATTACATGAGATGTTATACAGCCACAAAAACGTCCACTTTTTCCTTTGTGTTCTGTAGTATATCTCTTTTTAAAAACCAGCAGTAGTCGGCCAACATAGGTGGGTTCCAGCGTTCCTGGTATCTTGCTTCCATCGTCCTGATGTCCTAGTGAAACCTCTCTCCTTGTTCATCGCTTATTGCATTCAAATTTTCCGGAAACAAATCCAAGTGGGAGTGTAAAAAAAGCATTTTTAAGGACGTGACACTCTAGTATTTCATACGCTTTTAAGAGTTCATCTATGAGGTATTTATAGTTTTCGTCTTTCTTGTTGCCCAGAAATCCTCTCACTACACTTACAAAACACTTCCAAGCTACCAACTCAATTTCATTTTTTTTCTTGAAAACGAATATCTTTGTTCATGGCTTTGACAAAGTTTTTCATTAGTCCAAGCTTAATATGGAGGTGCGGAAGAAGCACTTTTTTGGGTTAACAAGGGGGCATATTTTTTTGCCTGAAGTAGTAGGTTCAAATAAAGTTCTATGAGGTCAATCTTTCTTACTGTAATGTTCTTTTGTTACCCTACTGTCCTACAGTCGTAAAATACTGTCCAAATGCCCCCTCTACATTCTTGTGATAATTCCTATATTGTTCAGTCGGAAATTAGGTACAAATAATTTCAATTAGTCCATGATATAAAGGACAAGCAGATAACTGAAAATGGAACCTGCTAGGCTATCAAAAGGTGTTTTAATAACTACCGAAATGAAACGCAAAAAGAGCATTCTGATCAATGTTACAAAAATCAGGTCGACCTGTGTAATTATTTCTAAAAAACCAACTAAAGAGAAATCATCATATAAACCGAAATGGCAATTGCCAGTATCATTTTTTTTTTTCGATAAACTGCTTTAAAGATGACTTAAACCGCTAATAAACCAAATAATACAAATTACTACTACCTCAAATACCAAAACTATCATCTAGACCTCATTAAAAAACTAATGGAGAAAATATTTATAGGTTGGCTTCCAAGACGTCAATGATGGTTTGGTTTATCGGTACAGATCAAATATTAAGCATAACCCCAAAAAAAATCTAAAGACGTTAAATCACATGAACTTCGTGGCCAATTAACAAGTTTTTTTTCGATATTTTGCGACCTTTTCGATATTTTGAGATCTTCTCTACATTTGTCGATGTTTGTGACAATTTGCAAGGGTTGCTCTGATGTTAAACGCTCCGTAATGATTTGCCAGACTATATTGAATAATTTTGACACTATAGATGCCCAAACTCACAGGTAATGAACTGTGAGTGACGGTGACCCCTATCGGAAGTTTGGACACACTAAAAAAATTACCTTTTATGTATTCGACAGTATTTCTAGATGTGGCATATGGTTTTGATAAAGTCTGCCATAAATGGAAATTGGATCAACTCTTACCTAAGCAATATAATTAACTGATGAAAAACTATATTGGTAAGAGGCTGTTCAGATTAAAATATGAACAACAATATTAAGTTGACCTCAATAAGATCTAAATTGATATACTCATGATATACCTATAATTGAACAAATAATATTTACAAGTAACACAAGCAGAACATAGACTGCATAATAAGGCAGAAAAGCTAACGAAAACTAAAAAAGAAACTAATGGAATTGTACGCACGAACCTAATGATTGCATGAATCTCATTTTGAGACCAAATTGAACCAAATTAATTTTGTAAAGAGACTTATAAAAAAATTATCAATTATATAGAATACTGATAACCAAATGATAATACAACATAAGTAGTCCAAACAGGGTGACAGCAAATGAAAGTACGCTAAAGAAAGCGAAAATGGTTTCCTCTGCAAGAAAAGTTATAGCTGCGGTTTTTTCCGATTCTCGAGGTGTGGTGGTTACAAACTATCTGTCAAGAAACTGGACCATAACTGCAGAGTATTACTCTTTACTACTGAAGCAATTGAAGGGTGCTTGCAGGTTAAATGTTTACATCTAGCCAAAAATTATTCTTTTGCCACGATAATGTCTTTGAACTAGAGATGGGCAAAACTGTTATTTTTAAGTAACAGTTGGAACTGTTACTGTTATTTTAAAATAACTATTAAAAATAACAAGTTACTGTTATTTTAAAAAATATTGTTATATTTCGTTTACACTTGCTCTTGTAACAGACATTTTAAACTATATTTACGCGCTATATGTCACATAACAATAATTACTAAAATAACACTTTTAGGTCGTTTCTATAAATTGTTAAATCAAATGCATAATACAAAATACAATCGTACAGTATGCGCACAGAACAGATTTATTATATGAAAAAGGAGTAGGTATAAAGCCACAATACAAAAATCGTTAGATAATAGATAATAATTGTGTTTTAAATGCAATGATTCTGATAATCTGGACAGTGAATACATATTACAAAAATGTGTTTTTTTTGCGATTTTTTAATATTGCTATTTCCTATATATTTAGTTTTAGTTTGACTTTGATTGTATCTAAATAATCTCGTGCATATTACTAACAGTAACTAGTAGGTATTATAATAACATAAATTTCGTTTTGAAGATTCTTCTAGTACACATAATTTTGAAGTCGACCATTAAAATGTTATTAATGTATAAATGTGAAATGCGCAGACATTTGGATAGTTGCTTGCATGTAATGTTGTCTGTTCGTTTTATAGTTTAAAGTTTGGAAATGGACTATGTGGTAGTTCCTCTTATTACTCTGCAGGCAGAGTCGAAATATTATTATAATAATAGGTTATTTTTAAGTTTAAAGTACTTTTACGTAGTTTTAAGTACATTCAGTAACCAAATAGGTAAATAACTTAGATATTATATATAAAGAATATATGTAAATATCTAAATGTTTTATTAAAACCAAGTTTTTATTAACAAAATAAAATTACACTTATTCCTAATGTTCTTGAAATAGCGACTCACTCAACTTTATGAATAACACTGCCCACTGTCCACCATTGACACTGACACTCCTGTTATTTTCCATCGGTTATTAAATGACCTTGTTTACCACATTGACCTTGACCTTGTTTGACCTTGTTATTTGCTTACCAGGTTTGGTTGTATTGTGTTGAAATTTCAGTTACTTAGACTTTCCATATTGTGCCATTTTGGCGAAGGTACTGAAAAGGAAATGGAGTACATTTTGCGTCGAGCCTGGTGCGTGGTTATTTTGCATATCCGGTACTGCGTAGTAAGTCGGGATACAGGGCCGTACTTTGTTGCGACCGTATCGAGAATTTGTAAGAGTTGATTACGTATTTTCTTGCTCATATTTGATTAGGCTTTGGCAGAGGGTCGGTACCATGTTTCGTTAGTTTATCTTTATTTTAGTTTAGTTTATCTTCCTGGAATCACTACAAAACACTTTTCACTCACTTTCATTCATCTCAGTCCGTTACTGGTAGTTTGGTTGATTGGCAGTACTCTAGCGGAGAGCTACAAAATTACTTCGCGGGCTTAATTTTGGAAGGAACCATTTTTGGTCTTCTCCTATCTCTTCTCCTTCCGACCACCTTCGAGAGCAGTCGACAGTGCAGCAATAGGCCTTGACCCAGTGCAGAATTTCCGCTGATTAGAATCTTGGAGTTCGGGATATTTTGGGAATAGTGCCGAGTTTATTTGTCAGCTTTGCTGGATTTTTATTGCTAACACACTGCGAGCTGCCCCCGAAACCTATCGAGGTATATTTTGGACCATCGTAGTTAGAGAACCCTCGTGGCCGTGCGCTTATTTGTCGTCCGACGAATAATTCTTTTTTAACCCAGATAGGGGTAAGAATAATTTAACCTAATTAAAATATTTGTCAATATTTATAAAACCTCTTTCTAGTTTTTTTTGGTAGTGGATTGATTCCCTAATTCCATATTTTCCTGTACACGTGGTTAATCCGGGTGAATCTTTGGCTTCTTTCCACACGCGTCTTTGGGTGTCCTCGAAGTCCTTACGACCCACAGGAGCAGACCCACGGGATATCGGAAACCGTAAGGGGTAGACAGACCAACGTTCCGCCTCACGTGGCCCGTGCGACACTCATCGGGGAGTTTCGTGGATTGACTGACCAAAGAAAAGTTATCATCTTACTAGTCATATTATATTAGGTTTATTACTGTTTCTTATCTATAAGACATCTTTACTAAAGTGCCTGTATTTTACTAACTGTACTGTAATTTACTAGTTTATTTCTGATTATAACCAAAAATCCCTCTCCTATTCTTTGGCTTCCACGATATTTTTTTAAATCATGATAATAAATGTCTAAGTACCGAATAATGTTTTCTTTTATCGCCTGAGAATCTCATGTTCTCTGAGCAGTAATTAGCCCTGGGAAATATTCACCATATTAATATATATTGTAATTTTTTTGAGGGGTACTTTTTTTTGAAGCCCCAAACCAGGTTACAACCTACCTGTTATTTGTCTACCGGTTCTACAATGCAAGAATATATCAGGTATAAGCTATTCTTGGAATAAAATTTGAAACCAATTTTTTTTTCCTAGTTTCAAATTTTATTCCTAGTATAGCTTATACCTGGAATATTCTTGCATTGTAGAACCGGCCCTAAGAGTTAATTGTTATTTCGTTTAGAAACGAGGGCGCGGCAAGAGCGACTAGGAAACTCCATATAATATTAACTGTAAATTTATTATTTCTTTACACCGATAACAGTTGTTAAAGCTTAATATGAAATAACAGATCATTAAATAACGACCCACCTCTAGTTTAAACACATTTCTCGAGTTGCTGCTGCAAAACTCCACACTGGGCTCCTGCCCACACTTCGAAGTTCCTCTGTATGCAATGTATTAGCGGGATTTTTTTGCTCTCAGCGATCAGAAAACCTGAATACGTTTGATAAAAAATCATTTTAAAACACGGATGTAAGCATTCATAACCTTATAAACCAAGCAATAAAAGTACAATTTTTTGTAATGCTAATATTTTTATGAATAACATTCAGGATATTTCTTTCACCAACTTATTCGTAAAACCAGCACGGAGGGTTTCTTTGGTAACATAAATTCTCGATAAATATGCTCAGCATTAATGTGATCGACATTGTCGCAATTACGCCCCTATTTTCCACAAAATAGGACTTTTTTCTTCCAGGTCATGATTATCCGATGAAGCTTTTAACACGAATTTTTTCACAGTTCTTCGATATCGCCATTATGAACGAAGGGGGAATAAATAAGTATAATTCAGCGGCAGAACGAATAAAAAGTGCTGGAGTTAAAGACAGCGATTTTTTTCTCCTCGCTACGTAAGGTCTGGAACCCATTAGTTCGCTCAAGAGATAAAAGCGTCGATTATTTTCATTTTTTTTGTAACAAGGATGCGCCAATATAAATTGAAAGCTCCCGATTTCTATATGACGACCTTTCACGAGAAATTTGTTTTATGGTCTTTATCGAGGCTATTTTGCCCCAAGCATAGATTGAAATATGGGTGCTAGTTTGATTTTTGGATATTCCTTAGTTTCGATCATGTTCTAACACATTTTTCATGGAGTATATGGACATAGAAATTGGAAAGTTGAAAAATTTGGAAATTGTTCTGTCTGCCATTGTTTCGGTTTAAAGATTAATGCGTTCCGTGTTTCAGACAAATCCGAGATACATTTTTTCAAATTGGATGAATTTGGATTGGATTCCATATTTCTTCTATTACTATGAATAAGTTGCAGATATTCCTAAGAAGATATAGTGTGAGTATGCTTGCTGCAATTCTTAACTGCGTTTGTGCTCATGTTTATACACTTACTAATATATACTTTTATATTACTTATATTATATATATATATATATATATATATATATATATATATATATATATACATATATATTATATATATATATATATATATATATATATATATATATATATATATATATATATATATATATACATATATATTTTATATATATATATATATATATATATATATATATATATATATATATATATATATATACATATATATATATTATATATATATATATATATATATATATATATATATATATATATATATATATATATATATATATATATATAATTTATTTATTTAATACTTTTATAATCTTATTATAAGTTCTGTCTATTGTATATGTGTATTCTGTTTATAGAACAACAAATATGAAGTGCACGTTAAATGGCCTACAGACGGTAAACTTGGTCGACAACCATGTTGAAGTAAATGTTGAAATTTCATGTCGGCAACTAGGTTGAAATAATACTAAAAAGTATTAATTTATTGTGGGTAAAACCTAATGTTGGCAACCGTGTTGAAGCGTCTGTGATTAGGTTGCGACTAGGTTGTAAATATTAGTGAACATCATTATATCGGTGTTTTAGTGCTTTTATATGTATTATTTTATTATTCAAAACATTTTTTTTTTATAAAAACGAAAAGTAATGACTACTATCCAAAATATTAATATTTGGGTAGAATTTTTTGAATGCTACAGAAATATGTCAGAATTATGGAAAGTAAAATCCGATATATTCAAATACAGAAATAAAAAAAAATTGCTTCGGCTAAATTGGTTTTGATACCAATCCTTTGACCATATTTTTTTTACTTGCTGTTTGTTCTCTTCTTTACATAATTCATAAATAATAAGATATAACAATTCTTCATTCATTTTAAAATTTTAAAATTAAAAATTTACTCCACCGCAAATCTATCCAAAACACGTACGTACAAGCAATAAACTTGAACAAGACCTACAGACGGCCAACTTGGTCGACAACCATATTGTCAACATACCATGTTGAGGTCAATGTTGAATGCCTGCGGATAGGTCGGAAGTTGAAATTTTATGTCGGCAACTAGGTTGGAATAAAATTAATAAGTTTTAATTGCTTGTGGGTGAAACCTAATGTTGGCAACCGTGTTGAAGCATCTGTGGCTAGGTGGACAACTGGGTTTTAGTGCTTTTATATGTATTATTTTATAATTCTAAACATTTTTTTCTTTATAAAAACGAAAACTAATGACTACTATCCAAAATAATAATAACAATTTTAATGCCAATCCTTTGACCATATTTTTCTTTTTTTTTACTTGCTGTTTGTTCTCTTCTTCACATTCATCAGTTCTTCATTCATTTTAAAATTCAAGAATTAAAAACCTACCCCACTCAAATCGATCCAAAAAACGTACAAACAATAAACAAACCGTTGAGTCTGTAGGCAAAAAGTGATGTCGGTGATAATGTTGGCAACCATTTTGAAAGTCTGTGACAAACAGGCTCAACTTGATTGTCGACCATGTTGTCAGCCAAGTTGATCGTCTATAAGGGCCATTACGTTATTTCCCACTTGGGCAATAACTCCAAAATATAAATCTTATTCGAAATTACCTCTGCTTTCCCAATTTTTTTTAACGGTTCAGCCACTCATTTACCACTGCATGCACCACTTTTGTGGTGCAGGAAGTGCAGGGGAGTATTGAAGGTATTACTTTCGCCAAATCAGCTTTTAAAGCCTCGGTATTCTTCTCTAAAACGTTCAACAACGGATAGCCCAGGGAATTGAGGTTCGGACCATTAGGATGGTCGATCTTTAGGAGCGATAACTCCAGCAAATTGCCTCAAACCAACGCTATGTGAATCTCGCTTTGTGGGCGGGTGATAAATCTTGCCGGAAGATCCAATATTTCTCTGCAAACAAGGTATTATTAAAAGACTTTACTACCTTCTCTGAAACATCGCTTTAATAGTTTGTTGCTCCTATTTTGACCCCTTATTTGCTGAAATGCAGTTGAGTGACCTGGCCGTACGACACTCTCAACCAAACCATCACCGAAGCCGTATGCTTCAGAGAGTTGTGAACTATGAGTGAAAAAAGAGCAATAAAGGAAATATTTTCATCTGTGACAATGATTTTCCTGTATAACCCCATTCGAAAGGCGCTTATGTTGCACCTGCTCTCTCGTGGCTCTTATGCCACGTAGAAGTGCCGTCACTGTCCACTAGGTCTTTGGTAAGCTTCAAGCTGTAGGTTCTGTTTCATTGTTTAATGATGCCCGACATGGTCCTTGACGGTATTTTTATTTTTCGGACCGTACTCTCTGTTTTCAGGGCGGATTTCTCTTCTTCTAATTGAACATTTCCTTATTTATGAACTCGAAAGTCAAATGATTTTTATTTTGAAAATCGAATTATTTTATTCGTAATGTTTGCGCTAGAATTTTAAAAAAATAATCGCCCAAATAGAACTAGGAATATTAGATATTCGAAAATGTATTCTAAACATTTATTTAAGTAAATGGAGCCAGATAAAAAATATGCTTATATTAAGCGGATGTATTTATCCACGAGCTTATCGACCAATTAGCGATTTGATAAGGTATATTTACCCACATAAGGTAAATTACGGAATAATAACGGCCGTTGCCGAGATAACGATCATAAGCTCTATGGCAGATTAGGGTTAGGTATCTAGCAATTAAGCAGGGTCCATTATGACCGAAATGGGAGACCAACACTCATTAATTACAGGTAAAAATCAAATTAAGTGCCATTCAAGTTGGAGTCTGGTAGAAATTGAAATGTAATTGTGTTAGCACATTCAGTGTTTAAATTATTTGTGAGATTTATGAAGATAATATATACCAAAAAAAAAAGAAACACTATGAAAAATATATGTTGTTGAATTCATTTTGTAAACTATGTGTTACATTTGATGCAAGAAAATTAATAATGAGGTCCATAAACTAAACTTAAAGAGGTTTACAACTAAACACCAAATCACTTTGTTTAAACTGCTCGACGCACGTTTCGTTGACCATGTTAGCATCATCAGGAGATGATTTAATCTTTAATCTGATTTAATCTTTAATCTGATGTAATCAGATTAAATCATCTCCTGATGATGCTAACATGGTTAGCGAAACGTGCGTCGAGCAGTTCAAAAAAGGTGATTTGATGTTTAGTGGTAAATCTCTTCAAGTTTAGTGTTTTAAAGATTCCAATAGAAGAATTGAATGAGGTTGATAACATTTATTATAACACACTGTCACTCGTAGAGTATTAAAATACTCAAGGGTGCAGTTTTTCGGGTGGTTTAAGGCATTCTCGGTTTCGATTGAAGATGAACCTCGCAGTGAGAGGATTTCAACTGCAAGAAATTGTGCGCCACTTTACGACGCTCACTTTTAGAACTTGTGTTCAACTACGTTATCCCAAACACCTCTGGGCAACGAGTACAGCAAAAGAACAGCTTGCGCTTTAGTGGTTTGAACGATGGCCCATTCAACGATGAAGGGGGAGGTTATTTAGCATAGATATCACAGGGGATGGGAGCCCCTCTAGTTTACAGCGCCCCTCCGATGGCGAAGGATTCATGAAGGCGGTGGCTTTTGGCGCGATCAGATGGCCGAACCGGGGCCAAAGCTGTAACCGAGAGATATAAGTCAGCTGTTGTTACCCAGCAGAAATGTGCCCAAGCCTGTAACAAAATTTGATAGGGCACCGTTTTTCGAAATTATGACTTATTTTCAGAATGCATTAGAAAAATCCGGTTCACGGAAAAAATCTTCAAACTAGAATTGAAGACGCATCAGATGGCATTGCTCTTCTCCAAAGGGAAATCCAACAGTGTTGCTAGATCAAACGCTATACCACAGTATCATGACTTTATTTATACACCCTGTATATACGAAATATACTTTTTAAATAAGGTCCGTTTTGTAATAAGAATAAAAATAGTATAAATATCACTAAAATATATTTTTTTATTCCATATTCTACATGATTGTATCCACTTTTCTACATAATTTCCATTTTTGTTCAAACATTTGAACAAATAAATGTTTGAATTCTGAGGTCAAAGAAATCTGCCGCCTGTGAAGAAACCCAATCCATGACTGTAATTTTACCTTCTTGGTCGTCGTTAAACTGTTGACCACCAAGATACTTTAAGTACCAAAACAAGTGAAAATCACTGGATGCAAGTACAACAAAACTGTAAGGTGGCTGATGAAGTTTTTCCCATGCAAAAGATCTGATTAGACCATGTGTTTGTGTAGAAACATGTGACCTTGCATAGACATGGAGCAACAGCATACCGGAAGACAGTAGTCCATGTCGCTTATTTTGTGTGGCACACCGGAGTTTTCTCAAGGTGACACAATACGCATCAGAATTGATTGTTGAGCCTCTCGGCATAAAATCCACTTACAAAATACCTTTCCTGCCCTAAAAGACAAATGCCATGATATTTCGTGTTGAAATTGTCTGTTTGGGTTTCACTCTAGTTGGTGACGACGTGTGTTGCCATTCCATTAATTGTTGCTTGGACTCAGGAGTCATGTGAGATACCCAAGTCTCATCTCCTGTAACGATGTGGTCTAACAATTCATATCCTTCCTGATTGTATCGAATCAAAAAGGATAAGACACAACCCAATCTCTTTGTTTTGTGATCGTCAGAAAGCAGTCTTGGAATCCACCGAAAACACAATTTTCGATAATTCGGTTTCTCCGAAACAATGGTGTACAAAACTGACCTTGAAACCTGTCGAAACGCACTTCGGTTAAGGCGTGGCTAATCATGCACATTAACCTGCCCGCCCTTGAATATTCTCACCCACTTTCGTACTTTACTGTCACCCATAGCATTATCACCGTAAACCTCACAAATATGACAGTGAATTTCCTCTGCTGCCAAGTTTATTGTACTCAAGAATCGAATTACAGATCATATCTCACAGTCGACGGGCGATTTCTCAATTTTCAGCTCAACACACAGACAATGCGGCTGCAAATGACACCTAAACGCACGCAAAGCATGCTGAGAGTAGACGCGCAAACGCATTGTGGCGATTGCGCGCCCTTCTCACTACCCCTTGTATTGACAATAATATAATTAAAGTGAAACAAGACCTACACTTATAATATTGGCCGCGTTAACGTCAATAAATGGCAACTCGTAACTTTTTTTTATGTTGAATGATGTCCGTTCATTTTAAGAAGAATCTACGTTGATCATTTGCCAATCGATAGGCTTTTCGAGAAATTGCGAGGTTATACACAACGTGTTTCTGAACTTCGGTTAAACTATGGATTTAGTAACCAAATGACCTCTTTTGTATTTTCATTTTTAAATTTTCGTGTGACCAAATAATATCAATAAATATTTGTTATAATAAATAAGTTTAATCAGTTTATACTTGTTTAGTAGTAGTTTATAAAATATTTTGAGAATTATCTATATTCTGCTTTTGTTTCAAAAATAATATTGTTAATGGGAAAATCTTTGGAAACTTTTTGGAGCGCAGCTATTTTTAGTTTAATCAATTTATGAAAGATTTTTTTTTGTAGTGAACATATGAGGTAAAAATTAATGGATTTTATATTTTTCTACGTGCAACACGTTTTGCAACCAACATAGAAAGGCCGTAAATTTGAAACTTTTTAAACAGAACAAAAGCCAATTTTACACCGTTAATAACCCTCATATGACGCATTTACCAACCAGAGCACCTAAACCTTTTCACCACACAAAAACGGTAAATTTATATTCGATAATAAATAAGGGCAATAAATAGTTTAGCTGTCACTTTCATAACCAGGTAATGGAGAGAGTCTAACCAACTGGGCCGATTGTAATGAAAACGAAAATTAATTTTCGAAATCAGCCCTGAATTCGTTAATTATGTTTTGTTCGCGGGTGGGCGTCTTTTATTGCCGCTGAGCGTATGCATATCACTATGCCAAAGCAATTCTGCGGTGCGGCTATTACTACTTCCAAACTACTCCCAGGAAATTATCGAATTGACTTCGTCGACGTTATATATGAACATTGTCAATGTAAAAACCGGCCATTAAGGCTGAAATACGATTTGGATCTATCAATTGTATTCTACTTTTTATACCAGTTAAATAATTACACTTAAACCCAGAATAAATATACAACTGATTTTCTTTATTTAGTATTAAACAGAATAATTTTATTAGTATGGGCCAATAATTTGTCCATTTAAGAAACACGTCTCCAGTGCAAACCGAAGTTAGAAAAACATACTGGTGGCGATCATTTTTGAAATAGCTTTTCGAATATATACTCGCAAAGAATCGCTCGACTGAACCACGCGCGTGTAGAAATGGTTACACTTCCGTATGTCATAACGGATAGAACGCACTGATCGAAGACTTTTCTTTTTAGGCAAAGTGGGAGTCTCCTCTTAAACACAATGTTGAGTCTGCCGAATGCCTGCCAGCCACATTTAAGACGCCGTTCCACCTCCTGGGCGGTTTTCCCCTTCATTGAAATCCTCTGCCCAAGATATATAAAGCTATCCACAATCTCCAAATCCCTTCCTAAAACTGAAATTCTTCTGTCCTGAGCGAAGTTATTGAACATAACCTGACCCTTTTTCAGGTTTATTTTCAAGCCAAATGGTTCGCCAGCCTTTTACAGTTCTTGTATGCGTCTTTGCTGCTCCTCTGGGTCTTGTGAAAGGAGAACGATATCATATCATCTGCAAATCTAAGCTGGTTTAAGTTTGCACCATAGATCTTTACACCATCCTGTTCCCAATCCAGTTTACGGAATACTTCTTCAATACACCTCGTTCTATATTAATTCCTATTTCTAGATCATTAAGGCGAATTGTGGCTGTAGCTCCATCATATATCGATCCTAATAAGTTTACATAAGCATTATCTACTAAAGCCACGTACAGTGGCATGGTGTATTTGTTGTACCTTTCAATGGCCTGCTGTACAACCTGGATGTGATCCATTGTATTGAATCCACTTCTGAATCCTGGTTGTTCTCTTGGTTGTGCGCCATTCAGTTTTTTTTTATATTATTTTAGATATTCAAAGTCAGGTACTTTTTGTTCTTTGAGGCAGTTTGAGTATAATTTTGTCAGTGTTTTATGTAACATCCGACCACCAGTTTTTAGCATTTCGACAGTTACACTGCCCTTTCCTGGAGCTTTGCCGTTTTTCATCGATTCTATAGCATTTGTTACTTTCTCCACTAGGATATCTGGCATTTGTTCTTCCGTGGGTATTGTTGTCTTTGTGTTCGCGCCCTGCATACTGTGCCATCCTTACGCCTTAAGGCATATATTTGCGTTCTTTTGTTTCTCAGCTTCTGTTTAGCCTTGTTAATTCCTTTGTTTTGTTCCAGGATTTGGGCGCGTGCCCTCTTGGATGCGTTTTCTAATAGTTTTGCAGAGCTCAGTGTTCTCGACCCTGACAAAAGGACTACCTGGATTTCTCATTGCCCGCCGTTTCTTCATTAAATCAGTGATGTCACAGGAGATTTTTATCTGGATATATATATATATATATATATATATATATATATATATATATATATATATATATATATATATATATATATAGGAATTTGCATTTTTACCTTGTCCACCATGTCCTTTGGAGAGTTAGATCTTGCTGTTTTCGATGTATTACGTATGTGCTGCATTTTGTTCCCAAACGACCTTACTGTAGTAAATGCAAAAGAAAAGATCGAATACTATGATAGCTATTTTCTGATTAACTCTTTTCATCTGACCTCTTTTCATCTTCAGTAACAATTTATTGAAGAAAAGGATGGCTGACTCACCTGGACAAATGCAGATTAATTTATTTTTATTTGGATATTTCCTGGATGGTTTGTATGATTAATGTCGATTTTATCTAATAGATCCTTAGCAAACTCAGCAGTTCTTGAATCAAGACCTGTTGATAACCATGTAAATGAATTTTACATTATCATACGTTTATGATATTTTGAACCAATACCAGAGAATCATAAATCTACAGTAAATTTTCTGAGCAATATAAAAGCCAATTTTACACCGTTCATAACCCTCAAATGACGCGTCGCCCAACCAAGCCATCTAAGTCTTTCCGCCGCACATAAACACACAATCCTCATAAATTGATATTCGGTTATAAATTAGAGCAATAGATAGTTGGGGCTTGAACTCTGTAACCAAGTTATGGGACGATTTAGACCTACTTTATTAATTGAAATGGAAATGGAAATTAGTTTTCGAAATCGGCGCTGGATTCGCTAAGTGAGTTTTGTACTAGGATGGGCGTCTCTTATTGCCGGCGAGCGTATGCAGAGCAACAACGCTGGGACAATTCGAGTGTCGTTGTTGGTATTGCTAAACCACTTGCAGGAAGTTAACGAATTCGAGTTAGATTTTACATATTATGTTCATCTATTAATTGCTATAGAGTTCTGAACAAATATAATATGCAATCCAAACCAGGGAATGTTGGCATGGTGTATTTGTTGTACCTTTCAATGGCCTGCTGTACAACCTGGATGTGATCCATTGTATTGAATCCACTTCTGAATCCTGGTTGTTCTCTTGGTTGTGCGCCATTCAGTTTTTTTTTATATTATTTTAGATATTCAAAGTCAGGTACTTTTTGTTCTTTGAGGCAGTTTGAGTATAATTTTGTCAGTGTTTTATGTAACATCCGACCACCAGTTTTTAGCATTTCGACAGTTACACTGCCCTTTCCTGGAGCTTTGCCGTTTTTCATCGATTCTATAGCATTTGTTACTTTCTCCACTAGGATATCTGGCATTTGTTCTTCCGTGGGTATTGTTGTCTTTGTGTTCGCGCCCTGCATACTGTGCCATCCTTACGCCTTAAGGCATATATTTGCGTTCTTTTGTTTCTCAGCTTCTGTTTAGCCTTGTTAATTCCTTTGTTTTGTTCCAGGATTTGGGCGCGTGCCCTCTTGGATGCGTTTTCTAATAGTTTTGCAGAGCTCAGTGTTCTCGACCCTGACAAAAGGACTACCTGGATTTCTCATTGCCCGCCGTTTCTTCATTAAATCAGTGATGTCACAGGAGATTTTTATCTGGATATATATATATATATATATATATATATATATATATATATATATATATATATATATATATATATATATATATATATAGGAATTTGCATTTTTACCTTGTCCACCATGTCCTTTGGAGAGTTAGATCTTGCTGTTTTCGATGTATTACGTATGTGCTGCATTTTGTTCCCAAACGACCTTACTGTAGTAAATGCAAAAGAAAAGATCGAATACTATGATAGCTATTTTCTGATTAACTCTTTTCATCTGACCTCTTTTCATCTTCAGTAACAATTTATTGAAGAAAAGGATGGCTGACTCACCTGGACAAATGCAGATTAATTTATTTTTATTTGGATATTTCCTGGATGGTTTGTATGATTAATGTCGATTTTATCTAATAGATCCTTAGCAAACTCAGCAGTTCTTGAATCAAGACCTGTTGATAACCATGTAAATGAATTTTACATTATCATACGTTTATGATATTTTGAACCAATACCAGAGAATCATAAATCTACAGTAAATTTTCTGAGCAATATAAAAGCCAATTTTACACCGTTCATAACCCTCAAATGACGCGTCGCCCAACCAAGCCATCTAAGTCTTTCCGCCGCACATAAACACACAATCCTCATAAATTGATATTCGGTTATAAATTAGAGCAATAGATAGTTGGGGCTTGAACTCTGTAACCAAGTTATGGGACGATTTAGACCTACTTTATTAATTGAAATGGAAATGGAAATTAGTTTTCGAAATCGGCGCTGGATTCGCTAAGTGAGTTTTGTACTAGGATGGGCGTCTCTTATTGCCGGCGAGCGTATGCAGAGCAACAACGCTGGGACAATTCGAGTGTCGTTGTTGGTATTGCTAAACCACTTGCAGGAAGTTAACGAATTCGAGTTAGATTTTACATATTATGTTCATCTATTAATTGCTATAGAGTTCTGAACAAATATAATATGCAATCCAAACCAGGGAATGTTGATAGGAATTGGTATGCACATGAATTGAAAACGTTAGATGCTAGGTATATTATTTCTATTAAAACGGATAAAAAAAACGATGGGTAATTTGGAATTAGCAATTAAAGGCAATAAGAAATATTTTATTAGTCAGGGTGCATGGGAATAACATTCGAAAATTTAATCGTCGATTCTTCACATCATCTGAAAGAAAAAATTACAAAGTTAGTAAATTGCTAATAGAGAAGCTATGATCAGATTGTCATTTTAAGCAATATCATTTTAAGTATATTTGACAAATAATAATTGGTTATTATTTAACGAATAAACTAATAAATATTGTTAGAATAATTCTCTAACAATTAAGAAGCAGCTATACATCAGCAAAATCATTAAAGTGGCAATGTCATTTTGATTAATTCAGATGATCCCCACGTGTTGTCTGCACACGTGGGGATCATCAAGCAACAACCAGATTAGAAATATACCAAGACTTTTTCAACATGTTGGGGAAAACTGGTAAAAGCGGTACCAGACTAGCATAAATTCAAATGGCGGATATTTTGAACATTTAATGTGATTAAATAATTAATCATATGTTTCTTAATGTGGCATGAATCATTTAAAACGTGTTATAGTGTGAAAAATTAGTGCTGATAATTTGAACTTTAACATTAAACACAATAATATGGAAGATTTCCTTTTTTTGGTAAAAAAAAAAACAAACCAAATTTATTCTGAGGCATGGATTAAATGGTTACAAAAACATTACATTTTGTTTTTGAATAGCACTTTAAGATGGCAAAGAAACAGACAGAATTTTCCGCGGAAATGGTTACATTTTAGATACACATTAAGGAATTTGTTTAAAATAATGTTAAAAATCTTTAGTTAAATTTACGAAAGTTATTTTCCTTACACCCTGTATAACAACAAACATTTCTTATCTACTTGGTGAAATATATGGCGTATTATCCAATTTGAGCTTTTAGAATCAAAGCAAACCATTATAGCTTCAATATATTACGAACAGTAAAAAACCGTACGTGATATAACAATATTTATCATTCCCATTTAAGTAATGAATATTTCATGTTTTTCCTAAATTACAATTTAGTAAATTAATAAAATATATATTATATTGTTTAAACTATTTGTTTGTTTTTTCAACAAGAAAAATCAATTTTTCTTACCTTTGTTCTTACAAAAAGTCTTATTCTTAATTTCTTAATTCTTAGTTTAAAAAGTCTTATTCTTAATTCTTACAAAAAGTCTATAAGATTTGCCCCGTGTACATAAGTATGCACTTTATAGAAATCAAACAATGAGGAGTTTGCATTATTTTATTTATTACTTAGGAGATAATTAAATATAACACTTATCCGAAATTTTCACCCTTTGCTTTCACATACTTTTTCAAATGGTACGGTCACCCGTCCACCGCCGCTTACATCATTCAAAGAGTAATGGAACTAATACACTGCGGGTTTGGAACCTTTGGCGTTACACTAACAAATTTTTATTACAAAAATTTTTTTCACAATACACCAAAACACTATTTTTATATTCTGGACGCACGTTTCGCTAACCATGTTAGCATATAAAAATAGAATATAAAAATAGTGTTTTGGTGTATTGTGAAAAAAAAATTTGTAATAAAAATTTGTTAGTAATGGAACTGCTACTTTCACCAAATTAGTTTTTAGAACCTCGATATTACGATGAGATCTAGAGCAGGCCCATTTCTCTAAAATGTTTCTCAATCGATAGTCTACAGGATTGAGATTCACACTTCCTGAGGGCCAGTTTTTAGCAGCGATTAATTAATTTCTCAATTTTTTCCAGTAGCTTCCCGAGAGTTATAAGCGTTAACTCTGTCATTTTGATGGCTTAATTTCTCCTCAGTAGTGAAAATCTTGTCATCTGTGAAAATTACTTTCCTGTGCCCTTCATTCACATGCTACTCAAATGTCCCTTTCTGTCTCGTTGTTCTTATGTTACTCACAGATGTCGGTCTATCGCTATCCACTAGATCTTCGGTAAGTTCCAAGCCTTCAGTCACGTTTAATAATGCACGGTCGGATTCTCAGTGGTTTTTTTTATCTCTCGGACCGTGATTTTATCCAAACAAAGATAATGTTTGGAACGAAAATATAATAACTAATAAAAAATAATGTTATGACAATATATTGACATGTACTTGCCATAGGGATACGTGCTTATTCTTCTTATGGGGTGCACTCTGTTACAGCGTACCAAAAGGCGCATCTCTTAGAATACTGCTGAGTTAGAATTGAATCAGACCTGGGATGGTACTTTATTTACTGTAGTATATGAGTCAAGATTGTATCATACAATCCGTTAAACAATGCAGTTTTTTTAAAAGTCTACGACAAAAGCAAGGGAGATTCTTGGATTTATCCACGTGGCAACATGTATAGTATTGGATACAGTATAGAAATTACAAAATTAATCCATTAAAATACAGGATGTAAGGGAAATTTAACCAACAATTCTTCACATTATTTTGAACAAAAGGTTTCCTTAAACATGTGTCCAAAATGCAACCATTTCCGCGGTTTAATATTATTTTATTTTTATTGATGACGTTGCCAATTGTTTTGTGGTGCCAATACTTTTAAAGCCATTTAGTCCATATGTTTAACATACATTTGGTTTAGTTTTCGACAAAAAAACAGAATATCTATTCGTCGTTTTAACTCAAAGTTGAAATTACTAACACTAATTTTTCACACTATAACACGTTTTAAGCAGTTAACATGACATTAAGAAATACATAATTAATTGTTTTATTAAATTAAATGTCTAAAATATCCACCATTTGAGTTTATGCAAGCGTGGCATATTTCTAATCTATTTTCTCAAATACTTTGAAAAAGTTCTGGTATATTTTTAATCTGCTTGGTAGCAGTTTATCCGTAAATAAGAAGCATATCGTGATATTCGCGTACAGAATACGATTTTGGTTTTAAATAGATTTTAAATGCATACCCTGACACATTGACATATGTTTTTTCGCAAAATCCTTGGGGTGGGGATTATCTTAATTTGTCAATACGACGTTGTCACTTTAATCTGTTGTCTAATAAACCTTAATTTTAAGATAATAACAATGTTCATTAGTTTATTTGTAGCTTATTCGTTAAATAATACCCAATTATTATTTGCTTAAAATGATAATTGTTATCGTAGCCTTTCGATTGGCGATTTAATAACTTTGCAATTTGATATATTTTTTCATTATCTTAGATTTTCAAAATATAATAATAGTTTCTTTATGAAGTGAACTTTGAGAATATAAATACAAGTAATGTATCTTAGAATGTTATACCTATAACATGTTTTCGACCAATACTGGTAGGTCGTAAATCTGTTTTAAAACTTTATAAGTAATACCAAAACCAATATAACACCGTCAATAACCGTAAAATGACACGCCTACAAACCGAGCCATCTAAGCCTTTCCGCCGCACATAAACACACATGCCCCATAAATTGGTATTCGCTTATACATAAGGGCAATAAATAGTTTAGGCGTCAACCCTATAAACAGGTAATGGAGCGATCCGGACCAATTACATTAATTGTAATTGGAATGAAAATTAGTTTTCGAAATCAGCGTGGATTCGTTAATTGTATTTTATGCCTGGATGGGCATCTTTTGTTGTTGCTGAGCGTGTGCATCAAAAACGCTAACGCAATTTGATTGTTGCTATTGATGTTCTTAACTTACTCCCAAGAAGTTAACGAATGACGACGAAGCTATGCAGGAAAATTTAAAAAGAAAGCATGAAGGGTAAAATATAATTAAAACTTGAAAATTATATTTTATTTATTACATACAGTCTGTGCCAGAAGTTAGTGTACGCGTTTTTTTCGAAAGTACAAAGGTCTGTTTCGCGATGCGATTGTACCGTCAGAGGGCTACGGTGCAAACATAGATTCATTTTAGTATGTCTCGAAATCACAAAGTGGAAGCGTCTATTCCAAAATGAGTTCCAAGTAGGAAAAGCGTTTCGAGAAAGTTTTTTCTCTGCAAACACCCACAAGGACCTAAATTTACATTTTATCGGCTGTCAAAGCAATTAAAAAGTCAAAAAGTTTCATTGCCAAGTAGATTGAGCGGTATGAGTTGTTTAAAAACGCTTCAAGCGAGCAACCACAGAAAAGCGGGACAAAACCATAGTCAATTTATTCAAGACAACTCCTACTCTGCGATTGCATCAAGCCTGCTTTCAACTGGCTAAAAGGGCAATAGATGTGGGTACCAACACAATTCAACGGCATTTACAAGAGGCAAACGTGAAATCCAGTTCCACGATCTTGCCGAAAAGCGCAAGCGCCTGGGCTAAAAAAAAATAATGATCGCTATTGGAACAAGGTTGTTTTTTCTGATGAAGCAACTTTTTTAGCGAGAGTTTCCTTGAAGCATACGTGGTCCACCAATGATACACGTTTCATCCAGCGTATCGTCAACCACCCGGTGAAGATCAATGTTTGGGGGTGCTTCTCTCAACACAGTTTTGGTTGTTTAGAGCTGCTCATCGAGAATTATGATCCCAAGAAAATGATCAAAATTTATTACGTAAACACAAAGTTGGTCAATACATGTTAAAAAAAAAAGAAAAATGGGCGGTTCAAGAAGAAAGGAAAAGAAGAAAAGAGGAAAATGGCATATCGACAATGAACTGGCCTTCACAATCTCCAGATACCAACCCAATTGAAAATGTTTTGGGAGATATGAAAACCCAACTAGCTGGAAAACCGGTGTACGATTTGAAGCACCTAGCACGCAATATTCGGAAAATTTAGCGCTCTCTGTCGGTCAATTAAGCGGAAAAACTGGTCGAAAGTATGGTATGCCTAGAAGGTGTGAGGACATACTCGAGAATGATGGTGATAAGTTGTGACCTACTTTCATGTAAAAAAGTTAAAAATAAATATCCTTTGTATTTAAAAAAAAAATGGCGTACACTTTCTTATGACAGAGACTGTAAATCTAGTAATTATACTAAATCCTTATTAAACAATAATGTTATATATTTTATGGCTCTCTTGCTATTTATTTATTGATATTATTACCAGTGCCAAAAAAAAACTTGTTAATCAAATATGGGAAATGTTTTACATGAAACTTTCTAAGGTTCGTTTCCGATGGCTTATTATGGAATGTAATGACGATGTTGTTAGTCATAAAACGTTAGAACAATAGTCGCCATAGAATCAATTTTATTTATTTTTTCCCCCTTTATAGTTACTTTAAAGTGTCATCTTTTAGATTCAAAACGAGATATAATACACAAGTCTACTGTGAATAAAACCTGAAAAATCAGTTTTAGAGCGATTTCGTACAAAGAGGAACATTTGAGGCACTGCCTTCTTTTCGCTTTTGGAAAACATGACGTGGAAGATAAGCACTACTGGAAGCAAGCACATCCAGCATTATTGGAAGCAGATTCTTGTCGTACACTACTAGTTTTGCCAGCAGAGGTAATGTTTACATGTTTACAAATGGTACACGTTACTATACGTTTACACAAGCTAGAGAAAATTCAAAAGGAGGATCGTCGGATCTCCTATGAACTCACAGCTAAGAATATGAGCAGATGCGGGGCTGTTGTTTTGTCACTGGTTTCCAGATTTAAGATTTAAGAGACAGATCTTCCTGTATAAGATGGTGACGATGATTATGAAGTCGATCCTCTACTATAATCCAAAGAGACGAAAGTCGTATGTTAGTCCTATGAAGCCACCAACCAGTACCGTAAAACCAAAATCCACTACAAAAAGGTGCTCCTGTATCATATATGGTAGAATCAGTTGAGGGTCGTGCATTATGAGTTGTTCCAATCTGGTCAAATGGTCCTACTAACTAAACTCACTTTTAATCATTTCCTGATGATTCTAACTTGGTGAGCAAAAAGCACGTTGGGTAATTTCAATACCATTTGGTGTGACTTATAAAATCATAATGTTTTTATATAGGGTTTGATCTAGTATAAGCTACTGAAATGAAATCAAAAGCATTAACGTGATTATGGGGTGAATAGTTATTATCTTAGTGAACTTCCGATTAATGCAAGCTGGTTCTTTTTGATGAAAACCTTCCTGTTTTCCCAGTCTAAGTTGATTTTGGGCACATATTTTGACTTTAAATTGACGAAAATAACAACTTTTCATAATGATAACTGTAAAGAATTTCCATTGAAGTCATATCTGTTAGCCATGTACTTATAAGGAATATAATTTTCTAGTTTCCGAAATTAAAAAAAAAAACTTGTAATTTTAACTTATACATATTATTTCTTAAGAAGAGCTTGCCCTTCTCAGCTTGCTGATTTTCACACAAAAGACGATTTCATAGGTGTCGTCGTTTATATTTTTCATATAATAGCTCTGGAATATTAGTAATATAACATAGAAAACGATATTAAATATTTCAAAGGCCATAATTTTATTTAACGCTGCATATGCTCGTTTGACTGACATAATGATTAATTTGCTTAATTACTTGTAGTGATATTATTTTATAAAGAACTATACGCATGTAGTAAAATTTTATTTTTTTTTTCAGGTAAGGACCATATTCTGATTTTCATGTAAGAAAAATATTTAAAGGTGAGTTTTGCACTAATCAGATTGGCAAATTATTTCGTTGTCTGGATCTAAAGAGTTATATTTCACATAATTGTTGTTAATTATTTAACCTTCTATGAAAGTATCTTTAAAAAACACAGTTTTATGTGTGTTGCTAACTTAGAAATTGGAAGAAATAATGTGCATTATCATCATATTTGATTCTATTAGTTTAAAATAGGCGGATAATTATGTTGTTTATGAGGATGATGCCTTGAATACTTGCATACAGGAGATGTATACCAAGAACACCAAATTTTACTGGAATTTATGATCTTAATGATAATGAGAGAGCTTCAGATGTTCCGAAGAATGTAATCAATCACTAGATCAGTGTAGAAGATTGCTGCAGTACAGTAATATCTCTTTGTGTTAAAACTTATTGGCCGTTGCTGAAGTGCTTTTTTCGGTTTAATATTTATCTTCCTCATAAGTTGACCTATACTCACTTGATTACTCTTATTTCCATTTGCAGTTAAGTGCAAAAACAACAAGAAAGCTTTTCTGAGTAGTTATGGAATGCGAAAAATGGATTGTTTGCAATATTGATGCTCAAAAAGGATTATAAATGATCAGAATGATATTGAATCATACCCTGGTTGTAGTTAATGAAATTAGACCAAGTTCTAGACATTCAGAAATGTCATTTAGGAGGAAGTTTCACTATGCTAGAATTAGGCTAGGATGGATACCCTAAATCTAAGGTTTTATGAAACGTGAAAGGAATTAGAACTAATGATGGGTAATATCTAATTAGTTAAATTTTATTTTGTTTGATGAATTATTTGCTCGTGGTCATTATACAGATAAAATTGTTGTCTCGTTAAGCATCGTCTGATTATGACTTGTTGCGGGCATTGAAGGATTATCTGAATGGAAAATGTGTTAAAAATACCTAGATCGCTTTTCAGCTGTCAGGCTTTCAACGAAACACACTGTTCTATATATAATTAGTTCAAATTTAAAAAACGGAACAAACTTATTTGAAAATAATATATGCAAACATCATTTTACATACTTATTTAAAAATCCAAATCATACAGACATCAACAGTTTTCTAAATTTAGTGAAATACAATACCCAATTTTCATAGTATCTGATTCGAAGCTAATTAGACCTTTTGAAGCTCAGTTTTGTTGACTTATTTCACCCTACCCACCTACTTATGTAAAACATCAGCCCAAATGTTCTCTTGTGGCAACACACTAACATCACGTGAGGTTTGTTGTGTCAGGCAATTAGCGAAGTGCTTTCTCTCTCACTAGGCCAATCTTCTGACCTAAAGATTTAAAAATTATTACCTTAAAATACTTCTGAGACCAATAACGATGAATAAAATAATGATTTTATAATAATAAGTACTATATTTTCAATTTATCAACATTTAACTTTATTTAGTTAATATAAAAGTGCACAAATATCATTGATACATCTGCTAAATTTTACTTCATTGAGAAATTGTACAAATTTTATTATTTCAATAATTTACTTACATATATTCTGCCAAAAAAGTACCGGGGTCAATAAAACACAAAATGTTTATTATTTATCCAAATTTATTGTATCACCTTCAAAATAATCCCCTTCCGAAATGATATACCTATGCCAACAAATAATCCAATTGTCAACCCCAATGTCATTGTACGGGCGGCAAGCAGAAGGGAATCGAATCATCGGTTCCTGGCTTGCGTAAGGCCGCTTCGACTATAAATAACAGAATGATGCACACTCCCCGGCGTCGTCGGATGGCGGCCGATCGGTCACTCTTTTTCGATCGGTCGGACTGCCATTCGGCGAAAACTCCATCGAATTTCCGATGGAAGTAAAAATAAAAAAGATAGAAATCTAGCTTTGTTTTATGCTCTTTTTCCTTTCTTGTTAACCTCAAGAAGTTCGCCAGGACTTCTAATAATTGAAATACTATCCTTCTTGTCTTTCTATTAACTTAAATGACAGCCGGAATCTTCAATTCCGACAGGTCAAAGGTCAGCTAGAGACCTCAAAACGTAAAAAACGCCCATCTTAGGGTTTGAATTTCATTGGAAACTAGTAAGAGCCTCCGGGCTAACTAAAAAACCTGGCTGAGTAAGTCGAAGTCGAGTCCAATTGTCAAAATATTTTTTAAATGCATTTTCCGGAATCGACTTCAGTTCTCGCCGCGAATTCTCTTTTATGTTTTATATCGACTGAAAATGAGTGCCTCGAAGTGGTAATTTAAGTTTTGGAAAGAGAAAGATATCGGCTGGAGCCATATCAGGTGAATACGGTTGTTGTTGTTCGATGGTATTTGTTGAGTTTTTAGCTAGAAATTCATAATGATAGCCTTATGAGGTGGTGCGTTGTGGTGATACAAAATCCAAGAGTTTTTTTTCCACAAATCTGGTCTTTTTCGACGAATTTGCTCTCTTAAATGCCGCATAACGCTCAGATAATATTCTTTATTTACCGTCTGAACTCTGGCAAGAATTCCAAGTGCACAACACCAGGATAATCAAAGAAAACAGTCAACATCATCTTAACTTTTAATAGACTTAAACGTGATTTTTTCGGTTTCGGCTCAGTTGGAAGGCGCTATTCCGAAGCTTGTTGACTGGTTTGCATGTCTCGTATACCCATGTCTCATCACCAGTTATAATGCGTTTTATGAATGTGGGGTCGGAATTGACTCGTTTTAGCATGTCTTCAGCGACCTTTACGCGATTGAGTTTCCGAAGAAAATTCAGATCTGTCGGCACTAGTCGAACCGCAACGCGTTTTATGCCCAAACAATCGCTTAAAATGGTACGAATTGATGAGTGAGACGCAGAAAAATCAGCGGTTATCTCTCTCAAACTTAAATGGAGATTTTCAGTCACTATTTCCTTCACTTTAGCGATGTTAACTTCAGTTGAAGACGTTGATGGCTGACCAGAGCGAGGCAAATCTTCCACCATATCTTGACCGCTTTTGAATGCACTATACCCTCACTGTACCACTCATAAGTGTTTTTGAAGTCGATTCTCCGTAAGCCTTCCATTTGCAATGCAAAATTTAAAACAAATTCTTTGTTGTTGTTATCCATTGTAAAAATCGCCAAACATACTTGTGATGAACTGACAAAATCGAGCACCGTAAACAAACTAAATGACAGATGACGTTCAAACTCCGCGTCACTATAGAACAGTTGTGCCAACTTATCGATAAAAAGAATTTTGACAATTTTTTTAACGATAAAAGCGAGCTTTTGCAAGGCTCAATACCCATGGATTTACATTTTAGCCAATACTGCATAATCTTTTCTGCCCGATAATGTAACTTGGCGTTCCTAAACCTTTATTATTTTATTTTGAATAAGTAGATGTGCAGACTGTTAAGACATTTATATATATATATATATATATATATATATATATATATATATATATATATATATATATATATATATATATATATATATATATAAATTGGAGAGGGTGCCGGTTTTGGTGAATCTGGAGGATGAGGTAAAATAGTAATTTTTATTTTAAAGAGATGTCAAAATTATATATGAATATACAGAAAATGGTAGAAGACGCAAGAAACAAAAATGGGTAATATACTAAATATTGGATCTCATGGAACAGACAAAACGACTGAACGACGGAGAAGAATAATGAAAGAAACAGCGGATAGTTAAAAAATACAGAAAAATGGAAGATCTAGAGAACAAACATGATACGTTCAATACGCTTAAAAATGCTAAAGAAGTTGCTGGTTTGTAGCAAAAAGGAGGCCCAAATATCCTCAGATAATTAGGGCAAAGTAGTTCTTCGATCGATTGCGTGGTTGGCTCTTGGGGAAACATAGTAATAATGAAAATAATTTAATCACTTCACAATATATTCAAAATACTTTTTTACATGTTCAGTTTTTCTTATACATAACTCTTTTTGAGAATTGTCGCGAGGCCGAAACATGTTAGAGAATATCTTGAATATATTGAGAAACAAATACCAAGTGTTTTAATTATTATCAAAGTAGCTCTTGATAAACAACAAATATTTCAAACTTGGGTAGATATCTTTCAAAAGTTAATAGACCTGCATACAATGCAACAAATACTGAATTTCTGTACGATAATTACTGAATTACTAAAATTACTTTAGTTACTAAAATTACTGGGAAAATACTGGTAGAATGACTGATGATGATTTCCATACCACTTCCAAAGAAACAACGCCCCAAAAAGTTTACTATGTACAGCTTAATATCGTTTATATGCCATAGTCCGAAAGGTTTTTACAGAATAATATATGGTAGAATTATCAAAAAGTATAAGGATCTTACTGACACACACACTTTGGCTCCAGGAATACTCTGGGAAGCTTTGTTAGTCTTAAATATCTTACTTCAAAAATGCCGAGACCAACCCAAAGGCATTTTTGCGTGGTTTAGTGGCTATAAGGTCTTCAACATGACATTTAATGGATATGGTATACTAAGAGCTACATATGTCGGTAGCAAAGATGTACAAATTATTGAAAGTTTATACGAGCTACGGATACGGTTTGTAGCAAAAAGGAGGCCCAAATATCCTCAGATAATTAGGGCAAAGTAGTTCTTCGATCGATTGCGTGGTTGGCTCTTGGGGAAACATAGTAATAATGAAAATAATTTAATCACTTCACAATTTATTCAAAATACTTTTTTACATGTTCAGTTTTTCTTATACATAACTCTTTTTGAGAATTGTCGCGAGGCCGAAACATGTTAGAGAATATCTTGAATATATTGAGAAACAAATACCAAGTGTTTTAATTATTATCAAAGTAGCTCTTGATAAACAACAAATATTTCAAACTTGGGTAGATATCTTTCAAAAGTTAATAGACCTGCATACAATGCAACAAATACTGAATTTCTGTACGATAATTACTGAATTACTAAAATTACTTTAGTTACTAAAATTACTGGGAAAATACTGGTAGAATGACTGATGATGATTTCCATACCACTTCCAAAGAAACAACGCCCCAAAAAGTTTACTATGTACAGCTTAATATCGTTTATATGCCATAGTCCGAAAGGTTTTTACAGAATAATATATGGTAGAATTATCAAAAAGTATAAGGATCTTACTGACACACACACTTTGGCTCCAGGAATACTCTGGGAAGCTTTGTTAGTCTTAAATATCTTACTTCAAAAATGCCGAGACCAACCCAAAGGCATTTTTGCGTGGTTTAGTGGCTATAAGGTCTTCAACATGACATTTAATGGATATGGTATACTAAGAGCTACATATGTCGGTAGCAAAGATGTACAAATTATTGAAAGTTTATACGAGCTACGGATACGGTTTGTAGCAAAAAGGAGGCCCAAATATCCTCAGATAATTAGGGCAAAGTAGTTCTTCGATCGATTGCGTGGTTGGCTCTTGGGGAAACATAGTAATAATGAAAATAATTTAATCACTTCACAATATATTCAAAATACTTTTTTACATGTTCAGTTTTTCTTACACATAACTCTTTTTGAGAATTGTCGCGAGGCCGAAACATGTTAGAGAATATCTTGAATATATTGAGAAACAAATACCAAGTGTTTTAATTATTATCAAAGTAGCTCTTGATAAACAACAAATATTTCAAACTTGGGTAGATATCTTTCAAAAGTTAATAGACCTGCATACAATGCAACAGATACTGAATTTCTGTACGATAATTACTGAATTACTAAAATTACTTAAGTTACTAAAATTACTGGGAAAATACTGGTAGAATGACTGATGATGATTTCCATACCACTTCCAAAGAAACAACGCCCCAAAAAGTTTACTAAGTACAGCTTAATATCGTTTATATGCCATAGTCCGAAAGGTTTTTACAGAATAATATATGGTAGAATTATCAAAAAGTATAAGGATCTTACTGACACACACACACACACACTTTGGCTCCAGGAATACTCTGGGAAGCTTTGTTAGTCTTAAATATCTTACTTCAAAAATGCCGAGACCAACCCAAAGGCATTTTTGCGTGCTTTAGTGGCTATAAGGTCTTCAACATGACATTTAATGGATATGGTATACTAAGAGCTACATATGTCGGTAGCAAAGATGTACAAATTATTGAAAGTTTATACGAGCTACGGATAAATGCCAGATTCAGCTACGTATTAGACATGGTTAAATTTTGCCGCCGTTATGTCGCAAAATTGCGTTTGCATAAGTCAACATTTGTTCGACTGTTAACAAAGGCGACATCCATCGAGCGGAAAGCTTTTTTCGTACCCAAAACATCGTGAAACGTATAGTGGACACGAATTTGCAATTTTGCAAAGTGTAGTTAATTATTATGATGATTTTATACGTAGTAGTGGTTTTTGGGCATGCCAAATGTTGATTATCTCCAATAGATAGATATACAACCACGTTTAAATTCAGAAGCCCAATTTCTTATCGTTGAAAATGAAAGGGAATAATCCTTTAATGTGAAATATAACTATATTGTATATCCGTCGGGTTTAATAGCTCGAACTTCAATGTTATTACTTTCTAGAAAACGGTTTTCCTTTATTTGTTAGCCGCAAACAAGTAGCTTAACCAACACGTCCGAATTTTCAAGCATGTCATCTAATGAGTCATACTTGCGCCATCTGTGCCAAGCCAATAATTTTTCGAACAACCCTCGTATATACAAACTTTGTTGATTCTATTAAAAAACATATAAAACAAAAAAGCGAAAATAATGTATTTATTTATATATTTGTTCCCAACAAACTAAAAAAACGATAAAAAATAAACAACGAATACTTGAAACATAACTTTTCGATATAATTTAAATTTCAGAATTCGACTTCCTAAAATCGGCGGTATTTCCGACTCACAAAAACGAAAATAATTACCTCGAAAAAATTTAATGCTCCCACGTGAATAATCCTGCGCACATTTTCAAATTAAAAACGTCACTAACAGTGACGGAACGTAAAAATGCGAGTAAAATTTATTTTGGCAGCGTTGGGTCGGGTGTACCGCGTTTACTCAATAAATGTTTCCATTTAAAGGTTTTGTTTCAACGAAACGTTTATTAATGCAGCTTTTATGATTTCTATTGTTGTATACTGTTTGTAAAAAGAATAATAATAGTCAAATAAAAATGTATTTCATTCTCTTGAAACCTATCTATCCCATATACGTTACACCTACACAGTAAGTGTGGTAAATAAGTAAGTAAGTGATTGATTTTGAGAGAATAATTTCTTATCTTCAGGATATTTCCAACTCGCGTGGTCCTAAGCTCTCCTCTGCCAGTCCATCGTGCTTTCGGTTTACTTTCTGATCAAGCTATATCCACTCCAGGATTGCTTTGGCCCACCTGTTGTCACATCGTCTCGTTATATGGCCTGCCCATCTCCATTTCAATTCCTTTACTCTTTCAATGATGGCACATACTTTCGTTTTTTCTCTGAGCCATGTGTAGGTCTATCTGCCCCACCTTGTAATGCCAAGCATATACCTTTCCGTTCCCCTCTGTGCTCCCCCCGAAGTTTTTGAACCGTGAAGAATGTGAGTGTTCAGGTTTCATTTCCCTATATTGAAATCCTCTGTCCAGATATAAAAAGACTACCAATAAAAATGATGGAACTTCAAAATTAAATAAAACACGCATTTTTTGCTTAAAATCGATTCCGATTGCTTTATTTATGAGATTCAGACATGCAATTTATGATTTGAACAAGATTTCAGCCAAACGATCACCACGGTTTTTTTACAGACATGGATTCCCTTGTGCCAATTTTCGATGAACCTATGCGCATATTTCGGGTTGTATGGCGACTATGGCTTGATGAATATTAGTTTCCAAGTCGCCAATAGTCGCGAGTTTAGTGCTATAAACCTGTTTTCACATGTCTCCAGACAAAATAATCTAAAAGAGTTAAATACCATGATCTCCGCGGCCAAGCGATGAGGCCATTTCGTAAAATTAACGAGTTGCCGAACTTGGCTCTCTGTAAGCCTATGTTTACTCGGGAATTTTACGGTGGTGCGTCATCATGATGAAAATAAAAGTCATTCGCATCGATTCTATCAAATTCCGGAAAAAAATATTCCAGCAGTGTTCAGTATTGATGGTAACGGTGGTTCCTTCTTCATTTTTAAAGAAATA
This sequence comes from Cosmopolites sordidus, assembly GCA_031761425.1. Classification (NCBI taxonomy): domain Eukaryota; kingdom Metazoa; phylum Arthropoda; class Insecta; order Coleoptera; family Curculionidae; genus Cosmopolites; species Cosmopolites sordidus. The sequence goes on along the minus strand of JARFXV010000063.1, from coordinate 529,176 downwards.
AGGATCGATGATTCCACATCAAAATCCTCATCAAACTGTGATCTTTTTACGGCTGGACTCTCATGTATCACGTGTGGATTAGATTTGCACCAATACCTACAATTTTGTTTATTGACGAAGCCATTAAGCCAGAAATGAGACTCATCGGAGAAGATGATTTTGTGTAGAAACTTGTTGTCGGCTTCTATCATTTCGAGGGCCCAATCGGCAAATTCACGACGAATACGATGGTCAGTTGACTTCAGTTCTTGTGCCAGTACCATCTTATACGAATGCAAGCCTAAATCAATCTCAAAATTCGCCAGATTGCCTGACTCTTGCGAGCGCCGAGAAACCGAGACGTTGTCATTTTCGGCTACACTTGGTTGAATGGCGGCAATATTCTTAACACTTCTGACTTTTTTTGTCATACAGACACCACACTATCGTGGAGAGTAAACTCACTTTAAACATTTTCGATTACGATCAATAGCCTGTTCAGAAGGACCAACAAGACGAGTACCACGATGGGTCTGAATCGCTCATTGAGTAGCACGAGAGGATCGTGAATTTGCGTAATAAAACTGAACAATTTCTAAAGGTTCTTCTAATCTGAAACGAACCATGATTTAATTTCAAACCTGTCGTAAAACAACTGACAAGATATGCCAAAAATCGGTAAACACATATGGCCACCATAAGATGTCAAAATTCCATCAATCCTAATGGTCGACCTTTCACTCATTATTTTCAACGGTCAGAAATTGAGCTTCTGAATTTAAACGTAGTCGTATATACACTGGAGTTGTATTCACTGAGCATGCCAAAAAACCACTACGACCGAGAAGATCATCACAACCATTCACTACACTTTCCAAAATTGCAAATTCGTGTCCAGTATCCACTATGCGAATAAAAAGAACAAACTATTATATTTTACCCGATTTAAATTTAGTAGCAATTATTTATCGTCACGATGTACAACATCATATAATAGCTTTATTTCGATTTCTCAATTTCAAATTATAACTCACAACGTTTGAAATCACCAAACAACAACAATCTGAATTCGTTTTCGATGTTTGTGTGTCCGAGATGCAGACGTTTAATAACAGAATGGACAACAGGTACAATATGTTTCTGTCTCCAGTGTCACATACAACGTTTTACGTCTAGTCCCCGGTTGCACTCTCTGGTAATAAAACGAAATTTTGCACGAGATGAAACACTCCGCCTCGGTCAAATGGACAGTTCTCGTTTCTGCCCTGCATAAAACAACAATTATGTCTCGCTTAACTTAATGGACGCTTCTTTGAAATTATTTATATGATCTCACCATAACATCGTGTAAATTCATTAGGAATTCGTTGTGAAAGAGAGGGATGTGTGTTTGGCTTGCTTTTACCTAAATGAAGATTTCCATGTTATTATAATTCTAAATTATGTATCAACTGCTATAAACGCTGTTTGTGCTTTTTACTGCTTTTAAACCATATGATATCTATAACACAAAAGTTGTATTCTATTTGAATTTTACAAAAATATGTGACACCTAAAGCAAATATTTATGACCAAATTTACAGTTTACGCTTATTTACTTACAGTTTCGAGAGTTTTTAATCCCTTACGTTCGGAAATAATGTCTGTATATAATGAAATAATAACCATTTTCGCATTCAGATTTCGCTCCACCAAATCTTGATTGGGCCTTTTTGCATAAGCACTTTTCGCAATTTTTTTTACTTCTAATCTCTTCCACTTCGTAATGCATGTATTTTATGCATGGTTCGAAATATGGTTTTTGTAACTAGAGTAAAAATTGATTTTTTTTTATTGGAGACCCATTGTTTCGGAAATTAGATGACATCACTTGTTTGCAGCGTGAAAGTGCATAGTGTTATAACGGGACCGCTAGAATTGCTAGTCGCAAAAACTAAACTAGAAGTTCTAGCGGCCATTTAATAAAACTATGCCCTTTCAAACTGCAAACCAGTGGTGTCATCTAATTTCCGAAACAATGGGTCTCCAATAAAAAAATCAATTTTTACTGTAGTTACAAAAACCATATTTCGAACCATCCATAAAATGCAAGCATCTTGAAATAGAAGAGATTAGAAGTAAAAAATACTGCGAAAAGTGCTTAAGCAAAAGGGCCGAATAAAGATTTTGGTTGCATTTTTCTGAGATTTTAGTGGAGTCATCTGTAAGGAATTCAAACTAGAAGATGAAAAATTCAACGCTCTTTATTACTTGGGTATTTTGAATGCTTTGTGGGCCAAAATTCTTTGAATTTGACCCAAACACCGGGAGTTGGAACAAGGTTTTTTGGCTACGTGTCAATACACTAATGTACAGTATTTTTAGCTGTGAGCTCTGAATTTTCTAAAGCGAAACTGGCTATGAAAGAAGAGCATTTCGATACGATTTTGGACTTCCAGCGGCATTCGGTCGCAGCTTAGCGCTTCCCAAAAATTAGTATGAGTACTAATAATGAATCTATTTTCAATAGCATGTAACGAAAATTGCAAATTAATTAAATTCTGTATTGTAACTTTTTATTTTGACAAATTGTATATAGCGGTCCTATGGGATGGATTCAGGAAGGATGGATTAATTTTTTATTGGAACTCTAATAAATGTAGAAGATAAATTCTTTCAAGAGTCATTAATCCGAAGAGCGCTTCTAAAACGGTTAGGACATATCGTATTCATGGAGAACAGCCACTTTCCTTAATGTTTATGGTATGATAAATTTCATAAAGGAAGTTAAGTAATTCTGGAGGTCGTTGCAAATACGTTAAGCGTGCATGTCCAATGCAAAAATAAAAACAAATCGATCGTATGAAACTACAGCAGCTGCTTTTGTTCAGTGAACAAGGGTAAGAACTTATGAATTATGTATGATTTTCCATGTCTAGAGTGTATTTGCATATTTGATTGCAATTTTTTGGACATGCTATTATGATTAAAAACTAAAGTTACTTTTGGTGTAAAAATTCACACGCTTGCGTATCGATATAATTTTTTTTTTAAGTTAATACGATTGTTCTTACTATCTGCCAGAAGTTTCATATCATTTCGCTTGTTAAGTTAGAAATCACATTGTCTTTTGTAATCGTTTAAATTAAAAAATGGATTTGGAATAAATGTAAAAGGTGCATACAGACTTTTTTTGCACACAAGGTCGTTAAAAATTGTTTTTCGTCAAATTGTTTATAAAATACTCTTGAAATCCTATGTATATTCCGATGAAAAAGTGTTAAGAATAAAATTGTTTAAAATAAAATAAGGTTATGTTAACGGGAGTCACATTTAGCCCATGCCTTGCAGGAGTTATAGAGTTTACATAGTTACATAATAATCATGATGGAGCCGTTCATTTTTTTGTTGTATGAAGTGTAAGTTGAATTCCTTTATTTTTTTTATTATTACCTAATACCGTCATGGTGTTCGCAAAAATTATAAAATCAATTTAATAAAATATATTTTTCATATTGTTGAATTTTTTGTATTCTCTAGTATAAAATGAAAAAGAAAATATTAAAAAAGAAAATTAATTTTGCCAAGGACCGGACTGAGCCTATGACAATAGGTTTTTTCATCTTAAACTGTACACTGTCTTTGAAACCGCATCCAGATGGCTCATTTGTCGATTGTGACATCCCAATGAGCGACAAATTCGATTTCAAAAAGCGACCATCGGACCGCAGAAATGAGAAATGGTGACGCGTTCTCCTACATCGACCACGTAGAATAAACATGAAATTTCTTATTCTGATGCCTTAAAAATGTTAAGATATTTTTAAGGTGATGAAGATATGTCAAAAACATGTTTACAAGTGGTAGAAGAACTTTAGTGATGGTAGGGAAGTAACTGAAGATGAACCTTCTTCGGGCAGACCATCCACGTCATCCAGTGAAGAAAACATTGAAGATATTTGTCCAGATATGCATTTCAAGCCCAGTCAAGAACGCTGTTCAAACAAAAATAAAAATTTGTGTCGTTTACAGAGAGGATTATGTTGTGGAGTCCACGATGCAAAAATGGGTCGGTTCAGAGGCGGAGATATTGATATGGACGACGGGCATCGCTGTGGCCGTCCTTCAAACATTAATGGCAAGGAAATAAAGGTCATAATAGCCGAAGATCTACGTATCACGGTCTGCGAGATAGCAGATAAGTTAAATGTTTTCGATTATATGAAAAAAAAATACGTACTTCTGCCGATACGATGTGTTGGTCCCTCACGAACTTAGAAAGTGAAATCTATTGGTCCGAATCTCTTCGTGTGATCTTTTGCTGAAAAGAAAATTCTGAAGCAAATGATAACTGGTGATGAATATTATGAAAATAGTTTCCAGGATCAGCCGGTTTTAAGAACGACGAAAGACGGTCATCCGAAGAAAATTATACTTTGCATTTGGTGGGACTGGAAGGGACCATTTCACTTTGAGCTTCTTCCACGCAACCAAAAAAAAAAGCGACCAGAATTAACGAACAGGGAAGACCTCGTGTTTCATAATGACAATGCACGACTGTACGTTCCAATCAGGACCCAGCAAAAATTGTTGAGCTTCAATTGAGATGTTCTGCCCCAATCCACCTCACTCACCAGACATCGCACTCTCGGACTACCATCAGTTCCGCTCCCTCCAAAATTTAATGGGAAATCTTTTAAAACGAAATAAGAGGTGAAAAACAACCTATTGAGGTTTGATATAATAAAAATAGAACTAGCAATACATATTTGTGCTGGCAATTTATGGATGCATCTCAGAAAAACCGAATATTTTTTGAGGTGGTCAAGTCATCAAGCCATTTTTCGATATCTCCGTAATTTTTGAAGTGTTTCATGGAAAGTGCGTGAGACATTGATGAAAACAAGTGGTAGTCAGAAGGGTCCAAGTCTGGTGAGTACGGCAGGTGGGGCAAGAGCTCGCAGCCAAGTGCGGAAATGGTGTATATAACCGCTTTCTCGGTCTTGGCGTCAATGTTAATGATTGTCCTGGGTCAACCCATGGTTTTCTGCTTGTTGGATTTTCGAAATATGTCCATTTTTCGTCTCCAGTCACGATCCGATGTAATAAGTATTTCTTTCATAACGAGAAAGAAAAACTTCACACATCGCTTTTCCATTTGTCTGTTGTTCAGCTGATGTAGTACCCATTTCCTGCCTTCTGAATCTTTCCCATGGCATGCTGACGATCACAAATGGGTTGGCGACCAATATATAACCTCTCTGCCATTTGTTGTTGAGTTTGCAAATCGTCTTCTTCTAAAAATGCTTGCAATTCAGCATCTTCTTTTTTTTTTCGGTTGTTCTAGGCTTTCTTTGTCTCTCAAGTCTTAATCACCACTTTTGTATCATCCAAACCGACCCTCACAAGCCATAAGTTTCCACAAGTATACAACGACTTTCACTCACGTTTTTCTTTTGATTGGTCAAGAAAAGTAGGATGTACAGCAAATGCTCTTTATTTGGCTCGAAACTCGACATGTTTACCACACCAAAAAAAATATGACACTAACTCGAAATCGTTTAAACAACAATGTCGTTTTGAAAGGTAGTGTCGTAGCAACAAAATGACATTACAGATTAGACTGTGCACAGATCATCGTTTCCAGCGCCATCTCTTAAATAAATTAAGTATTTTAACCGCCACAACTGGTAGTAGTATACCAACGTACAAAAACCTGATTTTGCGGGATTTCTTAGCTGCGATTTCTTGTTTACGCTTTTTAGGACAGTCAGATATGACTAGTAAGTAAGTTACAAATACAAATTTCACAGTGACTCCTTATTTTTTCCAACTAAAACAATTTTTAAATTATAAATTTATTTTTCAGTAACACATTTTATTAGGCTTGGGCGCTTCTTGAGAATACTGATTTAAGCCTATGATAAAATGTAACTTTAGTGCCTTAACTTTCACGATATTTCATTAAGAAAGCTTTATTGTTCATTAAAATCAAATCCGAGGCTTCGCGTTCCCTAAATTAATCCTATTCAAAGATTTATTCAAGACGCAATATGCGTACGAAATCTTAAGCTTGCCATATGTATAATTTAACTTCGGTGAAGACGCAATCGGCGTCTACATTCTCGTCTCAATTGAAACTTTCCCCAGTTCGTAAAACTGGAACGAGAACTAAACATGAAGCCGGTGCTTGTAATCTTGATGGTACAAGTAAAAGAAGATCGAGTATGTTACTTGAATTAAAAAGTGTTGATACAAAACATCCGTGTAAAATGTAGCAAACACGGTCTATCGATATGTTTATATTGTTAGCAAGCTCGCTTGTCTTTAACCGTCGATTATTTAATGCGGCATTGTGGATTTTTTGTCGGTCGTAACGGTTTATGTTACCTGCCTCGAACGTTCATCACCTTCACTGTATGTACAAAAACATTTAAATTCAACAGCCCCATTTGAAAATGAAGGTGAAGAATCTTTTAAAATGGAATGTTACCCGTTTTGTATCTACTTTGGGGTTAAACCCTGACGAAGTGCTTTATGACAGCATGATTGTGTCCATTTTTCAAAAAATGTCAAAACTTATTTGTTTTTCTCGATCGTCACAAACAAGCACCTGACTGAAACTTTACAGCATGCTATCTAAAGAATCATTGTTTTTTCATGCTTGCGCCATGCCATGTCAGATGGCATGGCACAAGCCATGCGGTCAGATGGCGCATGGTCCTCTATGTCAGATCAAGAACTTTTCGAACAATCCTCATTAAATATGATTCAACCAATTTGATTTTTTGCTATAGATAGGTTTTCATCAAGATATTTTCAAGCACATCTTATAATATACTGACCTATATATATATATATATATATATATATATATATATATATATATATATATATATATATATATATATATATATATGCCCACAAGGTGGAGTAACGGAACCGTGGAGGGAAAATATTACAGAAATCTTTCACCCATTCTCCACGTGGTGCCACCGATCGCCTTCGCCGAACTGTCAACCATGCGACGTCACGTGTCTCTCGGGACCGGTTTCTAGCCTTTCAGCCGTCATCAGCCGAGCTCTAGACGAACGCAAGGAAAGCAGTTCGGAGAGGCAATCGGGGCCAGACCAGATCAACTGGCCATTTTAATGACGGGTCGTGATCGCACACAACTCACGCCATCATACGGCGAATGCTCGTAGCAGTCAGGACTGCTCGTAACATTCTGCCTGGAACCTCGGGTATAGTACCAGGTATGCCCACAAGGTGGAGTAACGGAACCGTGGAGGGAAAATATTACAGAAATCTTTCACCTATTCTCCACGTGGTCGCATGGTTGACAGTTCGGCGAAGGCGATCGGTGGCACCACGTGGAGAATGGGTGAAAGATTTCTGTAATATATATATATATATATATATATATATATATATATATATATATATATATATATATATATATATATATATATATATATATATATATATATGTATATATATATATATATATATATGTGTATATATATATATATATATATATATATATATATATATATATATATATATATATATATATATATATATCCATTTAATACTTATATATGAATTTCACTTTGATTGACAAGTGATTAGTACACGACTAGAAATTAACATTGCGATTTATTTGGCTCATTAAATTTTTTACAGAATACCAACTTATTGGTATCCTCACACGTTTCGTTTGCTGAGTTACCATTATTCAGAGATGAGCAAACATAATTATGTACTAGAGCCTATTTATATTTAGCTCTTATCCAAAATACCCTATAGTAGATAACTAAGCTATCTAAACATGACATTACTAATTCATGAAATTGATTATACGAGATCTCAAGCCTCCTATCTCGGATACGGCTTACTAAACAAATATTTTTTAAACAACTTAAACTTGGGTTTTGTTTTAAGATCGGTAAAGGACCCTTCAGAAATTTAAATTAATTTCTTAGCTAAAAAAATGATCGTAGTTCTCGACTATTCCCTATATTTGCCTGATTTGGTTTCATGGGACTGTACAAATAAATGAATACTCAGGTGCGCCTCACGTTTTTAGCGTAGTATTGATCTACAAAGAATCTATTTTGATAATGAAACTGCATCAAAACTGTTTTGAATTAATAGAATAAGTTTGTCAGCAGTTACATCGTTTCGAACAGGACTGATTTAATTAAGAACAAGACCCAAAATCATCTAAACATTAAATGGATGGTAAGTTTAAACTACTAATAGACTGTCAGAGAAAGACTACAGGAATTGTATTGGGGGCCAATTATTTTAAAACAGGAACATTAATTTGTAGTTTTTCTATGTGCCGGATTAATCCCCATACTTTTTGATTTAAGTTATGTGATCTGAATTGTGACAGGGAGAAGAAAATCGAATATGAGCCGCGTGGGGTCTCGAATCGCGACAAGATGGCAGGCATAAATCTGCTTTTAGGTTTCGGCGCCTGTATGAACCATATGTCACTAAATACCGGAAGAAAGTTTTCAATCGATATTGAAAAACTACTTACACATATCTTGTTCATAAAATGTTACATAAAAGAATGAACTTCTTAAATTGAAGTACTCGTTAAGCTCAATAGTAAATACATTAATTATTGAAGCATTGAAATAAATGAACTATTGAAAAGAGTAAGTATTCCTTTTGATAAGTATTGAAAAATAATATATAGGGTGATTCAGTAGTAAATGTCAATATTTTAGCTACTAAGGGACCGACAATGAACATAAAAATTTCTATAAACATGGGTTCTACTCACAAGTGTTACGGAGATACAGGGGTAAACAAATATTAAAATGTTTAAGATTTTTAATATTACTTTTATAATAAATATAATAATAACGTTATGCTACGTTTTGTAGTTTTCACAAATACCACCATTTACTTCCAAACGCTTGTCAGCTGTCTTATCAACAGCTCGGATTGCTATGTGAATGGATTCGGGTCTGTTCCTTATAACTGCTGCTGCATTTACTATCCGGTCGAGTAATGCATCTTTAGTGATTGGCTGATGATGATGCTTGATGGTGATTTAGCTGACCAATTATGCGGACCACCTCATCCAACTCATCGGTTTGGGATGTTGTTTAAGAGATTTCACACTTGTAAGTTGTAGTGTGGAGGGGCTTCATCATGTAAGTACATGTTTTGTCATACATCAAGTGGAACATTTCCTAACAAATTATGCAAATGATTCTGTAGAAAATTTAGGTAAATTTTTCCTGTGGGATGACCGTCGAATATGAATGGACCGATTAATTAATTTTTTAGCATACCATACCATATATTAATGCAAAATCGATGATGAAAATTATGTTCAGCCGTAGCGTGAGGGTTTTCATCGGACCATCGATGTTCATTATAAATATTATTTATGCCATCACGAGTGAACTGCCCTTCATCGGTGAACAGTTTGAACCATTTTGAATTTATTCAGTTACAAAACTCCATTCTTAACGCAAAATCACCATTCTGCAAATGTCGCACCGGTTGTAAATAAAATGGATATAAACAATTCATGTGAAAACTTCTCCAAGCAGACCATTTTGTCATTTGGCAAATATCTGTATAGTCCGTTTCAAGATATTTCGTTACCCTTCGGCAAAATGTTAATTGCCCCAATAAATTTCAATCAAAATATTCCTGGTTTCTGAAAAGGTACCAGAGCGGGAGTGGTTTAACTTTTGAATAATTTTGGGAAAAATAAAATATTTGTTAAATTATGACTAAATTATTATTATCACAAACATGATTCATCCATCATCTCAGCCTAGGCTTGTTGGGTTTACAATGCCAAGACGAGAAGGCAGTTCAGCTCCTCCCATTCAGGTTAGTACCTTACGAACAATGTGGCAAGTTTGTAAAAGAACTGCTCGTTGTCCTACTGTCGTAATCGATTTTGAAACACCAAGAGTTTCCAGGTTTTGGAAAAGGTTTTGCTTATTAGACCTTCGGCGCATATAACAAAAGGTAACACTTCCACTTTCTGGAGTTTCCAGTGATGTTTCAGATCAAATGATATATTTTCATACTTCGTGACTTTTTCCATTTCAGTTTTTCTGATGTTGTGAGAGAGTGGTATCGCAATGTCAATTATGAAAGCTCTCCTCTGCTTTTTGCTAATTATCTGTTGTAATTGGTCTATCCCATTAAAGAACGGTATCGGCTGACTCAAGTACGGGGAAAGGCGTGTACTTGTAATATGGTGGAGATATCTTATCAAATAGCGAGTGCTTTAAAGCAATTCGCTGGTGTATACTTTTCGCCATTTGGTTATATCTGCCTAGGACTGGACACCCTCCAATAAGGCGTTCAATTGTTTCTCCCACACCACACACTTCCTGCCTTTGTCGGCAAAATCCATGTTTAGTATATGGCTTTCATAATTTTTTGTTCTTACTACCTTATCTTGAATAGCTGTCGCAAAGCCTTCTGTTTCTGAATATAATAGTCCAACGGTAAGCCACTTTAGAGACAAATGTTTGTCAATGAAGTCATCCTCAAGTGATTTAGGATATCTCCCATGTAATGTTTGTTGTTTCCATTCTTGAACGACATCCTTCAGTGCTGTTCTACTATCAACACGATTTTGTCTATTTAGATTCAGCGGGCTGAAACCACCGTCCCAACGTCGAAACAACCAATTTCATTAGTGTGCTATGTGAACTAATGAAGCGCTCTCTCATCCTATTCTCCAGGTTGAGACAAAGATTCTTAACATACACAAGCCCTCTGTCTCCCAATTTTCTTGTGATATATAGCTTTTTTGTAGACGGATTGGGATGTAAATATCGGAACTTTGTCAATGTTCTTCGTGTCAGTCTATCCAGTTCATCAAAATCTGCTCCAGACCATTTAACAATGCCAAAAGAATATGTCAGAGTTGGTACCGCCCAGCCATTGATCGCTTTAATGAGGTTTCCACCGTTCAATTTGGTGTTTAGGAATTTTGTCAGACGCTTTTGGTACAAAGGGAAAAAATTCTTCTTTAATAGGCTATGATCGAATATATGGTTTTGAAGCATTCCTATATATTTGTATGAGTCCTCTGATGCTAGTTCTTGCATACCACAGGCTGTTGAATGTTGTTCTTTTATTATTCCCTTTTGTATGCTGACAGCGGAGCATTTCTCGAGCCCGAATGAGATTTTGAAGTCCTTGCTAAATGTTTTGACTGTTTTTATTAATGAGTTTAGCTTTTCTCTTGTTTCTCCATAGAGTTTTAAATCGTCCATGAATAGCAAGTGAGATGGTTTTCTGGAATTTCTCATGTCAAGTTTGTAGGCAGTATTGCTATTGTTAAGTAATGTGGACATCGATTCAACGCTAGACAAAATCAAACAGGGGAAAGAAATCTCCCTGAAATATTTCTTTCTCGATATTTGTTGTTCCAATGTACTGTTGGTGAACAAATAAATTAGTCTTCCATTTACTCAATAGGTACCTTAAAGAGTTTGTAAGCTACGGACAAATTTTGCAAATGTTCAAAACTTTTAATAACCAATCATGTGGGATACTATCGAAAACCTTCTTGTAATCTATATAGGATATATTCAAGTTACGCTTTTTTTTCTGCGCTTGTGCAAGAACTACAGCATCAATCGTCAGTTGCTCCTTGCATCCCGTACTTGCCCTGATACACCGCTTCTGCTCATCTTCAAATATGTTATTATAGTCACAATGTTGGCAAATTTTTTCGTGAAGCAGGGCTGTGAATAATTTATACAACACGGACAAACATGTTACCGGTCTATAGTTTCTGGGTTGGTTAGCAGCAACCTTTTATATAACCATCTCCATCAGAAAGTCCATTATTTCTTTAAAAGCATCAGCTAGTACCTGGTAAACAGCTGTGAAGTTTTTGATCCAGAAGTTGTGTAATCCACCTGTCTTCCAGTTTTGAGTTTTCTCGATGGCAGTGGAAGTGTTAATCGCTTCGAGACCGTTGAATTCCATTTGTGGATCAGTCTATCAGTGTATCAGTCTGTTTTCAAATTGTTGCAATCCACGGGGCCATTTTTTCGTAACCATCAGATCTTTTCCAGATATATTTCCAGTATTTTTTAAAGGTAAATACATTTATTATTATTATGATTAAATTATTATATGTCTGACTGAAAGATTGTTTATTTTGAATTTATTAGTACAATAAAACTAAATAAATAAATTTATCTAATAGTACAATAAAAATTATAACTTAAATTTAATTATATATTTAATTGGATTTCGTTCTCACAGTCACTTTGATCTACATTAATAATAAGTGGTTCTATATTATTAGTAAATGATATATAGGAATCTTCTATTTTAATAACATGAATAATCGAATTTACTCAACTTGGGAATACTATTCTACAACCTTCCTAATTAATGTTGCAGCACTAGCACTTAGAGTCAGAGAAATGTTTCCAGCTCTAACATTGGATTTTACCTGATGCCACATATGCTCAATTGGATTAAAAATACAGTAATACGGGGGATGCGTAAAGCCGTATATCCCATATCGGCATCAATGGTATCACATACATATTCCTTTTTTATATTAAATGTCTTTAATATTTCTAGATCCCATTTTTATATGTATTTTTGAAGTATATATCTTTTTTAATATATAGTTTTGAATTTACAATTTAGTGTTATTTGCATTAGGAATTTTATTTTTTTGGCGGTTATGATAACTAGTATAGTTCATTACAATTATGCTTTTCTTAGGCATGTTGGCCAAAAGTCTATTTATATACCAATCTACAAAAAGTTCTGCTGTGGTGTCGTCATGGTAGCCACAGGCTGAATGTTTAATATTTTTGGAGAACAACCGTAAACATTTGGAACCCATCCATCATCGAAACCAGCATGTAAAATTGTAATTAATTTTCCCTTGTTCGTTAGTGCTTTGGTTTGGCATTTTCTTGATGTATCTACCCATCCTTTTGCTGGTGTCTCATGTGTATCGAATCATGTTTCATCAAGGTAGATAATGGGACGATTTTCTAATCTGTATTTTTTTTTTAGAATTTAAGTAGTCAAACCGCCATCGTCGCAATTGTTGTGATTCCATTAATATTTGTCTTTTATTAATGGTCCGATATGCAAAACCTATTTGAGATAATATTCTCCGGGGGCTAGTTTTATGCAAATAATGTTGATTTCATCTTTCCTTAGTCGCTGTTGCAATGAATGCAATGTAGTTTGCTTTTCATACATAGCATACATATTACTTCGAATTAAGTCTTTGTCGCTTTCATCAATAGATTTGCTCTTACCAGATTTACTACGGACTTTTTTGGCTTTAATTAGTTTCTTGACAATATCTTTAACTGTAAACAACGGAGTTTTCGTTAATGAAGACGTTTCTGCTTCGGCGCATTTACATTAAACCCCCTATTCGATAAAGAAACATACACATTTTTAACAATTTGCTTAACATCGGGCGATAAATGTTTTCTTTTAAAATTAGCAATATCGGAGGCACAATGATCATTATCTTGCCAAGAACTCCACATTTTTAGCACGTTTCGAATAACAAAAAATACGATCGAAAATATAGAACTGCACTGTTTAAGAAAAGAATGCGAACTAAACTAAAATACTTCAAAACTATTAAACCAGATATAAAATTAATTTTATCTTTTTACCTGTTATTTTATTAGGCTCGGCCCTGTTTACGTATCTTGCAACTTTGCCGGGTTTCGTTACTACAGGGGCTGTTAAAAGTTTATTGCAGCCAATCGGTCAACGATATATCTTGAACCGCACTATAATCCGACGTGTACTTACGTTTGGATCCTTTTCAACGATGTTAAGGATTGCCTCTTCTTATTCAGGATCAAGTTTCAATTGCCGTTCAGATACAATTCTCGCTCTTGGAAACATACCAGATTCTCCAGCAGTGATAAAAGCTTGTTCAAAAACCCTTCTGTCTGGCAGTCTCTATTTCAGGAAACGACGTTGATATTCAGAGACTGTGCGATTTGAGCTTCCGTTACAAAAGGTATAAACAAAATAATATATTAGCATATTCACGATGAGAGAATAACGAGGACTTAATGAAATCGATAAAATAACTTTAACACAATTTGGTAATGACAAACTAATAATTAACTGATATAAACAATTGTTGCTTAGCAGTAAAAAAAGTAAAGGTACGTTTTCTCACTTTTTATTATAGTTACTGTCCATAAATATATACCCCTGTATCTCTGTAAGAGTTCAGAATAGGACCCATCTTTATTGAAACTTTTATATTTATTTTCGGTCCCTGAATATGTAGCTGAAATATTGACATTTCCTCCTGAATCACCCTGTATAAGTATTTCTTTTATAACTTTTTAGTGCGATTATCAAGTGGTTGAACAATTATTACGAATGATTTAGTTATTGGTTCAAAATCACTCTATATACTATATTCCATTTTTAGAATGTGTATAGTTGTTATAGCACTAAACCAATTTTTTTTCTTTTTTTTTTGGGTTTTTCGCCATGATCTAAAACTCAAAAAAATATCCAAAATATATATAAAGAGTCAAATGGGTAAAAAACGAACAAACACGAACAAAATTGTTGTATTTTTTAAAATTTTGTTCATTAGGCAAATTTATTACAGGAAAAGAATCACTGAGAAATTTGTCTCTGGTTTTTTGTTTTTACTCAGTGATTCTTTATTTACATAAGAATAGATATTTTTTTTTTTTGAGTTTTAGACCATGGTGAAAAACCCAAAAATAAAAAATAAATACATATATATGAACACGCCACAATCATTTAGACAATACTTACTAAACCAAATAGTTTTGTTTGAAGGCGCTAGAACTATACATCTCTTAATCTGATTAAACTTGCAACTAATCAGGAAGAGTGTACATTTTACAGAAAATGATAAGGAACAAAATCTATATTTTAGGAATACCTCTCTAAGAAGAAAATTTTGAAGTGCAGCATGGACCCTATCCAAGTCCCTGACCAAAATGCTGTAGATGTCTTTGAAATAAAAGAGAAAGATCTATGGACCAATGTGTGTAAATAACACATGGAGAAAGAGGTATAACCGTGAACTTTATACACTGTACAAGGACCAGAACATCGTTTTAAACATAAAATGCACAAGTTTGTGAGGACAGGTCACCTCATAAGAATGAATAATACTAACCAAACCAAGAACACCTTTAATGTAACATCGGTATGCAGACGTAATCGAGAGAGAACCAAGCAACGGTGGGAGGATGGTGTCAGTGATGATGCTGGTAACATTGGAATGAATAACTGGAAAGAAGCTGCCTGAGACAGGGATGGCTGGATAAATAAACTTGTGGAGGTGAAGACCCGTACAAGGTTGTAGAGATAATCGAAGAACAATCCTTCAATTCATATAACATTATCATATTACTCTTGTAAAGACTGTTTATGATGTCACCATAATGATGGAAATTACCATCCATACCAAATTACCATAGTACCATAAAGATGGCAAAATCTTATTAAACAAAATACAGTTTAAGTTATTTTACTGTACACGAAATATTTTATATTATGGTAAAAGTCAGAAAACACTTTCCAGGCAACCCTATATTTTATGTTAAACAGTAAAAAACATACTCTTGACTGAAGGATAATTAGACATCTGACTGAAAAGTTTTACGGAACAATAACTGAGTACCAAAGTGAAAATAAACCGTTTTGAATATTAACGCCTGAGCCTGAATTTTGATGAATAATAAACGGTTAACATTTATCCCCCTAGCGTGAATTGAGTAAAACTCTAATGATTACTTGTACTGTTTCTGATCCAACGAGAGAGAAATCATCTGGGTTTTAGTTAAATAAGTTCTCTTCCACCCAACCGCTATAATTAAATACTAATTAAAGAATAAAGCTACAGAGTCTACAGTAATCGCGAACAGGAGTATTAATATTATTTCTTGTATGAGGGTTAATATTTTATTGCTTCTATCACCGGCTTATACAAGTGGAGTTGTGGTTTGTTGGCATACATAGGTTGAAGTATTTGTCTTGTTGGGATTATTAATTTTAATCTGAAGGGGTCTTTGCATTTTTTCAATCATAAATAGGCCCGGAGATGGCATCTGTAAGCCGGTGACTCGAGGGTCGAAATACAGCATCGCTAATTGCTGTTAGTAATTAAATGGGTGTTGCCACCTGGGGAAAAGTCAAGCATTTCAGTAAATAAGCTTAATATCCGGCAAGGAATCACCTTTCAGTCACGTCAGTTCGAGAATGAGTAGATCACATGACTTCTGAGAGCAACGGCTTCAATCGGTAGCCAATAACCGTAGTTTGCAGCTTACTTTAAGCTGCAGGTCCAGTCGTTAAATTGCATAACTTACTGATTCGTCTATAATTTTATGGTCAGAAGGAATTCACAATGATACAACCGATGTATTGTGAACACACGTCAAAAGAATCGTAATCAAAGAAAAAGTTGATTTGCTCTATTATCTATTATTATCTATATATATATATATATATATATATATATATATATATATATATATATATATATATATATATATATATATATATTCAATCTGCATCATATCCCGAATTATTTGAGGTTTAGAATATGAGATTTTTCGATAAGCAGTGTGAAAATATCAGATTTGGCAGTAAATAATCCTTTTTTTTTTAAGCTAAAAAATGGTTTATTCAAAGTATGCGCCATCGCTAGCTGCTCATTTTCCCCATCTCTCTGGCAATTTGTTGATCCCAGAAAAGCCGTATATGTTTTGAGGTGGTCCAGTCATCAAACCATTTTTAATTGTTGAAATATTTGATGGAAAAAAAATTCACCACATCGATGAAAACAAGTAGTCGGAAGTCTGGAAGACTGGTGAGTAGCTAATTGCAGAAATGGTGTCTCTGACCGCTTTCGCTGTGTGTGATGGGGCGTTGTCGTGCTGCAAAATCACTTTTTCGTGCCTTGTAGCCAATTCTGATCGCTTTTCGATCAAACCTTGGTTCAAATTGACCATTTGTTGACGGTAGCGATGATAGTTTCACCTGGTTTCGGAAGCTCATTATATATGACACCCTTATGATCCCACCAAATGCACAGCATTGTCTCAGGGTGTTGCTGCATAACTTCATGACATACGCTTTAAAGTGCTTCTGCATGCGCCGTATGTAACTCGCAACGATTATTTCTTCTTCCCCAACCTGTAGAAATGGCTCACTGGACGAAGATTCACTTTGAATGATGAGATCGAAGCTGAGACAACTGCTTGTTTTGCAAAGTTGGATAAATTACATTATAAAAAGATGGAACATCGTCGGTCTAAATGTATATAATTGCAGGGTGACTAAGTTGAGAGTTAAGAAAAATTAAATCTTGTATTTTCTTTGTTAGATCGAGAACATTTCGAAGAGCCCTCGTATGTAAAATCAATGAAAATTTGGATTTGCTTCTAAATATATATTTTCTAATATTATAATTGGAAACTCAATAATATGGGATACCATATATTGGTTCTTAAGAAAAGGAAAATGTGTTAATCATTGCAACAGCGTGGGTTTCCTTTTTAGACTGAATGTAATATATTTATACTCTAATCTGTCCACAATAAAAACCTGAATCATCATAAGACATTAGAGATTAAGTTAAAAATAAATATTGCAAAATACAAAACCAAGTAATTTGAACCAATAATAATATTATATGCCAAACATGTATGCTGGTAATACGAAGGTTGCTATTTATGTAATAAACTAATAGTTATCATTGAAAATGGTTTTAGTGTTTATCAAAATATTATTCGCGATGATCGATATACTTTTGCATACGTTTGAACCAATTTTCATAGCACTTTTTCCATTCCGATTGAACCGCATTTTGACCGCTTCTTCTGCCTTTGAAAATCGTTGACCACGTAGTTTATTCTTCACGGAGGGGAAAAAAAAGAAATCATTGGGTGCCAAGTCAGGACTGTATGGCGTAAGGCCAATCAATTATATGTTTTGACCAGTCAAATATTGAGTTGATCGGTCCGATATGCGAGAGCTTGCGTTGTCATGGCGAAGAATGATCCTACGTCGCTGGTTGTTTTTTTCTTATTTCTTCAAATACTTCTGGCAAACAAATGGTTGTGTACCCATTCAAAATAGACCTTTCTAGTTGCACTGTAGCCACATGCCCATTTATTAAAAAAAACCAGGCGACTCTTTGCTTCGAAATGCTTCTTGCGCGAACAACTTTCGTTGTCTGTGTATTCGACACTTGTGTAGATTATGTTATTGTATTTTTTGAGCATTTCTTTGCATCAATCGACCCGAGCTTTTTTTTGAGCGATTGTCAAATTATGCAAAATCCAACGCGCACAAATATTTTTCACGACTAAATGTTCATGTAATAACTGTTATGCTTGTCATACTAATGCCCAGGGATGCCTTAATCTCACGGTATGTCACATAACGATCTTGCTTTATCAGTTCGCACATAGTATCGATGTTTTCTTTCACAACAACCGATTTTGGACGTCCTTCTTTAAATTCGTCCGTGAGCGAACGATAGCCATGATTAAATTCACTAAATCAGTGATATACAGTAGTTTTAGATGGTGCTTCATCGCCAAAAGTTGAGGTGAGTTGCTCGATGCACTGTTGTTGAGATAATCCACGTCGAAAGTCGTAGTAAACCATCGCACGAAAATTCTCACGAGTTAATTCCATTGTTTGACTGATAATAAATTTAATAACTTAACTTAATAATTATTAATTATTTAATAATAAATTTTTAAGTTATTAAACAACACAAATACGTCCATTCTAAATGTTTTAAGTAGGTATACGCCAACAATGTCAAACTTTACGATATATGTATATATATATATATATATATATATATATATATATATATATATATATATATATATATATATATATATATATATGTACATATATATATATATATATATATATATATATATATATATATATATATATATATATATATATATATATATATATATATATATATGTACATATATATATATATATATATATATATATATATATATATATATATATATAGATACATATACATATATATATATATATATATATATATATATATATATATATATATATATATATATATATATGTGTATATATATATATATATATATATATATATATATATATATATATATATATATATATGTGTGTATATATATATATATATATATATATATATATATATATATATATATATATATATATATATATATATATATATATGTCATATATAGCGTCATCTTTAACTGATGTGTGCATCATATAATGACAAATTTAAGTTTTCACCATTACATTTATGTTTAATCCGTTCATCAGTTTTAAAACGCATCTTTAACCTCATCGAAAAATAGTCGATCAAAAAACAATAACGAAACAATGCGTTAACGTTAAAATTTGTTTTTAGTGATGTAGAGGTGTTACAGAATTTTAAAATGATTAAATCTGTTTTCAGTACATAGCAATGAGCTGTAAAAATTCTTTATGTGGTTTGCAAGATATGATGGCAGAAAAAACATTGATGAAAAGATCTACGTCCAAATCTATCAATTATAGTACAAATAGAAGAAAACATCTACAAAATGGCTGACAGTTTTCGAAATGGTCAGTGTGTGTTCGACAGGTTCATTGGGGAGATATCGATCCGAATTCTGGGAAACAGGAAACATGTGCTTTGCCACACAACAATACACTGACGTACAAAACAAAATTGTCACGAATTAAATAAAGTATCGTGTTATACGACTGGCCTCCATATTCACCTGATTTCACTCCGTGTAAGTTTTGGTTATTTCCTATACCGAAACTGATGATTTTTAGATATCCAGCAGTTTTTTGGAAGTGAAATAGATGCGTCCTGTATTTTATTTTGCATTAATCACATTTTCCGTTGAGCTGAATGTGTACTAGGTTTGTGTAGAGATTTGACGTCATGACAGAAATGTTTTATTTCATCCATCATATTCATCGGACCTGGTATTTTCCAATTCTGATTTATTCCAGTTGATGTAGAACTGTCAATGTTTTTTTTTTATGTTAAATGTCTGGAATGCGTGTTTGATTACTTATCAGTGAATATAAATATTTTTGGTAAATTTATTGTTATTTCGTTACATACAGTACTGTAAAGTGAAAACATGGCCCACTTTTTTTAACGCCAATGTATAAAGATCAAATCTACATAAATGGTTTTTTAACCACAAAAGAAAGTGGGCGGATAACTGTATGGCCATGCAAACTCTTCACAGGCGTGTCCTTCAACCTGTTTATATAACAGCAAATATTGTCTACAAGATTTTTGCTTATATCGTAAATTCACTTTAGTCGTAAAAATATATCAAGGAACATAAATGTTTTAGACACAAATGTGGACATAAATCTGGCACATATTCAGTAAATAAATATGGGAATAAGATTAAATGTGAATACAGTTGTTTTAGATAAAAAAATATAAGGCATCATTTTAACCAGTTTTCTCATACAAGTTAAAACAGTCCGGCATATTTCTAATCTGGTCGGCAGAAACAAAAAACGTTCATCGCTTATTTTAGATTTATAAACCAGATTTTTCACATGGCTCCAAAAGAATAAATCCAAAGGATTAAGATCAGGAGATCTGACGGACCATTTCTCCCATTTCTCCCTATTATGGCTTATGTATGTTGTATATGTATAGGTGGGGCGCCACCATGCAAATATTCAAACGCAATTGAATATGACACATTTTCTAATAAATTTGGCATTGGCTACTCATGTATTAAACAAATTAAAGATGCATACCCATTTAGATTTTGGAGTAAAACAAACACCCCTATGAGCTGATCCCCCGCTATTCCAGCTCATACATTAATGGAAACTTCATGATGGGATTTTATTTCAGTAACTGCGTGGGGATTTTCATCTGCCAAGCTGGGAAAATTATGAAAATTCCAAATCCCATTTCCTCTGAAAGAAACTTCGTCGGCTGAAAAATATTGAATAAGACATTTTGATTCCTTTAGTGTTGGCCAATAAATCATTCACATGAGTGAAAAATCTGCTGGTAGGAGTACTTGTACCCTTTGTACATGATGAGGGTAGAGTAATTGCTCTTTTAGTGTCCTATGTACAATACAATGCGAACCTCCTTGTCGCGTATCACTTAGAATACTTTTGGTAGAATCTCTTTAACAAGCATTCTTGAACATTTGAGAAACTTAGACAAATGTTTACTGAGCTGGAAGCAGCCTTTATGGGTGTCATTCCCCATAGGTACGTTTATCCTCTTCAGAATTTTGGAGAGCTTCACTGTAAATAAGAAGCATATCGTCATATCCATGTACACAATATATTTTTGATTTTAAATCGAACTTGAAGTTTATTCGTTAAGTAATAACCAACAAATATTTCATAAATATGCATGTACACAGATTTGCTTAAAGCATTAAGTGTATCATAGCTTTTCGATTGGTGATTTAAGAATTTTGCAATTTTCTTTTCGCGAACCATCAGGTTTTCAACATTAGTATCGAACTTGTTCTTTAAAATGATGTGAAAAATCGCTGGTTAAATTATCGAAAGATTTTTCCAACTTTATCATTTGAATTAGATTTTATCATCTCATGATAATGTTAACATTAGCTAACGAAACGCAATTGATTTGAAATTTTGAGGAAAATATACTTAAGTTGGCTAAGTCTAAGGTGTTCCGATTTAAAAATTGATTTAATATATTGTTAAAAGTAGACATAAATTGCATTTCAAGTTTTTGGTGGAATATTTTTTATGATAATGTTTTGTATAGATTTTGCATTGTTTCTTCCATATAAAAGTTTAACAGCTGTTATTGAAAAAAAATATTACTTCGAACCTCATGTATTGTTTTATATTTTTTTTGTGAGGATATATATCCATTGCTTTATAAAAACTTATCGAATTGAGAGGGTTTAGAAAAGGTATCTACCTTTTATCCATAAAGAGAAAATAACGATACAGGAAAATAATTTTTTATCTCAGCAAAAAACTTTGGTAAAGGAAAAACATAAGATGAAATTTATTAAGTAAGCAGAAAGGTTTTCAATTTTGAATATATATAAAATGCATATAAGATTTTTCAAGAATAGTTTTATTTTGATATTCAACCACTATATTTTACATTCGACCATTCCTTTTTAACAAAATGTAAGCTGAGAAGATTATGTGATATTTGTATGTATATTGAGATATTGAGTATGTTCTCATATGTGATATTTGTATTCATCTATTAAGTTTCTATTCCAATTTTTAGTTTTACTGAAGAAAGCCTATTAACCGTCGGATGACCAATGTAAAAGATCTCTTAGAAGGCTTTACCTTGAAGGCAGCATTGAACTGTCGTAACTGAGAAGTAATTTTCTGTCAGATTTTTCACTTTTGCCGATTGAAATGCAAGTACGAATCAGGTCTTTCCACAGAGGGTTACCCACGCAACTACTAACTATAATATGTGATGCAGCATTTCGACCTCCGAGTAACCTATACACAGGAGATGCCGCATTCCACTCGATTATCCTTCCTTTGAATTCCTATTATAGTAGTGGGGAAAATTGGAGTGAAATGGATGTACAAACGCTTTCATGTACAATGTCCCAGTTAATTGGAAGTACTTCATTAATAAGAGAGAGCTTTACTAATTATCTACGCTCCTCTATTGATCATCCTTACGAAGATTAAGATATTTCAAGATAACACTTTGCATTTATAGACTTATTATTTTATACAGTTGGATGTACACTTATTCGACCAGGACAGGTGTATCCTGGCAAAGAAAACCGAAGAGACTCTTGCAGTGTTTGAAAGAAAAGTGACCAGAAGAATTTTTGGGGATGTGAATCAATTGGGGTGTGACCAATTTTTTCCATGTTTACAAATTTACTGAGAGCGTAACAAATACTAAATAAAGTAACGTCGTCAAACTTCAAACTTAAGCTTTATAAGATTGGTACTTTCTCCCATAGTCATTCTTTTCAAATAACAACCGCCATCTATACGTCAGATCGGGTACTTCTAGGACTACTCTCGTACGATACAATTTAGTAAATGGATTAACTGTAAAGGAATAAACAATGAAGAACACTAATTAATCTATGAGTTATTTTTTGGGGTTAAAAATATTATATTGTATTTTTCTGCTGTTAATTTGGTGCCACAGTGTATATTTAATAACCTCCCACATTGCTGTTTTATAAAGAGTATTATGTTTTTAGTTATATTTTCAGATATAACCCGTCACGAAATTTTAAATAATTTCTTGAAAGATGTGAGACTTAATTTAGACTACTGTTTATATTACCATTTTGGTTTATTATTTTACTGGCAATGGTTTCACCGGCAATGATTTCATCGACTTCTTAGCAAATATTGTTAATTCCAACTGTTGTTTGCTGTAGACAACAATAATTAGGACAACATATCAGCCACTTTAGAACAGCAGCACTCGTTAAAAGTTATGGTAATGTTCAGAGCAAATAGTTTCCTCTCGATAAAATTATAGCAGATGTTATTAGGCGATTCGTGTGTTAAATAGTATTATATAACTTAATGTTTCGCATCAAAACTACCGAGATCCTAATTCGACAATATAGACTTGTTCTTAACTCCTGCAATATTATGTAATTATATTATTATAACATAATAGTTCGGGTAGTTACTTTACATTGCCTAAAAAGAAAGTATATTTTGTTTTATAATCGCAAAAATAATGATACATCATTGGTGAATATATTGTATCCACATTATTCTCTGGACTTAACCTCACCGACTTCTTTCTTTTTTACAAACATGAAGAAATGACTGGTTGGAGAAGAAATCACATCAAATGATGTGAAGAACATCATAGCCAAAGCAGAGGATTATTTTGCAGAATTCTATGAAAAGCGTACTTTTTTAAAAGGGCACTAACTACATTGAAAAATAAATTGATTTTGGATTTTAAAAAAAAATGTTTTAAGAATTATCTGACTTTTCACTCTACCTTCATCCTGTCTTTGTTTTGGAAGTGCATCTGTTCTTCCGATCATTTGAAAATAAAGAGAGCCAGTAGACTGACCTCAAAACGAATACAAAATTTTAAAAACCGTTAATTTAATTAAAGTTGGAAAATTTTCGTTTCCCGTCAAGTTCGCGCAGATTAAAAACGTAATTCACTGCGTCTAAACACTTAATCATTTAAAATTAACAGGAAATTTTATACGATGTGGTCGAGTTTAATCCGTCGCGGCCGGTCGAAATCCGTAATCTCTTGTTTCGGCGAAATCGGTGATGTGCCGCTTAAAGGCAACGGGAAATCGTGAGCGGATTGCCAGTTTTAAAATACGGGTCGGTAATGGGATTAGGGACCGTATTATTTTAAAGCATTTGCCGGTGTTTGCACCCAGCAAAATCTGATCAGAACGTATTATTTTTTTAATAATTAAGTGTATTCTAATGTGTAGCGGTTAAATTTGTTATGAATTTAAATGTTATTAATTCAAAAATGCCTTGTAAAAACTGAAGAACATATTTTATAACTATTAAGTATACAAACGCAAAGATATGGAGTAATAGACGACTAATGGCCGGTTCTATAATGCAAGAATATACCAGGTATAAGCTATACTTGGATTAAATTTTGAAACGCCCGTAAATCCCCGCCCGGCCTTTCAAATTTTATTCCAAGTATACCTTATACCTGGTATATTCTTGCACTGTAGAACCGGCCCTAAATAGTGTCACAATAGATACCTATTAATAGGCCAATAAGTAAACATAGATTGTGTTAACAAAGAGAATCGTATGTTTGTTATAGCGCTACACAAATACACTAAATCTGAAACGGAATGTGCAACTTGCTCAACCCGTTAAAAATATTTTTAAAAAAACATGTTTTTTGAGCTGTGAAATGATACAGCGAGATCTAGACTAAGATCCTCAATGAAGACAATGAAGAAGGAAAATTTCCTCAATGAGGCAAAAAATCATGGCTCAATAGAAGAAAATTTCTCCGAGGACGATGTAGCGCATTATTGTCATTACCAGGACTTGGAGCTTACTGAAAATTACTTACTACTACTTACTGCTAGGATCTGAACCTTATATTTAGTGAGGGGAGAATTGGGGATGTACGGGCAAGTGTATATAGGACGTGCTAGGCGCTTGATCACTATTTTTCTGTCCACGATCTCCTCTTAAATGTATCAAAAACATAGTGCATTCTTTTTGAAAATCGCAAAAGTAATGACATCAATTTTGTTTACAACAGGGTATTTAAAACGACAGAATGTGTTTCAGTACTTGGATTGGTGATCGACCGGAGATTGGATTGGAGGGCCCATATTGAAAAACTTACGTTGGATATTTCAACAATTTCAGCGTATTACACATACGTTCGGTCTAGGATAGATACGGATTGATTTTTTGGGGAACTGGATTTTTTGGGGAACTTTGGGATATATATATATATATATATATATATATATATATATATATATATATATATATATATATATATATATATATATATATATATATATATATAAAGAATATTTCAGCTTCAAAAAAGATGCATTCGAGCAATTTTTAGATTGAGTTATAATGATAGTTGTAGGCATATCTTTGTTAAGTCTTGTTAGTCAGAATGTTTAGTGTTTGTTAGTTAGAATGTTAACTTTATGATTATAAAAATATACAACAGTTTTCCTCTAAATTTTGCTGTTATAGTCCAAAACTGCAGCAAATAAAAGCCTAAAGGAATACTTGTTTAAAAAAGCGTATTTACCCCTTAAATGATTTTTTTTAGTGATATAGGCAGATTTAATATAGCTAAATGAAACATATGTATATTTTATATATAATAGTAGTCGTTATTGTCCTTATTTTTTGTAAGAATAATTTATTATGTTTATTATATTTTTTATTTTACGTTCACAATGTTCCGTGCCAACATGGTAGTTAAAATGTACATTTAATTGGGAGAAATAAATCTTTATCTATCTATCTATCTGTTAAGATCAAATAACACCGGAACTAAAACCACTGGATCATTCAAAACGTCGTGCGTTGGTCAACTGGATCAAAGAACAAATAATTTTTTCAAAAAATCATCTTTTCAGATAAAGCACATTATAGAATTGGTGACTATGTTAATAAACAAAATTGCCCCATTTGGGGTGAGGAAAATCCACGATTGATTCATGACAAACCTTTACATTCTAAACGAGCCACTGTTTGGTGTGCATTATGATCAGGAGGTGTAAATGGACCGTATTTCTTTCATAATGCTGCTGGTGAACCTGTAACTGTGAATGTTGTTCGATAACGTGAGATGATAATTGGATTTTTGTGGGCTGAATTGAATAATACTGATTTGGAGAATATGTGGTTCCAACAGGATGGCGCTACACCTTTCTCTGCTAATGAAATAATTGATTTATTGGCAGAAAAAAATCCTAGATGAGTTATTGCAAGAAACGGTGATGTTAATTGGTCACCAAGATTATGTGATTTGACACCGTTGAATTATTTTCTTTGGGTTTACGTGAAAAGCCAGGTATATGAGAACAATCCACAATCGATTCCTGAACTACAGGATAAAATTATTCGAGTCGTTGGCGAGATAGAGCCACGATTATGCCAAAATGTTGACAAAAGAGTAGACGTCTGTGGAGCTGCAAGAGGTGGTCATTTGGCAGATATTGTCTTTCGGATTTAAACGTCATACACTATGCTTCAATTATCCATAAAAAGTTTTTTGAAATTAGCGTAAATTCTGTGTTTTATTCAAGAATTAAAAAAACCGCTCAATTTAAAAGATCCTTTATATACGGTCCTTCAACCAGGGCTTCAACTATAGGGCTTTAATAAAAGCACGCCATCTGGTTCTATTTTGCGCCAGAGTTTTGACTTCTTCAATTTATCATGAACTATTACTTTCCAAATTTGCATAGGCATTATGCGGATACCTCTTTTACCTTGCGGATTACAGTCCAGTGCTATTTTGGCTCGGCAGGTGCTTTGCTTTCTGAGTGTATTACTAATCCAACCCCACTTGCGAAGTGCTATCTCGTGTTCAGTTTTCTTTTGATTTGTGAGATGGAGCAAGTCTTCGCCACACTTACGTACAAGGAAGAAAACTTATGACAAGACTATATATACGGGGCAAGTAGTATAAAACCAACTGATTTGTATAGTATGCCAATTTTGATAGATATTACTCCGGAAATCACATTTTAGTGTAATTTTTACAAAGGGAACCTGTCCGAAAACTGCCATACAGCTCGATGGGTACTGTGAAAGCCCAGATTTAAAAAAAAATCTAATTAATGGATGTTATTTATTATCAGGGATATCCGATTCGACAGTCCTTGGCTTGTTTACAGTTAACTGTATATTGAAAAATTTAATTTTATTAAACATTACATTCAAAAAGTTCTCTTGATCATCGCGCTACTACTGCTTTTCTGTCGGCTTCTTCTTTATGATATCCATCTGTTCTAGAGATGATCTTCTTACGCTTTTACTTCCCTCTCCAGGACTCCTTAGAAAGTTCAGGAATATTGTCTATGGAACCATGGTAGGTGTGCCATTACTAACCATTCATGGGAGATAAAATCAAAATGTACATTGTTATCAGGAGATTGAAATAATTGATACGAAACTGGTCACATAACAGGAATTAGAATAAAACAAATGTAATGGGCACGCCTTGTTACTCAGCGTTCACAAACATTGACCTTACCAAGTTCAATGTGTCCAAATGGCAATGAAAACACGCAGGGTCATTTGAATCGGAGATGTTCTAAAGATGCCTGCTTACAGAAGATATAGAACGATCGAAATAATGAATCACTGATTCAAATTTTGGTAATCGAGATATTCAGTATGGAAAAAGTATTTGGAGCATTGAAATAACTGAAATATAATAAATCAATCAGTCTAAAATTTTATTACAAAAACTCTAATGTTTTTAGCATTTCTAATTAACCTTGAATTACTAATTTATATTTTACGAGGGTTGCTATTTATGTATCCGCAATTGGCAACAATGGTATTGCTACGGACTATGTGTCATCTCAGTCAAAAAATGGAATTAACTCGTAAGAATTT
Organism: Cosmopolites sordidus; assembly: GCA_031761425.1. Classification (NCBI taxonomy): domain Eukaryota; kingdom Metazoa; phylum Arthropoda; class Insecta; order Coleoptera; family Curculionidae; genus Cosmopolites; species Cosmopolites sordidus. The sequence goes on along the minus strand of JARFXV010000063.1, from coordinate 501,057 downwards.
TCGTGTGATTATTTACTACAACTTTCGATTTGGGTTATCTCAACAACAGTGTATCCATCAAGTTACTTCGACTTTTGGGGATGAAGCACCATCTAAAACCATTGCATATCACTGATTTAATTAATTCAATCGTAGCTGTAGCCGTCACGGACGAATTTAAAGAAGGCCTTCGAAAATCGGTTGTTGTGCCAGAAAACATCAATATTTTGCGCCAACTGATAAAGGAAGATCGTCATGTTACATATCGTGAGAGTGAGGCATCCCTGTGCATTAGTATGACAAGCATACATAAGATTTTACTTGAACATTTAACTGTGAAAAAGATGTGTGCGCTTTGGATTCCTCAAAAAAATACAATCGTGGTGCGCCAAAAGCCGCGTATAACATCTACACAGGTTGCGCATCTTGTATCTATGCGTATGAGCCCGAAAGTAAGCAGCAGTCGACTGTATGGGTCTTTCAAAATGAGCCAAAACCAACAAAAGTTGTTAGCGCAAGAAGCACTGCGAAGCAAATGGTCGCCTGTTTTTTTGGATAAATGAGCATGTGGCTACAGTGGCACTAGTAAATCGTAGACCTGCCAATTCTGAATGGCACACATCCATTTGTTTGCCAGAACTCTTTGAAGAAATAAGAAAAACCAACCAACGACGCAGGATCATTCTACATCATGACAACGCGAGTCCTCACACATCGGACCGAACAACTCAATATTTGATCCGTCAAAACATCGAACTGATTTGGCACCCAGTGATTTATTTTTGCTCCCGTCCGTGACGAATAAACTCATGGTCAACGATTTTCGACGGCAGAAGAAGCGGTTGATGCGTTCAAACTGCATGTTTTGGAGATACCTTAAACGGAATGGAAAAACTACTACGAAAATTGGTTCAAACGTACGCAAAAGTACATCGATCATCGCGGAGAATATTCTGAGAAACAACAAAACCATTTTCAATGATAAATATTTTTTTTTATTTATTATTCCGGATACATAAATAGCAACCCTCGTATATGTAAATGATGTACAATAATGATATTTTTATAATATTATATGAATGATAATTTGTTCTATCATTATTGGAGGTTTTTATTTGGGTCATTTATTCCTCTGTAGATTTAGTTAGTATATAAATCTCGCACTCTGTCTAATAATTCGTCGATCACAACCTTTTCATTTCATAAATCCCCTTTTTATCCATTTTATCTTTTATATTTCCTAAAATTTCTTCAACTACATTATTGTACATTATTTGCCGATTGAGCTATTTTTTTTACCTTTTTATTTTTGAACTCCTGAAAATAGTTTCTCATTCTCCAAAACTGAAGCACAGTAATCTTCTTGAAATTATTGAAGTAACATTTCCATATTACAGTAGACCTTTTTGCGTTACAATTAAAAATGCAATAGGTTTCGAATTGAACAGGTATCTAGAAAGTTTAATATAGCAATTTCAGGGAAAATTGGAAACGGACATTTTAATGCAATCTGCAACTTTACATCGGAGTTTACAGATACTGTTAATAGCTTCACGAAATCTAAACGTTGATTTTTTTCTTACGATTTCTTTATTTTTTTATTTTTTCATGTAAGTATACAGCTCCGATTTTCATATTCCCAGGACTCATGGAACTTTGACATATTGTGTTTACCAAGATACTCAAACAGTTCTCCATCCTTATAACTTATTTTTTCACAGATTCTGTATTTATGAGCACCATATAGGATAGGATATATTCCCATTTTATATTTAATATATATATATATATATATATATATATATATATATATATATATATATATATATATATATATATAATATATATATATATATATATATATATATATATATATATATATATATATATATATATATATATATATATATATATATATATATATATATATATATATATATATATATATATATATATATATATATATATATATATATATATATATATATATATATATATATATATATATATATATAAGTTTATTTGATATACTGATTGTTAGTATGAATTATTTTTTAGTTTATAACCTTTCCCCACCATTTCAGCAGTTTTTGAAGCTTCTATTGTCAAATTACAACAACTAGTCATCATAATTAGATTTTATTTATGTTCATATCCATAGACTAGTTTTATACAAGTATTTACAACATAGTCTTCTTGAGACGAATATTTTATCTAGGCAGGGTATTGCTTATTTTCATGGACCACTCCTTTCTAAGTTTGATATCGACATACATACATAATTTATTCTCTATCATACCAGAGCAAACCGGCGGTAATACTAAAACGCTGTTATTTGTTAGCTTTCTTTAAAAGATGTGGCATTATATCGCTTAATTTTTCAACGTTCATTATTAGTGTCAATTCTCAACTAGTGTGGCCTAGTAAAATCAGTCAGTTGCCTCAAATTTCTAAACTTTTCTAACCATCTACGAACCGGCGTTTCATTAATTCGGCATATAGCACAATTTCTCGTGCTTCCTCAGTGGCTTTTGTGGCTTAATTATAAGAGACAAAAAGCAGATGGCTAAATTGACAATTTTTGCTACTGCTGCTCCATGTTAACTACTCTGATATCGCAAAATAAAAAAAAAGTTATTATTAAAGGCTTCACATAAAATCTAAATACGAGCATAAATGAAACGTATTTTCTAGAAATAAATATACCAGACACACAAAGTTCAAAGAATAAATAACGACTGAACTTATCCGATCTAATACTGCTTGTTATTTTACATCACAACCATTTAAATTACGAATGAGTCACCTCTAAACATTTTTTAAAAATTTAATATAGGCTTACAAATGTATCTGTCATATACATGAATTGCTGCGGTTGGCCTAGGAACGAAATATGTAATATTTGTCGATATAACAACGTTCGTTAGGTAATGGTTACAAATTTGTACGCAAAACCTAGATTAAATAATAAGTTTGACAAAAAATAGAATATATATATGTTACATCTAATATTTTCACGGATGGTAGATAATGTTTCTAAATCATTCGTTTGACGTTTCGCCAAAATCGCATTTGGCATTTTCAAGTGTCCGCTTCGACTGAAGAGTCCAACTGTCCAACTCTTCAGTCGAAGCGGACAACACTTGAAAATGTGTTAAATCCTGTTCAAAATGTTCAAAATGTTTAAAATCCTATTCATATATTTTGAAATAAACCTTAAATATGAAATAACATACTTTATATCAACAAATACAATTAAAATTTGAATTGTTAATTCTTTTATTTCTATATTCTTGGAAATTAAAATAAAAACTTTATTTATCGGTGGTCAAGAAAGTATACATACGAGTTAACAATGTAGGCTTGTTTTTCCACAGCCGAGCGTGTGATCTGTATGAATTTTGCGATTAGTTCGTTCTTAATTTTTGAAGTTATTTGACTGGTAATGAATTTAGAAATTAAAAATAAGTCCAAAAGTTATAGAAATTGCATATGAAAAGCGTGAAATGATTATCAAATTAAAATATGAAGATCGATCACTTCGTGAAATCAGCAAACTTGTGTCAAGATTCAAATTTGGTGTAATACCAAACGGTAAAAACGGTAATACCAAACTATCGAAAGAATTACCGTAAAAAATAAGCCACGAATTGGACGACCTCCTCTGTTAAGTGACCGAACAAAACGTGAGACAACGACAAAGAAATACCCGAAACAGTTGAACATATAACAGGAATTAATGTTCACTCAGAAATAATTAGAGTGGTTCTACGAAAATCTGGATTTAACAACAGAATTCCACGAAAGAAACCATTAATTAATGAAGTTAGGAAAAGTAAAGGAAAATAATTGAATTTGCAAAAGAATATTTAAAAAAAGTTGACACATTTTGAAACACTGTAAGTTTAATTTATTTGGATATGACGGGAAAAAAAGGGTTTGGCGAAAGAAAAATACACAACTGAAAATAGAAAATATTATTCCAACGGTGAAACACGGTACCGGTTCATCATTGTATCATTGTATGGGACTGTATGACAGGAGCTGGCGTAGGAAATTTGGTTTTTATAGAAACTACCATGAATCGTTTAGGTTATTTTAACATATTAAAACATAATTTAACGCTCTGGGTTTACAAAATGGGCTTAAAGGAACCATGTGTTTTTCCGCGATTCAAAACATAACAGCGTCATTGTTAAGGAGTGGTAACTGTACCATGTTCGGCATCAACTTTATTCTCTACTTCAGTCCCCCGACACAAACTCCATGTCCATCAAGTTAGTACCATTTTAGTAGGAGTATTTATACCTTTTGTATAAGTGTATATATTCGTTCATCATACAATCCAAAGTGCATGTAATATTATTTCTTACATTATATTATATTGTCTATATTGTCATTGCAGTTTATATCTCCTTCTTCTTTCATTTAGAGACGTTTATCCCTCGATTGCACGATTCAACAGCTCGTCTCTGGAGAGAACTTGGATTCCGAATTAATTAAAACTCCCGAATTCCCAGAACTATTGTAACGGAATGCTGGTTTTCTTGTATTTCAGTCATATACATTGGACATACAAATCCGTCATATAATACACGAACGAAATAATTATTTGTATATTTATTTTAAATATCTTATTATACCAAAATTTTATATTTTATTGCACATATACATTGCAAGGTTTATAAGGATCGGAAAGGAGTATGTAAGTCTAATCTTCCATTTCTCCAGTCACAATTTAGGGATTCTTTAATGTCATCTTGAGTAGATTTTCTTCACACATCGCTTTTTCATGTATTGCATTTTCCACTATCCTAGGTTCGCCAATTAATGGAAGGTCACAATATTTTCCTTAATACAGACTTTTTCAGTAATGTGTTAATTTTCCATTTTAGTGAATTCTTCACTAACTTCACTTTTAAAAAAAAAACTTTACTACGTGCCATTTGATGTATAGATTTTAAATGACAGGGCATTTGGCAATGCAGGAAATATGATGAAGCAAAGTCTGTACTATATAGTGGTAATGTTAACTTATCCCATCCCAACAAGCTTCCTAAAAGTTTGTGAGTAACAGTTGGAGATAAACAAAAACTAAAAAATTCCCCTTACAACACTAGGTGCGTTTTTATACCGTTTTATCATAACTATATACTACCCTGTTAGAGCACCTTAACCATTTTGGATTTGCGAGCGATATCTTTCTGATAACTAATTGTATGGCTAAAAGGTTTATCTCAACACCGACTGATGACGGATGTAAAACCAGAAACCGGTCTTGGGAGACATATGCTGATTTTATGGTAGCGGCTGAAGGAATTGGCAAAGTACTAACGAGAGTACATAATTTTTTTTATCGAATCTTTTCAGATTAAGAACGCTACGGGCTAAAAACGATTTCCTAATTTAATTATCGCATAAGGTATAGTAGAAAAGTATTACTAACTAGAAAAATGAAATGTAATCAAAACTGCAAACACATGAATAGGAAAACCATTTTTCCAAGCAATTTGCCTTATATCTAAGAGGAATAACGAAACATTGTCGCACCGTAAAAGAGACTGAATAAAACATTTTAGACAAACCTTAGAACGAATGTAACAATGCATTGTACAACTCCTTTATATTCAAATGTAGTTTGAGTTCATAAATTATTCGATTCCGAAAAAGTTTCATGCAGGCAGGCAGCCGAAAAAGAAGGAGAATAGTTGTCGGTGCAAAAAATTACGTCGTTAGTCAGCTCGTGTCGAATAATTCTCGGGAGACGTCTTCATCGGCCAAAGGAAACTGCACCGGCAGCATGTGCAAGAAATCAAATGATCGAATGGCAGTTTTTACCGGGATCGTTTCAATAAATTGCACTTCTATAAACTTCATATTTAATGGAGTTCGGATGGATTTTCCTCTTATAACTTGCCAAGAACAGAAAAGGAATCAATACGATTTAAATTAGGCATGTTTGGAAAAGAATTTTTGTTTTTCATCAAATTCATGATTTATTTGTTCATTTGTCATGCTAGTTCACATTTGGAATACCTAAAATATGTAAGTTCTTTATTAAACACCAAAAGATAAGAGTGTTTATTCCTTATTTTTTAGAAAGGTAACGTGAATCGCATTACCCAGTGTCACCCAACGGATAAACTATAAATCGATAAGGTCAGAAAAGGCAATTTCATACTTAGTCCATACGAGCCGAACTGATAATTCCTATAAGGCCAGAAAGGTCCGAATGCAAACAGTATCACCCGGTCTCGGGGAGACACTCACGTGGAATATGGGTGATAAATTCTATGGTTCAAATAGTTTTCTCCATAAACCTAACTGCACTGTTGCTGTATTGGTAGATAGATCTAGTTTTGCTTTCTACCAAAATTACAGAAGGTGGCCTTTCAACACTGATAGCTTGATATATTTCATGAAAATACTTTGATTTTTACTATTTTGACTCAGGAACTGAAGCCATACTTCCTCTATAGCAATACCAACTCTATATCAACTGTACATTGATCTTGATTTTTATAACAATCCTTTCAAATGAAACTCATTTTTGAACAAAGGCCTTGTGAATAAGCAAAATAATATTTTTTGGTGAGACAGCAATTCACAGGTGATTCAAAATCACTGTTTGGTATGCTTCATAGGAAATGCTGTTTTTGTGGCCAGATTTTGTGTAACCAATTATGTGTAGGAAGAATTAAGATAAGAATTTTTGGCTCTGTGAATGATAGTGGAAATTGGAGGAATAGGTATAACGTCGAACTTAGGCAATTATATAAAGATCTGGATATTGCAGACTATTGTTACTATTGTAACTGTGAGGGTGCATGACTCAGATGGGTGGGCCACGTGACGAGAATGTCAGAAAACCGAATACCAAAAAGAATCAAGAAGGGACGAATAGGGGTAACAAAAAGAGAAGTAGCCCAAAGACACAGTGACAGGACAGTATAAGAAGAGATCCTGAAGAACTACTGCACATCAAAAACTGGCAAGAAGCTACTGAATATCTCGGATCTATCGGATCTGGTTGGAGGTGAAGGCTGAACTAGGCCAAGGCCCAATAACGGCATCAACAGGCCGGTCAGGTCAAGGGATCACAGGAGGTAGAAGAAGATTTGTATGTGGTCGCACCAAAACGGTGTTATCTAATACACTTCTAACATCATTATCGATTGTCGTCCTCCAAAAAGCTGTTAATTAACTTCTTTGGTTTTCTTTTTGTAGTGTTACTTGAAATTATGGTTCTGTGTAAATAAATTATGAACATTTGATACGTTGAAAGTATAAACAGAAGAAATAAAATCGACTAGGATAGAGTATCTCCAAAACTAAGCAACCTACAACAACAGTGTAAATGGAAAAGAAGGGGTTATGGGAGGGGAGTACATAGCGCGATTGTCAATTGATATCCGGTACTCCTATAAAATAAGAGAACGCTTTGTTTTTTTCGGCGTAAAAAAAAATTACAGATCGTCATAATTTTTCTACTTAAACTCGGTCCTTAATACTCGTATAAAACACGTATTAAGGACCACGTAAGTATTTAAAGATTACTTAATTATTGTTGTTTCTATTATAGATGATGATTTATATATTATATACTTATGATATATTTTTATTTTTATTTTTTATATTTTTATACTTTTTTATAACCTAATTTTTATTTTGTTGCCTTAACTGGGGCTAGTTGACCAACGCGCGTTCAATGCTTGCTCAACCTATCCCACTAGACGTTCATTGTAGAAAATCAAATTTTTCTTTAATGAATTAATAACCATCAATTAATTTGTGCATGTGATGATTCTACACAAAGTTTAATAATTAAAATTACTTATATTGATAATTTTATTAATGATTATTATTAGATTTTAGGATGGAAATTTTTCAATCAAATTCAGAAGAGGACGAGTACGCTTGTTTGTTTTGTTACGAGTAATTTTCTGAGAGCATACCTGGAGAAAACTGGATTCAGTGTTAGATATGCAAACAATGGTCTCATATTAAATGTGTGCCGAATGTTGGTCTAACCTATGTTTGTATTATTTGTGATAGAGACAAAGATGATTAATAATTTGGAATTATTTATTATCCAGGAATTCTTGATCTCATAATTAGTTACTACTTTAATAGTGTAATAGTGTAATAATAATCCAAAGATTGGAAAGATTTAATTTTGTTTGATTTTAATTTAATTTTTTCCATAGATATAATAACAATATGAGTATGTAATGAGCATAAAAAATAAATATTTGCTTATTGATTACAATTATTATGTATTTAGATCATTCTCTACAGTTATCAAGTCCATTTTAACCATTGCTCAACTATCCCCATAACCATGCTCAACTAGCCCCACTAGTGGTGCACGTTGAGCAACTTGGAGCGCTCTCGCATTTCCGACAATAACTTTTAAACTTGTACTCGGATCGTTTTTACACTACTAGATGTTTTGGAGCAGAGTAAATTACGAACCTAACAGAGTAAGAATCAATTAAGTCCGATGCATATTCTTAAAGTTATGGTAGATCAAGCGAAAAGTTGCTCAACTAGTCCCGCTCTACCTTATTCAAAGGAACAACTACACAAGACGACACCTTTGCCTAGTTATGATGAAATCGATGTTTAACTATCCCTTAACTCACCCCTACTTTAAATGAAACTCGTCAAGTGTCAATTACAACTGTAAAAATATTTATAATTGATTTTTAAAGGAAAATCTGTCGACAAATACATTAAACATTTTGTGCATCTGGCCCTCTAGTAATCGTGATATAAGCCCTGGTTCGGAGAAAAAATGCAAATTGGGCCAATTAACAACGGATACTTGATATCAAGCGATTTTTGGCGGCATGTATAACGTAACTGCAAAATGCCACTCACTTTTAAATATAATGATACGTTGGTTTAGGCCACTACGTAACGAGGCCTTTTAAATTATAGACCGGGTTGACTCCTTTACAACTATTTTATTATATGTTAGTTCTTTTACTTTCGCGACATTTTTAATAACTTTGAAATATTCATGAAAATATTATTCATGAAAATATTAAGTAAGTAAAACAAAATTATTACTTTTTGACCTTTCCCATTTTCGGTAGTGCGCACAGTATTGAAAATAGACATTGTGCGAAGATTTAACACAAAAGCACGACTTTTCATTAATTTTGTCTTAAAAAAGTATTCTAATCGTGAACTATCCACCATATTTGCTCTATTGGGTTATTTATGACTATTTTCTCTTCCCGAAACCGAATATTTCCACCAGAGGAATTTGATTTTGAGATTCAAATTGAAAAGGGGTATTTTACAAGGGCATTCCTGAATCTGAAGGTCGCTATAACCATAATACTGAATGAGATTTACTAGATATACTATTATGATTAAATAGTAAGTAGTCATTTTTCAAAATTAGGGCTCTTTGCGTATCGATACTACCATTTGTTTTTTAAGTGGTACAAGGACTTTAGTGATGATAGAGAGACAGTTGAAGATGTACCTCGTTCAGGAAGACCTTCCACGTTAACCAATGAAGAAAACATTACCAAAATGAAAGAACTTGTAGTGTAGTAATCGCCGATTAAGTATTAGAGAAATTGTAGATATTAATGGGATACTAATTGAATCAGTTCAATCAATTTTGAAGAACAATTTAAGCATGTCTCATGTGTCTTCACATTTTATTCTAGAAACACTGATTTTTGATAACATCGTCGTATTAAAGTTTCTGAGAGAAATTACTGGTGATAAGACATGGATTTATGCTTATTATCCAGAAACTGCTAAACAACCAAGCGAGCATCGTATTAAAGATGCATCGACTTCGAGAAAACCTCGCCAAAACGTTTCAAGTCAAAAATCAAATTCATGTTAATATATGTATTTTTGTCCACAAAACGTTCCTTGCAACTGGCCAAACAATTAATAATGAATATTATTTAAGCATTGTTATTTGCGTCAGTCTATTCGAAAAAAATGTCCAGATTTGCAGCAAAACAATTCATGGTGTTGCTGGTTTTTACATCACGAAAACGCACCATCGCATACCGCAATAGTTATTTTAGTTCGTCAGTTCTCGTCAATTTTTCGCTAAAAATCAAACAAATACCGTCCAACAAGCACCATATTTACCATATATGGCGCCGTGTGACTTTTTCCTGCTGTTATATTTAAAAAGTCACCTTACTTTTTGATTATAGTAGTAGATTTACTCTGATATCTCAGAGGTTCCGAAGTAATGTTACCAATGCAGTGAGAGAGGAATACTTTGAAGTAGATAAAATAAATTTGGATGAATAAATAAATACTTTGTGTTTAATTTAAAAAGTCATGATCATAGTACTATCATATATGTCGATTAATATTTTTTAATTAAAAAAAAGTTTAATTTTGGAAAAAGCTAATTAAGTAAAAAATTAAAAGGTTTATTCAAAGTGTAGTGTATATTATTGTTCCTGTCGTTAAAGTATTTTTCCACATATACGTAATTGTTGAGGTAATTCATGGAAAGCAAGTGGTAGACGGAAGGAGCCACGTCTGGTGAGTATGGCGGGTGGGGCAAGAGTTCTCAGCCAAGTGCAGAAATGGTGTCTCTGACCACTTTCGTTGTGTGTGATGAGGCGTTGTCGTGCTGCAAAATCACTTTTGCGTGCTTGTAATCCATTCTAGTCTCTTTTCAATTAATACATAGTTCAAATTGATCAATTGTTGACGGTACTGAACATTAAAAACTGTTTCACCTGGTTTCAGAAGCTTATGGTACACGAACCCTTCTGATCCCACCAAATACACAGCATTGTCTTCTTTCCGCAGCGATTCGATCTTACGATTGATGTAGATGGTTGTCGTGAGTCCACCCATGATTTTCTGCGTTTTAGGTTCTATATCCATTTATCCATAATATATCCATTTCTCGTCTCTAATCACGACCTGATGCAGAAAATATTTCTTTCATGCCGAGAAAGCAAAACTTCGTACACTATTTTTCGCTTTTCTATCTGTCTGTCGTTCATTTGATGTAGTATCCATTTTTCTGCCTTCTGGATCTTTTCCATGGCATGCAGACGATCACAAATGGTTCGGCGACCAACACTTAATCTCTGAGCTATTTGTTGTTCAGTTTGCATATCGTCTTCTTCCAACAATGCTTACAATTTGGCATCTTCAATTTTTTCAGTTGACCCGGGCTTTTTTGTCTTTCAAATCGAAATCACTACATGTGAATCGTCTAAACTACCACAAGCATCTTACATTGAAATATGATCCCCCTAAGTTTCCACAAGTTTCTGACGGCTTTAACTCGTGTTTTTCTTTTGATTGAACAAGTAAAGCAGTACCCGCCGCGAATGCTCTTTATTTGGTTCTAAACTCGGCATGTTACCCACACTAAGAAAATATGAAGCTAACTCGAAATCATTTAGACATCAATGGCTTTTTGAAAGACACTGTCGTAGGAACAAAATGATATAATGATATGAACCGACTACAGCGCCATTTTTAAAAAAAAATATGAATTACTAATCGCCACACCTGGTATACTGATAGAAATTTTAACTTTCAGAAGGCTTTTCGATTTTAATATATTTGGTTAAATATAGATACTAGAATAGGAAGTAAACTATTAAAATTCGGAAAAATGCTAAGTATTTACAATACGACGTATTTTAACAATACAATAAAATTACAAAGATATATAGTGAATAATTTACGAATTTTTTTACTTAGCAGAAGATGATTATAATAATGAATAAATAAACAACCATCATTCGGTTTCGCATATATTTTGTATTGGATTATCGATCACTTATATTTATCACTTATACTTAAAAGTTACGTTTCAACAACGATGGACACCATTGACCTAGATACCAAAAATGTTAAAGAACCCGTAACGAAAATTTATGATGGAATTGAGAAATGGAAAATTTTTCTAACTTGTTTTGCTTTTCTGTCGTTCTCTCGTAAAATCTGAACACATTTCTAGTTCGGTTGAATTTATTACTCGTAACTCAAATGCAGTGCAGTAAACAATCCGATATTATATATTTAATTCTTTCAAAAAGAAGCAAGAAGCTTAAGTTTTATATACTAGGCTAATTGAAAAGCTCGCGGTTTGACACCTATAGAGCAGTGAAAGAACTATATAATCTACTCAGATTTCATCCTTCCCATGAACATGAACTTTCAAGTCGATCTGTCAATTCATTTGTACAAAAACAGCAGCTTAAAGTAAAGGTATCAGTGTTATGTTTTAAAATGGAAAATATTGAACATCGTGCAGTGATTAAATTATCTGTAAAAAACGATTTAAAGACAATGAAAATTCAAAGTGAAATGGTAAATGTATTAGGGGAGTCTGCTCCATCAATAACAATGGTATGTAAGTCGGCAGGTCAGTTTCAACGCGGTTGATCAAGCCTGCGTGATGATCTTCCTTATGGATGACAGACAATTGACTTTGACTGAAATTATTAAGGCCATGGACATCTGAATTGAACGGGTGTTTCATATTTTGAAAAAGGAATTGGGCTTGAGAAAGCTATGTGTAAGATGGGTGCCACATTTGTTAAATTCTGATCAAAACGGCTTCGAGTAAAACTTTCTACCCAACATTTGGATTTTTTTAGAAAGAATAAAATTGATTTTAAACGTTGCTTTGTAACTATTGATAATACTTGGGTGTGCCACTATGATCCTGAACTGCGATAACAAATCGCAGAGTGGACTGAGCCCGGTTGTTCAGCCAAAGTGGTCAAAATCGACCAAAAAGGTTATGGCATCAATTTTTTGGAATACAAAAGGCATTTTGTTAATTGATTACCTTCAAACCAGTAATATAATAGTATGTATGTAATAGTATTACTCAAACCTTTTAGATCAACTGGATGCAAAAAATCGTAAGAAAAGACTTGGTTTAGCGAAGAAAAAAATCGTTTTTAACACGTTTTTATTAGTTTTACCTATATTTATCTATGTAACGGAATCTTTGAACGTTCTTTTCACCCACTTCAAAACGTCAGATTAAATTGAAACTTTGCACACTTTTCAAGGACCGATGACAACACAATAATTTAATAAGTTCATCGCATTATCCTGAATAGGATCGACAGGATCAAGGATTTGCTTTGGGAGAGGGAGGCTGAGACACGGTTATAAGGCCCAAGGAAGGCAGTATGCGCGCAAATTACCCACTCCCGCCATAGGTAGATAGTGACGAAAAATAAATAATAGTTTAAAAAACTAAAAAAACACGCTTTTATACCAGATCGAACTAAAAAATGAAGAATAAATTATAGTTAAAAAAAAACTAAAAAACAGTCTTTAATGGTAAACCGAACTAAAAAGTAGAAAATAATTTTTAGTGTAAGAATAAAGTGATGTGAACGAGAAAATTAATGTGTCAAAAAAGCGTGGGGTGCTTTGTACCATATTTTCATACTAAATCTACTTATAGATACTGTGATGGAATATTTATAACTGACATCGAACACCCCATTAATTTTCTCCATGACACATTAATTTTCTCGTTCATCATTTTATTCTTATACTAAAAATTATTTTTTACTTTTTAGTTCGGTTTACCATTAAAGCCTGTTTTTAGTTTTTTAAAACTATAATTTATTTATCAAGACAATGCACCGGCTCACAGAGGTGTTCTTGCAATGGCCAAATTGAAGGAGTTACACTACGAGTTATTGGAGCATCCACCATATTCACCAGATCTGACACCCTCTGATATTTATCTGTTCCCAAACCTCAAAAAGTTCCTACGTGGCAAGCGTTTTTCATCAAATGAAAAAGTTATAACAGCCGTAGATGTGTATTTTGAAGGAATTCCAGTAAATCACTCTGAAGTAGAACAAATGAATTGGAGAACCGTTGGAAAAAATTTACCGAGCTTAAGGGAGAATATACGGAAGAATAAAGTCATTTTTTCAACTATAAACTTGTTTTGTCATTTCCGCTCCGCGAATTTTTCAATTAACTTTTGATTTAAAAATGTTTTTTAAAAATATGACTTTTTGTTTTAAATAAAAAAATCGTGTGGTTTACGTATGGATACAACCATTTATGTTAGTATTTATGTTTTAATTTGGTATGACTGTCCTTGATATCCGACAGGAGTTCTACATCATTTCACTGGTTAAGTTAGAAATTATAGCGTCTTTTTTAATTGTTTAATATGTTTTCGCAATTTTAGTAAAAAGGAAAAATTTATTGAGCAAAGAATTTGCAATACATTTTATTTCAAAAACGAAATTTCTTGTATTGATACATTCAAAATGCTAAAAAAATCTAATGGCGATGAAGCGTTGCCAAAAAAATGTTTACAACTGGTATAAAGACGTTAGTGATGGTACAAAAGAAGTGGAAGATGAAGCTCCTTCACAAAGACCTTTCACTTCAATTAGTGAGGAAATCATTACCAAAATCAAATATCTTGTACTGAGTTATTACTGATTGAGTAATAGATTTGTGACAACACAATTCGTGGTTTTACATCATCGCACACCCCAATAATTACTCGTCAATTTTTCGTTAAAAATTAAACAAATACAAATCTAGCCCGAAGTAGTTCATTCGCATGAAAAGCTGGTCTACTCCCGCCGTCCCGTAGCGTATGGAGGTCGGTGTGAAATCGGGGAGCCCCAGTCTACCACGGATGGCTCTTCAAACCTAACTCAGAGAATAGCTTCAACTCCGACGCCAGAGAAGAACCAACGCACTGAGGGTGGCAGCACCACCAAGTCCTTCCATCACGAACTCACTAACCAAGAGAATAATCAGTTTAATACCTGAAAAAACACCACCAAAACAAGAACCGAGAAGAACATCATCTCCTTTCACCAACTATATCGACAGCGACGACATCCTACAGCATTTTACATCAATCAAGAATAAACTTCCACTGAATCTGATCTTTGCGTCAGGTTCAGGTTCGGAACAGTAAAATTAAATCTTCCAAAATATCGATTAATCTCGATCCAAACACCGTACAGCTTACGGTTAATCGCGCCAAAAGGATAGCGTCTAACACTTTCCCCGACGCGATTCGCGCGATCGGCAACAATGGAAAAAAAGTCAGGGCCTTCTGGTCAATCTAAACCCAGGAAAGTAGTAGTAGTAGTAAATACAACAAGAAATTGCACCGTCTAAATCTTTCTTGTCACCTCGATTGACGATACCAATTCGTGGGTGTCCTTTTGAGTTCATAGAAGCCATTGAAGATAAATCGCTGGGAGCCTTGAAGGAAGTGCTAGAAATCGAGTATAAAAACTGTTTTGAAACTTGTGAAACTGTTGTGAAACTGAAAAAACATTGCAATGGAAGGGAATTAGTTTGAAGGACACAAAATAAATTGGGATGTATAAATAAATTATTTGTGTTTTATTTAAAAAGTCACTTTACTTTTTGATCATAGTGGTATTATGATAAAATGTTAAGCACATATTTTATCAACAAAATCACTCATATTAATCTTGACCAAAAGTAGTAGCAATAAAAACGCTAATAGTAACCAATAAACAATAGTAAACAATTGTGGTACCTGCTAATTTTAGTATATTTGCAAAAATAATTTAAAATCTTACAACCTAACATTATACAATATAGCCGGTCGCGTTGGTGCGGCGGTAAGAGCGTCTGCTTTGCCGAATCCGCGCTGGAGCGGTAGCTGGTTCGATTCCAGCGGTCGGATGGTTATTTTTCTTTCTTCTGTCCGTTTATCTTTCCTAAATGTTTGTGATTGTTTCTAGGCAAGAGTGTAAAATCCGACTACGAATTACCCCTCAGTCACGCCAGTTAAAGGCTGGGTAAGGCCGGATGCCTTCTGAGAAGTGTTCTACGTTGGTCACTCGCCAGTCGGTAGGTTTCCTGATAAACTTATGGGCACATAACCAAGGGTTTATAGCCCGAGGGGGGTGCTGGCCTGGGTTTGTCGGAAGCTGATGACCGTGGTTCAGAACCCACGTTAAGCTGTAGGTTCAGTCGCTAAATAGCCTAGTTGCTGATGCGCCTCTAACCCAAACACTTTACTTTACTTTTACTTTATACAATATACCAAATAGGGTTAATATTATTAAATAGAGGTTATTCAATTTCAAAATTAACACACATTTTATGTATCACGACGAAATAATTTAGCTCGTTATGCAATTAAAATTTATGATCGTGTCTTTTGTGATTAATATTATTAACTGGCCTTGCAGCAAGTCGTTTATGGTAAACGACGCGACATATAAATTTAATGCTTTATTTAATAATTGCTTTGTCCAAATAAGGTGTTGAAATATCTAGGAACCTTTGATGTTTTGTTAGTTTCAAATGAAATTTATAAGAGAAATCTAAGAGTCAAATACTCTGTCGTCGTAAAAAAATAAAAACGTAAATATTTTAAAATGCAGGCGAAATAATAAGAATATATTTTATGCAATATGATAGGATTAAGAAGCATACAAATTATGCGATAGCACAGTCCAAGGCAGAATATTTTATATAGAGGTTAGGCACATGCAGGAATCATGACGTAATCGCAGAATTTTGTTGTAATGTGATTTATTTAGTATTTGAAGGTGTGGTAGCCACTTGTTTCGTTACATTAAATTAACTTTACTTTGTTAAATTCTTGCAGTAATTCCATCTCAGGCTGTTATTTCCTTGGTTAAGTACTGTTCTAGGTTCTGCAACAAAGCCCGTATACTGTTGTTCTCTTCTTCGATACTTGGACTCATCTACTATCTACGACTCTACTATCTTGCCTTAGACTATCTTGCCTCTTACAGTAGAAAAGTCGTTTGTTTAAAAAACATCTATGTGCCAATCTGCGCTATTCTCATGAATGTGAGAAATGATTGATGTGCTATTGTGCTCTTACATCAAAATGTACAAAGTTTGAGAAACAAAATCTTCATAACGGAACACTGGTTAACAGAGAGTGAAATGAACTTGTACAAAATGAATCATTTTGAGATATTTTTTATCCTTTTTGAGTTTTAGATCGTGACGAATGAAACAAAATGAATCATTATCAGATGGGTAGTGCTTATTGTAGAGAAAATTCAAATAATGGTGGTGGGGTCATGACACTTGTTAGTGATAAGCTGAGTTCATGCATTCAAGAGATAGAGAGAACAAATAAATATGGTAGTGATGGTATATTTGAAATTTGTGGTATTTATATTGAGTTTGAGAATGACTTAATTTGTGTGTTGAATTTGTATCGGACTCCAAATACTAATAATGATATTTTTTTTTCAAAAATTAAGTTACGCCTTCCAATAAACTGCAAATTTGCTTTATGTGGGGATTTAAATATCAATTTCAAGGAAAATACTAATATTGTTAGTCACTTAAAAGATGTACTACGTAATTATGGGTTATGTAATACAGTAAAGGAACTAACTCGTATCATAGAAAGATCGGCTAGTTTTATAGATTACATATGTACGAATTATTAGACGGTTCGTCTTGTATTGTTTGGAGTAATTGTCTGTCTGATCATTCTGCTCAGTTGATAGAGATTCCAATTACGTTAAGTCTGCATGAAATAACAAAATTTAAAAGACATTATAGTGACACTAATATGAAACTATTTTCAGCTGTATCTGAGCGGGGAAGATTGGCATGTCGTATTTCAGGCTGAGCATGGATCGGGGATTTGAGGCATTTTCACATTGTTTGGAGTATTACATTAATATGTGCTTTCCCTTTAGAAAAGTAAGAATGTCCAATGAGGGCTAATTTAAACCTTGGTTGACAAGAGGTATCAGAATATTATCTATTACTTGAAAAGAATTGTATCGAACGAAACTATTATCCGGAGCTGAACAAGATGCTACACATTATAGAGTGTGCAAAATAATTTATAGAAAGGTTATAAGAAGGGCTAAACTGCTTTACAATGTAAAAGAATATTTTGAATCGGAGAACAAGTCAAAAACTGCTTGGAAAATAATAAACAATAACATTCAAAAAACCGCAATGCAAGATCTAACATAAGCGCCATAAGAGATGAAGATGGAATTACTTTGAAAGACAAGTATGAAATTGCTAGTTGCTTTAATAAATACTTTGTTAATCTTCCTAAGAACGTTGGTGAGTTCAATGACTGCTACTAGGGTTAGACAAGCGACTTCAATTCAAAACTCTATGATATTACAGCCAGTTAATCAATATGACATAACTAAAACAGTAAGGAAACTAAATAATAGAAATTCTCTGGTACTAGATAATATTCATTCAGTTGTATTGAAGAAGTCTATCGACTCATTAATAATACCGTTAACATATCTAATGAATTGGTCTCTGGAAACTAGTATTTTTCCTAGGGCATTAAATACATCAAAAATAGTTCCCGTCTTCAAGAGAGGTGACCAGCTGTCCCTTTCTAACTATAGACCAATAGCTATTCTATCCACGTTATCTAAACTGTTGGAGCGTATAGTGTACGGGTTTCGAAGTGGTCGATCTACACATTCAGCAATCTGTAAATTTTTAAACAAGATATATGAAAACATAAACGATAAATGCAAATGAGTTGGTCTGTTTATGGATATAAGTAAGGCTTTCGATCTGGTGGATCACGCAATACTGCTGGACAAACTTCATGATTATGGCTTGAGGCATCGAGTGAAAGAGTTGTTGCAATCTTACTTGTTTAACAGACCAAGTTGTACAGAGTGATAAATCAACCTCTGGAAGATTAAGGATTATTTAAGTGCCCCAAGGATCTGTTTTTGGTCCACTATTATTTTTAATTTTTGTTAATGATCTGCCAGATGTTTGCAGTAGCGGAAATATGGTAATGTTTGCTGATGATAGCAGCTATTTAACTGGAAATAGAAACATGCAGAGAGCCAACAGGGCTGAAACGGTACAGGAAATGCTTAATAAATTTTATAGTAGGTTTACGATTAATAAGTTGTCCCTTAACGTGGACAATAACAGTTTTATTGCTTTTACTCCTTGAACACTCGCTATAACGGAGTCATATTTACTAAAAATTTACTGTAAGTCTATACAGCAAACATTCTGTACTAGATTTCGGGGTGTTCATCTCAATAACAGACTTTGCTGGGATGAACACATAGCTGAACTATGCAAGAAATTAGCTGATGTCTCATATGCTGTTTATAGGTTGAAACGGGTTGGTACCACGGATATTGTGCATTGATATTACTATGCAAAGTTTTACAGTCGTGTTAGGTAAGGTTTAATATTTTGGGGTGGGTTGCTTCATTAGATGCGTGTTTTCAAAATACAAAAAAAATAATTCGGATGATGGGTGGGGTGTCACTACTGGCAACATGTCCACCAATTTTTAAATAATGCATGATTTTGACTATGCCAACACTATAGTTTTGGGGGTTATCATCTTTGTTAGGCGACATTTCGTGATAGCATAGTAGCATTCGTGAAAAATAGTGATTTTATCACTACGACATACGAGGCTCTGATGAAGTTGTTTTACCAATACATTCATGTAAGATAGTTGAACATAATGTTAACTACAGGGGTGTGAAGGTGCATAATAAGTCGCCACAACAATTTAGGCATGTTCAGAGTGACTAATTTAACACCATTAACACTAACATTTAACACAATTAATTTAAAAAATTATTCCGCGAATTTCCTACAAGTCAAAGTTTTTATAGTTTAGAAGAATATATGTCATATCAATAATTAGATTCAATACTGATTTATGTATACAATGTCTATTTGTGCCTGATTATCATATCATGTATTGTTTCTGAGGTCGTGTCACTGAACATTCTCTCAATTCTGTCAATCCGACTTAATCATGGATATTGTGTATTGTTGTGAGGATTGAATAAATATATTATTACATGATTAAATTATTAAATTCTATACTATATCAAGAATAAAATATTTATATGTAGGTTTAAATGTTATATATTCTTTGTATGCACAGAAGTGTGGCTATGTGCATACTCTTGTTTTGACTTAATCCATGCATATTTGTATTGTCTTGAGGATTCAATAATTTATTATTATTAATATTGTATATATATACATATGTATATATATATATATATATATATATATATATATATATATATATATATATATATATATATATATATATATATATATTTGTATGTATGTATGTATAGTAACGTTAAGTTACTAATAACGTTATTGGTTACTAAACGTTAAGTTATCGTTTTTTTATATAACTTTTTTTTTTTCAAGGCCATCTGGATATACTTTTTACTGATAAAATAAAGGTTAAAAGCAGTACACTAAGTGTTCGTAGCGTGAAAAGGCAGCAGTTAGCGTGTAGCCTAATTGAATCACAAAATGTCAGTGTAATTTTTTATAAGATACATGCCAGTGCTGCCATTCCATATTTTCAATTGTGGTTAAATCAATTTTTCACCATTCTCTTATTGATTCATATAAACATGTAAAATTCGACCGCCGCAATTTAGGAATTCCACTGCAGCTCCATAAATTTGGCAGAACCATCCTGTGGTTGGTAATTAATTTTGGAAAGGACCGATTTTAGGTAGACTCCTGCCAAAATACCTACACGGCATATAAACGATAATTTTAGAATTCGTAATAAAGCAAAGGATTGTATCAGCCATAGACAATACTACTGGATTTTTTCAATTTTGTTTTTAAAGGATGGATAAACTAGCAGATATTTATTCTAGTAAGATGGCTATAAAGGCTAATTTTTTTTTATTATTTATGAAATTGAAAGTAGTGTTAATCAAGCAGACATTTTCAAAACTAGATTTTTGAAAAAGGTTACTATGTCTACAAAAACGAATACAAGCATAAAATAAAGGGTGTCTCAGAATGATTTTCGTTTTTGATACTACTAAAAAATATAACATCAGAAGTAATTCAAACTTATTTAGTTGCTGTTAAATTGTAGAGTAGTTTTTGAATTTTTATTTATGAAAAACAACCATCCATAAATGCGCACCATCTGCTTCTTCACACTCATTTAGCCTGGAACTGAAATGTTCAATCACTGGCTGGAGCATCGCTCTTGGAATGGCGTATATTTAGTCTGTTATTATTTGCTTTAAAACATTTAAGTTGAGTGGCAATGGGTTGAAAACCTTACTTTATAACCCCCTTACTAAATAATCCCATAGGAAAATATTAGCGGGTGCTAAATCATTGTCCTTATTCTTAATTTATTGTCCTGCAAAATTCGGTACTCGTTTAGCTGGATCATCGAACTTCACCTATTGCACAATAACAATTTTGTATGGGTGGAAATATAAATCCTGGCGAGTAATGCGATGAATCGTGGATCTGTGCAAATATAGGGAAGCTGTGCGAAGTTGTAGAGACTGTCGTAGATCGTCTCTCACAGACTGGCGAACGCGGTCAACATTCGTGCTCGTTCTTGATGTCCTTTTGTGCCCAGTTGATTTATCCGGCGTTGTGTTTCCAGTTTCTTGAAACTTGCGCACCCTATGCTTGATTAATTTCGGACTTGGCACATTTCTCATGGTCGCTAAAAATTAATATGTGTCCTGTACAGACGTCGAACAACAGTGTAGGAATCGTTGTTTTTATCGCACCAAAAATACGCGCTGTAGTCGCGTGAAAAGATCCATCGCTACTATACTTAAAAAGCCCGTCAAGCGTTTGACACTACTCCCCTCCCCAAAACAAAAAGGAAGAACTTTCTGAGATACCCGTTATTATAGTCACGTGGTGTTTTCAGAAAAACTGAGAGAATTTGTCAACCCATTCAAAAGAATATTGCTAAGGCGTTACTACAGTTTACGTACGAAGCAAACATACATTTTTTAATAATCGGCCCCATTCTACGCGCTAAAGTGAAAGAATTCGCAATGTTGTTTGACATAGTTTTTCTTGAAATGTAGGCTGGTTCTATAGATTTAAAAAGCGATGAAACACACGCGCTAGAAAGATTCACGGATAAATGTCTACAGATTGGTTGGTCCAGGAGTACATCCTATCGTTCATTGAATTCCATTTTTTGGCAACATGCAGACCTTGGCGAAACGTCTGCATGTTTCCAAAAAATGAAATACAATAACGATAGAGTCTACTCCCGGACTAATAGTAAAAAAAATGTTTAATGAATTAGTGTTGTATCTGTTAAGGAAAAATTGAAGAGAACAAGACAGAGAAAGAAGAAAAGGAAATTCCAATAGAGAAGATTGACTTATCAAAACGTCACGGTTTAATATAGTTAACGAAACATTGATCCATACACAATAAAAAAGGTTAACTTGAATCAAGGAAAATATCATTTTCCTAAAAGGTATACAAGTTTGCTCCCGTCGTTTTTTTTCAAAATTCAAGGCCTTATTGTAAAAAAAACTACTTATATATTTATGATTCAAAGTATTCTCCATCGTTGGCCACTACTTTCTCCCATCTTTCAGACCACATGTGAATCCCACGTTGAAAAAATTGGTGAACGAATTAATCCAATTTTTGACTTCTTCATAAGACCGTGTGCTGGTCGGCCAGGCCGTGTGCCATCGATCGACTGTTCATAAGCAAACAAACGGCGTTCAACTTCTCTGGGTTTCAACTCGTATAGCATTGGTTTCAACTCGTATAGCAAATTGCTTGTTGGGTTATTCCCAATGATCTTGCCTACTCTTCTTGACTTTGACAAGACTCATCAGTTAGCAATGCCATTAATTCTTCATCTTCAAAAAGTTTGCTTTTTCGCCGCTATGCTGGTCTTTGACGTTAAAATCACCTCTCTTGAAGCGTTGAAACCACTCACGATACGTTCTTTCATTCATAGCGGCCTCACCATAAGTGTCTGAGAGCATTTGGTGAGCCTCAGCCATAGATTTCTTCATATTAAAGAAATAAATTAACACCTCCCGCAAATGACAAGAATTTGGCTTATAAACTGACATTTTTAATTGCGAATAACTTTATGATGTAAATACAAATCGACTACTGGTGCTATAGAGTTATGTATACAAGATGCCCAAAGGTATTGCATGCCGTCTATGATATATTTATTTCGACGACTACTTACCCCTAACGACATCTATAGGAAAACGGCGGAAGGAAAGTTGTACACCTTTTAATTTTTTTCTTGAACAAAAATATAATCGTTTAATTTGTCCAAGAAAATTACTTGAAACAAAACTATTAAATATATTGAACAAAGTAGTAAATCGTTTTGATTGAAGTAAACATATTTTTCTAACCAAGAAGCACGTTTTGTCATCCAAGAGAACATTTTTCTTGGCGGAAGAAAATAAATCTTGGTTTATGAACATTTAGTCTCCAATTTCAGTAAACTGACTTCTTGGTTCAAAACAGTTAATTTTGTAATTTAAGTTGGTTCAAAACAGTTAAGATAAAATCAACTTGTTTCGTAATATTTTGTTATCTTCTAATTAAAACATTTAATCTTGTAATAAAATGATTCTAGATCTTGCTTAAAAAACATATTACTCATATTGAGAATTAACAAATCTTCAAGTGAAAATATAAGTTTTGATTTCAGTATGAGATATATGTCCACAAAAAAAAAGATTCAAGATTGAATTATTAAAGAAAAAAATTTACTTCCTTGAAGACAAATTTCTTGAAGATTTTCGTCACATATGCTCTAAAATTTTCTCCAGTCCAGAATAGTTGCCTTGGTTCAAATATATTTTTTTTCTGTATACGCTTTCCAAGATGTTATTAACTACAAAATCCGTATTTTGAAAGCAGCAAGTGACTGACATGTATGTGAGTCATTATTTTTACACCATAGATGGCAAGTTCTAAATCAATTTATATAAGTCAAAATTTTACAACAACAAAATTCTATTCAATTTTATCGAGTCAGAACATTATAAAGAAATATTTTTCAAATGAAATCTTATGACACGGAAGTTAGAATTGTTCGTGACTCTATGCATTGTCGCAATATCTATTATAATGATGACCTCACAATCATGTTCGTACAACGTTATCAATGTTCATTGCAATTCACGAAGTATTAAAAAAGATTAATTTAATTCATTTTTAGAACTGTCGATAATGTAATATTGAAAATTGATTTTGTCAGAATAATTAGTTTTGTACGTGTCTAGATTTCAAAAGCGAATTTCTCCAAATGTTCACCCAACTGACTCTTCTGTGGTAATTAAAATTAAATATTCATCATTCATCAATACATATTCATATTGTGAGTAAGTTTTTTAATAATTTAAAATCCGTAGCGTTATTACTGCAATATAGTGTAATATACTACAGTTATTATTTATTTAATGACACTCACCATTAACAATATTGACAAACTATAGCATTATTCGCAATGTACCTTAGTTTTTTTGTCATGAAATATAAAAATGTTTTATTTGTAATGAAGAACGAACTTTCTTCAGTAACATATTAACTATTTTGCTCAATCATTATTTATCAAGTCATACTAAATATTTGATATGATTTCCAGTGAAGATATAACCTGATAAGGAGATCCTAGTAAACAAAATAAATGAAAATCTAATAGATTAATATCAGGACTATATGGTGTATGTGGTAACAGTTTCCAAGTACACTTCAATAATTACTGGCAAATAATCAAAGTTTCATGCGGTCGATCGAACACAATACATTTACGATTTATCACTGGTAGATGTTTTTGTTACAAAACATCATGCACTTTGGCCAGTACAGAGTTGTCGACAGTATACATTGGAAATATTACTTTCGTTTTACGAATATCTGCTTTAGATGCCCTTCAATTGACTGATGTAAACCTGATGTATTGTGCTACATCTGTTATGTTTAACAGTAAAACAATGACGAAATATCACCGAAGGAGTTTTATACCGCTTATTTCGGACTACAAACTGAAAAACAGGATAGGCCATGGGTTCCTCACAAGGTTTGTAAATCTTGTGTTGAATCTTTGCGCTTGTGGAAGACAGGCTTAGGGTTAAATTTTGGTATTCCTATCTAGAGGGAGCTCAAAAATAATTTCGATGATTGCTACTTTTGCATAGTAAACGTCAAAAGCTTCAATCGGCATAAAAATGGTAATATCCAGATTAGAATCTGTAACATGCCCTGTTTTTCACAACGAAGAACTGCCTTCACCTATTTATGCCTCACAGCTGGAGCGTATGGAGCATACAATCTATAAGTGCAAATGGAAGTAAATATGTAGAAAACTCCTTGTCAGCACCACAGTTGTTTCTAAAAATGATATCAGCCATTTAATACGAGATCTGAATTTATCAAAACCGGCGTCGGAACTATTTAGCGTCAAGGCTAAAGGAAAATAATGTATTGCAGTCATAAGTATTAATAAAAGCTTATAGAACTAGGGAAAAAATAATCGTAATTTAGTAAGGACGAAGAGCTTGTCTATTGTAATAACATTCCAAAGTTACTTCTAGGCATGGGTTTATCTGAATATAAACCTACTGATTGGAGGCTGTTCATATATGGCTCGAAAAGAAGTTTAAAATATGTTATATTGCACAATGTAAATCGATATGCTCTTTTCCAATTGCAAATTTACCTTCTAAGAAGGTAACCAAAACTTAAGAAGAATACGAAAATATATATTGGTTCTTGAAAAAATTAACTACTACGAACATCAATGATCACTTTGTGTGGATTTAAAAATGGTAAATTTCTTACTTGGTCAGCAAAGTGGATACACAAAATACCCTTGCTTCATTTGTCTCTGGGACAGTCGAGCAAAACAAAATCACTGGAAACAAAAGTTGTGGCCTTTGAGAGAATCCTTAATTGTAGGCAAAGCTAATGTGGTAAATAAGTCATTACTGAGTAGAGAGAAATTTATACTTCCGTCACTCCCATTAAGATACCCAGCTTTTGTCAAAAATTGTTGACAAAATGAAACAGAGAGAGAGATAGAGAGAGAATTTTAGATTAGTGTCGCGTCGTCAACAAAGGCCATTTAGCGACGATAGATATGATAAATATTAGACAATTAGGGAGATAGCACAGTCAAGTCAGAAAGAAGGACATGAGGGTCGAGACTGTAGGTTATGTATGCAAAAAACGTTCAGATTTTTGTTAGATATCCAATCTCTTTTAACTAAGCGAATGTGAATGTGGCATTTTCTCGACTTCAAGATTGTTCTTTAGGTCGTTTTTCAAGCCAAAGCAGTTTCTTGTGGGTACAAGGGAGGGACATTCAGCAATAAGATGTTTAACTGTTATAAGTGTGTTTTAAGAGGAACTTCTATCAGGGAAGGAATCTAGGGGAGGCTCGTTAAAAACCGGCTTTATTTCTTTTAGTTTATTGGGTTTGTCAAGATTGCTCCAATAATTTTCAGAATTGTTTTTTAAATATGTCACTGCTATTGAATTAAGATGATTATGGTTAAAGGTAATTGATAGAAAAGAGCCTTCGGTCACCGAGCGCTTTGCAAGGAGATCAGCATCTTCATTTCCCTTAGTGCCCTTATGACTAGGGCACCAAACAAATCTCAAGGAAGTGCCTCTTGTGAGAATTTTGTCAATTAAATCCAGAATAGTAATTACTACTGGAATAGAAGTTAGATGATGTTAACCTTCTATCAATTTAAGTGCATTATGAGAATCGCTGAATATTATCCATGATAAATGGGCGCAAGAGGAGATATATTTGAGGGCGTAATATATGGCCACTAGTTCAGACGTTTAGATACTGGTATATGAAGGGAGTTTATATCCGAAGGATGAATTATCATGGATAAAGGAGCAACCTACACCCGAACTTGATTTAGAACCGTCTGTATAAATAGTTTCGCAAGGCATTAGGTGTTCTACTAATGAGCTAATGTACGTAGTGTAAATTATGCTGCAAGTGAATGATTTATCGTAATTCATAAGAGAATAGTCAAAATGTGGAGAATTAGAGAGCCATGGAGGATGATTAGAGAATTTAAATTGGAGAGGATCGTATAATGTCAAATCAAGTTGCTCCAAAATATGTTGGTATTGATAACCAATATTGTGGATTGAAGAGGAAATAGAGGTACTAGGGGGGTTGGAGGCGGACGAAAAAAAATTGAGTGGCCTGGAATGAAGGGTTTTGCCTACAAACTGAATGCGTATTTCAGAAGTAAAAAATTTCCCCTGATATTTAGGGGTTCTATACCTGTTATGCCATGGAGGCTTGGTATAGGGCTGGTGGGAAAAGCCCCAGTAGACAATCTAATAGCTGTGTTCTGTAGAATGTCAAGAAGGCGAAGATAGCTCTTAGGAGCGGAAGCGTAGAGTATGCAGCCATAGTCAATTTTAGGTCTAATAACTGATTTATAAGACATATAGATTTTAGTAAACAGCGATATTCAGAACCATAAGATGTATTGGACAACATTTTTATAATATTCATGTCTTTTGGAAACAAATTTGGTACCAAAACATCAACAGCGTTGCGTTTAAATCGGCATCAATTAATACATTTCTTTTGTCAATAATATATTAATATTGATCGAATTTGATAATATTGTATTTAGCATAGTAAAATCATCGAATCGAAATTTCGCAAATGAATTCCAACATATGCGTTCTCTTAGTTCATCATCGTCATACACACGTACTTCAGATGTCCTTTTCAGCTCGAAAATAAGTAAAATATTAAGGAATTATTACCATTCTGATGTTTTTGTTTTAAACTGTACACCAACAGCAAAAAAAAACATTACATTTTTGTTATTTTGAATATGTTACATACATGCATAAATTCCAACTAACGCCATCTATATGTGAAAACGGTAAGTACTTTCTCGACAACCCTATACATGCCAATATTTTAAATCTACATGTCAATAGTGATGCCACGGTTTTGAAATGGAAGATAGATCAACTAGGGTACGGTTTAAATGCATGTTCGATTATTCAAATGCCGAATTGATTATGTATAGAATCGATATGGCGTCATCGCTTCAACATGCATCTCATTGACTGAACACATTTTCAGTATTGAACTGCGTTCGTGGATAGAAAATTTGTCTCTATTTTTAAATTAGAAACTAGTATCTAGTCTATTAATGCTGCCCATTAAACCTGATTATAATTTATAATTATTTGTGTTTCTTGAGATAATCTCGTTTGAGATGATTATATCTATTCAATCGATAATAACAATAATAGTAACTAATAATAGACCTATAGTTGTAAAAGGTATGGAAGTTTTACATATTTTCCTGGAGAATAGGACGGAATATTTCAGTGTACGGAAAAAAAATTATGATTTTTTCCCCTATTTCAGAATTTTATTTTATATAATCAGCAATATCACTATTCTTTTTTAAATGTACTTGCTTTGCATAAATTATATGCGCATTCATTTATAGAGGGTACATAAAGAGTATTGTTCCAACTGGATCGACGTGCAAACAGTTTGACATTAATTTTGATTAAATGTTCTATGATTTATATTTATGTGGCTGTTTGATGTTTTTTTCTGGACACATTTAAAAAGTTCGATCTGTGTTAGCAAGTTGATAACATTAGGACTTAGAAGCTTCAATTAGGATTACATAATATATTGTCCTAAGGATCCTCCTTACTATTAGGCTTTATGGCATTTTCGTCACATATCAGGCGCTGAATCTTCTCACAGTCAACAATCTAGAAATTATTACCTTCAATTTACCATTTCGCTGTATATGGATTTCACTGTATCTTTTGACATTCCCCTTTTGTACTTTTTTCATGTGGTCTTTATTTTTTTTTTATTTTATTACTCTAGTGTTTGATTTATTATACTTATATTTTGGTTTTCTTTTTTTTTCGTTTCTGCCGTTACTTCAATCGGCAAATATCTAAATTTGAACTGCTTTGTCCATTGTTTACAACGATATAAAACTATGCGTTTACTAATTTTCTCCGCGAGCCCACTACACTATTTTTCGTACATATCTGGTACTTACTTAAGGTTAGACGGGCCTCGAACGTTCTCGCACAGTCTGACTGTTGCGGCAGTTTACCGCAGGATGGCATGAGGTGCGTGTGATTGCAGCCACCATTCGACTTGGCCGATTTATATGGTCAAGGCTTTTGTAGTTCCTTCATCCAGACCTTCAGCTTGAGCCCAACTGATGATAGCTTAAGGTCAGAAACCGGTCTTGGGAGACGCTTGCTGGCGCTTTGGGTGGCGGATAAAGGAATGGCAAAAAAGGAATGACTAACGTGGAGTACGGGTGAAGAACTTTCTTTGCCCCTATATATATATATATATATATATATATATATATATATATATATATATATATATATATATATATATATATATGTATAGATATACATATATATCTATAAATAAAAATAGCTTAAAATAAGTTTTTTTTTGTTACTTGACCTGAAGAACTTTATTTTGTTTCGAAAATTACTGATCTGGAAGAAAGTTTGTCGAGAAAAGAAAAAAAAACTGTAAAAAACTGGATACAATGTCCTTCCCAAAATTTAATCTTATATTTTGCGAACATATGGCTTCTTCGAATATAATGTATTAAGTAAACTATGGTTGTTAACTTTTGAAAACTAACTTTTTAAAACCCAAAATAATATAAACATTGAACCCTATATGTTCTAATCAGTTTATTCATCCATTACCTTGTCCCTGATATTTAACATTATATTCGAAATCTCTACGCAGATAGTAATCTAAAAATAACTCCATTGTTTTGTTACAAGAGTGGAGTACCATCAGACTGAATTTCCTCTGACATTTTCTACCGGGAGATGTGTCTCAACATTTTCTCGCTTCTCCTCGTTCTCCATTAAGGCGTCTAATGAAAATTTACAAGTTTATCTCTTAAAGCTCCATCCACAATACCGCCGCACAGGCCGTATTGCTCCATCAGTGTATGCGGTCTTTTGTTTTGGTCTCCGGCTACAACCAGCTCAAGTGAGATTAGCGGACAGAGGAAGCCGCTATTGTGAAAGAAATGACACCGATGTGGGGAACAAAGGAAGATCGACTAGAATACGTTTTCTAATTTTCCATAGAAAATTTGCTGGTCTGTAAAATACCGTCCAACGAATAAACAAAACCTTATACACTTTTTAGTACAAAAATAATAGTTTTATGGTAACATACAGTATATTTTTTTTTTTTAATTAAGGGCTCTCTAATAAGAGTATCAGAACTTTAAAATGAGACACAGTGGTAACTATCAGGTCATTCAAATTGAGTGGTTTTTTAATTCTTGAATAAAAGACAGATGGCCTTGTGAATTTGCCTAGGTATGATATTGATAAAAATGGAGTCGCACACAATACAACAACGCGTAAAAATTGTTGAATTATTTTATGAAAATGGGCGTTCGGTGAAAAGTGTTGTTAGAAAAGTTTTTAGAAAATGACGTGATATTTACGGTTTACACAATCATCCATCTGAAAGCACATACTATCAATCGAATTGATCAAAAATTTCACAATCTGGTTCGGTGGAAGATAAAAGAAGAGCAATATATAGTCGTAGTGTTCATTCACAAGAGCATATTGATTTGATATGTGAAAGTGTTGCTGAAGACCCAGAAATTTCTCTTAGTCGACGTTCACAACAATTTGGACTCGGTGAATTCACAATATGGCGTTCAATAAGGTTCTATCACTATTTCAGTTCAAAAATCGCAACAGTGACTTCTTCTGAGGATGAAGAAGTAACTCCTGAATCGAGGATTTTCATAGGCTTAAATCTTGCAGATATTGTTCACAAACCCATTAAGCACGCTTCGTCGGAAAAGACACCTTTAGCTGATTTATAATTTTTCTCCAGATCTTCGATCTCTAGTATTGTCGTTTTCGAAGAAGACGCTCCTTCAATTTGCTATTTCTTGACTTTTTATAGTATTGGCCGTACTAGGTACATTTCAATAACTGCGAGTGTAGTGACTTCTTAAACTCCTCCCCTCTCTTCTACATGAGATTACAACCTTGTTAAAACATTACTTGTCTGATTCTCAAGATTATGGGAGCCTAGTTACACCTGATTCTTTAGCAAAAATATACGATATCTAATTCCATTAAAATTTTGCGTAGAAAGGTCCCACAAGTTTTGTTTTGATAGGGTCTGTTTGATAAGGATCTGTTTTTGGCTAAAATTAAAGCTGATCCCAAACAAAGCTTCCAGAAATTTGCCACAAAGCTTAAAACGTTCACAATATAACAGTGTTTAAAACAATTAAACAAAGTGTAAAAAGAAGGAATGTGGATACCAAATCAACTTTCAATCGAAAACAAAATTCAGCATGTAACTTGAAACAGTGTGCTTTTGTCCAGGTTATGCAGAAATCTTTTTCTTGAACATATTGTTACTGTAATCCGCATAAGAAAAAACAAACACCAGGACAACTATATTTGCTTACTTCACCCTAAAAAACTGTTAGTAAAGAGATATTTTACAGGACTTATTAATTATGTGGTTCTGAATCGTAAGGAAACCTTAAGTACTGAATATTATGGTGCTCAGCTTGTCAGAGCATAAAACTGGAAATGATTTACCACTAAACACCAAATCACTTTATTTAACTTCTCGACCCACGTTTCGCTAACTATGTTATTATCATCAGCCATGATGATTCAGTCATGAGATTCAATCATCTCCTCTCCAGCGAAACGCCCGTCGAGAAGTTAAATAAAGTGATTTAGTATTTAGTGGTAAAGCTCATCGAGTTTAGTGTTTGACATCGAAAGTTTCGATAGAAGAATTGACACTACATATGGTTTTGATTTAAAAATATCATATACCTTGTAACGTTTGGGTTTTTACCCCCGTTACATATGTACCCTCATTCTCCTTCGGATTTGTCCAACCCCGATCTCCGACGGGCGTCACAGATTTTCTACTTACATCTGTATGAGCGGCGACCTCTCTTATCTGTCTCAGGAAACACGCTGTTCATGATGCAGATTCCACTATCATTGTCGCTTCAAAAGTTCCCTCGTATCGCCGTCCCGCTTGATACGACCAGCGCTGCCTCCTTGAATTAACCCGGCATTTGCGAATTTGGCAGCCGGCGATCAGCACCGTGGCGTGTTCTCCTTGCCTTGAGTATCGGCATTCACGATGAGTTTTCTAAGTCTCAAGGCGCTTTGTATATATATATATATATATATATATATATATATATATATATATATATATATATATATATATATATATATATATAGGGTCTACTACAACTTGCATCGCAACCACAACACACCACTAAGCATATCGTACTGATTCCGTACGCCACCAGTTGTGACGATCGAACGTAAACTGCTGTACCATTGTACCATTACATCATTACCGTTGCCGTATTAGCCGAACCAAACATCGATACCTCAAGTCTGTAGTACCGTAGACAAGTACTTGGCAGAGAATAAGCATTTCCTTATCGTGGCTAGCATAGGTCTCGACTGGCGCCAAACTTTTGATTTTCTCGTGGTTATTGTTAAGCATCTCTTTTATTCTTTTTACACATAATTATAATTAGTTCATTAGTTAATATATACATATAATTTTATTTTAACGTTGTTTCTGTGTACGACCTAAAGGCTCTCACCCACGTATCCAACCCCGACATAAAATGCTAGCCCGGCAAGATAAAAAAACGTTACAACCTCATAGGGCCAGAATCACAAAGAAAAAATCAAGAGTTAAGCTGGGACATAATACGGTAAATACACCGTATTCTCCTGATGCTGTATCGACAGATCTATAGAAGATTTTATTCGTGCAAAAAAAAATTAAAGTGTAGCTATTAAAATTGTGCTATATATTGAATATGAATATTTTACTTTAAAATCGCCCTCATTTTACAAAAAAGAAATATAAACCTTGTGGGAGAGATAGGCGAAAATTATCAATATGGATAAAGATTATATTGTAGATTAAAAATGTATTAACTTTTAAATAAAATTAAGTTTTATACAGTCTCAAAAAACGACCTCACTTATGGATATCCCTGATAAATTAGGGAAAATCTAAATAAAAACCTCACGAACTGATCCATTATCAACAAATTCTAACATATCAAAGTTTTTTACCGTATCCAAACAAAATATTGTCACTTCGTGTGCTGGAATTCGTAAAAGGACTTTTTATTCAACAGCATTTTTAACAGCGTTCGAAAATATACAATGGCCCTCGTCTAGACTATCCATATTTACCAATTAATATCAACAACAGACCAGCACATGGAAAAAGCGCAACCTAAAATCAACCTCCAGGTTTATTTAACATAATACACCATCGTCATCCTAAAACAAACAAAACAAGACCGTCACCTGGCGGCTGAACAATTCGTTGCTGCTGAAAAACTATAGAAAAAAAACATCGAGCGGTCTATATGGACGTGGTACAATGCAGACCGTTCAGTTGAAGTGAATAATGGACATTTTCAGGGTAAAAGCAAGAGAGATGGAGAATAAGAGGGATAAAGAGCGATGGGTGGTTCGTTTTGTATCTGCCGCTTGGCAGTATGTCGGGTTTTGTGGGTTCGCCTCCTGGTTATTATTCCCGCGGCTTTTGTTTCAAATCGACGCCCGAAGAAGGAAATAGCAAACTTTGAACAAATATGGGTCGATGGACATAGCTGTATCGGGAAATTGCACAAACGTGGAGAGTGGGAGGTTTAGTGAATAACTAATATGAGACTTTAATTATTAAAATGTTCCGAAGGTTGGCAAATGGTCAATTTTATCTTTTACATATATATTTTCTATTGTAGGTGCAGAAATAAAAGCTTTATAGATAGATGTTATTTTACTATCAGAGTTAAATATAATAAATATATATATATATATATATATATATATATATATATATATATATATATATATATATATATATATATATATATATATATATATATATGTATATATATAGAATATAATATAATATAATATTTTTTACCCAGTGATTTTGTATATCAAACGTTAGGCAAATTTATTACTGAAAAAAAATCACTGAGAAACTTGTCTCCGTTTGGTTTTTTATTTTTTACCCAGTGATTCTTTATTCACATAAGAACAATTATTTTTGATATTTTTTGTTTTAGATTGTGGCGAAAAACCCAAAAAAAATATATGAACACGCCACAATCATTCAGACATTACTTAAATTACTGTTAAATTGGAAAATTTACTCAAATGATGTATCTTTAAGAAAAAGTGACAGTGTCAAAAACTTTTTTATACGAACAAATGCTTCGTTGCTATGGCTGTAATTTTGATCATTGTATAATTAATTGATCAAAAGTATAATTAAAATACAAACACTTTTATTGGGTGTTCCTTTTTCTATGTCGCTTAATATATGTATTTCCTTCCTAGTTTGGTTAACAATTTGTTATTATTTAAGTTTCATTACTTTCACCCAAACTGTTTCAAATACAACGTGTATAATTTTGTTTACTCTAATTCGGGAGGATGAAAATCTAAAAATTGAACTTTTAATTAAAAGTGCATGAATTTTTTTGGATATCTAATAAATTAAATGATATACGATTGGTTTTTTTATTACACTCGCCAAATAATAACCATTCAGAATAGTGCTTGAAAGAATTATTTTTTATCTGTGTATAGAACAATGACAATTAATATTAATATTCTGCTTCTAGAGGTCTATTTTACAATAAATATTTCCCGTTGCATAAATTAAGTGTAAATATCATCAAAATAAATAGCATTTATTAAAAGATACCGCAGATATTTTCAGTGCATTTACATTTTGATAAAATTACTTCTATGCTTTACGTATATTTTATGCAAAAATTGTTTTTGCATTTTTATTATCTCATACGGTCGTTAACTCAAGTAATTGCATTGTATGGTGTTTGATACCGTTACAGAGTTTATAAATAAACACAGTCTGTTCAACAGAAAAGGTAACTAATGCGAAATGAAGTTTAAGACGGTGTTTATTAATAGATTTCATTAATTTTTATTGGAGATAGCTTTTTGTTAGTTAACAACAACCTGCTGGATGTTCGAAATTGTAGCGAGACTCTTTCTTTTTATCGCCATTTTCATTTATGGAAATAGCCGGAATTCACGCAGGGCAAAATCAGATGCATATATAGTGTGGTCGAATTATTGATTAGAATATTGTAATGTTGCTTTATAGTGGATCTAGAAATACCAGTGAACCATTTGGAAGAATTTCAATCACTTTTTGAGTTTTTTTTTACTTTTAACTATTATGTTATAGCTGGCTGGTTAGCTCTGGCTATAGCTTATTTATATAGTCTTTTTCTCTCTTGCTTTGTTCGAACTTACGAATTCTTGTCGAAGCTTACGATGAGCATGCATGAAAAAGTTTGAAGACAGCAAATTGCCAGCATTGTTGGATGAGGGTGACGCTTAAATGTAACGACTCGCGGATTAATTAAATGTGACACGAGAAGCCGTCGCTATACGTTTGAAAGCCATAGGAAAGATCGAAGAAGATGGGAAAATGGGTTCCTCATGAACTGAATGAAAGACAGCAGAAAAACTGAAAAACCACTTGCGAAATACTGCTCGCCAGGTACAAAAGATAGTAACTTCTCCATAGAATTGTGACTGACCATGAAAAGTGGATATATTTTGAGAATCCTAAGCGTAAAAGATCATGGGTAACTACCGGCGAACTATCGACATCGACTGCAAGGCCAAATCCCTATGGATGGAAGACAATGCTCTGTGTTGGGCGGGATCAAAAGTGAGTGATCGATGATGAGCTGCTAGAACCTGGTGAAGCCGTTAATACTGAATGCTACCGACAACAAATGATCGATTTCAATTAGACTTTGCGTGAAAAACGACCAGAATATCAAAAAAGGCAACACAAAGTGATTTTGCTTCATGATAATGCACCATCACCCACAGCAAAACTGGTCAAGAAAACGATTGAGGCGTTTAGTTGGGAAATACTTTCGCATGCGGTTTACTTACAAGACTTGGCTCCATCCGATTACTATTTTTGGCATCGATGGGACACGCACTTGCTGAGCAGCGCTTCACTTCTTACGAAACTGGCGCGATGACTGGTTTGCCTCAAAACAGCGACAGTTTTTTTGACGTGGCATCTACAACTTGTCAGACAGGTCGGAAAAATATAGCTAGCGATGGGCTATACTTTGAATGAAATATTTTTTATCATTTTCATGCAATAAAACGTATATTTTCTATACAAAAATTCCTGTTAATATTTACATACCTGGTAGTGCGTCCAATTTGCATGAGATAAAACGCAAATTGGCTACAATGCCACCAGAAAGTGAATGTAGTAAATATGTAAACTTTTTGTTTTGGTATCATAGAATTTGTACTGTTTCTTTTTTGAAATGAAATTTTAAATATCGTTGTAATTTTTTTTACCCGGAGTGTTAAGATTCTTTTATAATGTTTTTCTTATATTTTTATTAATTATGATTAACCATTATGACAAATTCTTCTATTGGAACCTTTGGTGTGAAACACTAAACTTAAAGAGATTTACTTGAATTTAAACTTGAATCTAGATTAAATCATCTCCTGATGATGCTAACATGGTTAGCGAAACGTGCTTCGAGAAGTTCAAAAAAAGTGATTTGGTGTTTAGTTGTAAATATAATCTCTTCAATATAATAATCTCTTCAAGTTTAGTATTATGACAAAGCAAAACTAAAACAAAGATAACTAAGCCGACGACAACTAAGATCCACGAATATGGTGTCCCCATAAACTGTTTTCTGTTATTTTAGCTTAGCCCTTGGGTCCTTACTTTTATTCTTTAAATTTTCCTGAAACCGGTGGTTGGGTTTAAGATGTTGAGGGCCTCTACTACAACCAAGGCATTGTCAGAATTTTTCGTCATACCTAAGGCAGGAGATCTAATATGTTCTTGAGGAAGGGCTAATTGAAGTTAATTAAAGCTTCTGAGAAACTGGAGGGATTTCGTCTTCCCGGTGAATCTGGTAAACCAGGGTGTGTTAAAAGCCACGCGTAGGATTTTGTTTTAAAAAGCTTGAAGATGATTTTAGTAGATGATCCTTATAACACAGCGGATCTTAATAGAATTAGCTTAATCAGGACTTTATAGGGGACTATCAAGAATTTATATTTCTACTTCTTATTTTAGTTTCTACATGCTAAGGAATATTACTAATTTGAACCTACATTTGTATTTAGAGAACTAGATTTTGGGGGATTATTTCTGTTGTTTTTCAAATTGTAACTCTAGATACATTGTTTTTTGTAACGGAGGTATTTGGATCTTTCCTACCAAAGGTTTGGCTTTCCTTAATGAGCTCTTTCTGGTAAAGAATATCGTCTGGATTTTCTTTGGGTTGACCTGCAGATACCAAAAATACAGCCACTTGGTTGTAGCACCCAGCTGGTTTTGAAGCGTATTTTGATACGCCGATACACAAGTTATGAAAAAAGCTAATTTAACAATACCGGGCTTTATAATAGCCGTGTAGAAGTTGGATAAGGAGGACTTGGACATCCTGGGGGACTCAAATGTGGACAAGGTCGACTTTATTTTTACTAAAAGAAAGAACTGATGAGTATCACAAGGTTCCTAGGGAAACCTTATTCAAGGTCCATGTAGATCAGTCTATCGTGTTATATTTGGTCGAAGGCTTTCGTGATATCAAGAAAAACAGCACCGAGAGGCCGCCTTTTTCAGAAAGCCTTATAGATTTCACCGGCCAGTGTGACCATTTGATAAATGTTCCGAAGTGTACCGCTCAGTTTATTTGGCTAAATATTATATAGTTCAGACCATTGTAACTATCTTCTCTCAATTCTGTTCATTACTGTGTTGCATATTATTCCACCTCTTACTATCTTCTTCGTTTTTTTTGCAATTATCAATGTACTGCCGTTAGATTTCTCTTTAAATGAGCGTTTAATGCCCATATGTGTACCCAATGATATAATATTAATTTGAATATTGCTCTCCATACTATTATAATATGAGTAAAAAGTAAATATTGTTTTTTCAACAAATTTATGACACATTTGAGAACAAAAATTCATTTTATTAGGTAAATTCAGATTCTTTTTGATTTTAGTGATTCATAACTAAATATAGTGAATAGAACAAAATTTAAATTAGATAAATTAAATCGATCAATATGCGTTTTTCACTATACTCTGATATTTTTATATATTTATACCATCAACTGCGTTACTTTCTACCAAGAAAATAAAATAATGATGAACATTAACGCCAGAAGAAAAGGCACCCTAATTTCTATCGATCGAGGACTTCCTTTGACTCCGTCTTTTATTTTGATCTTTTTCTCGCTTCATGGTGGCCTCTTAGTCACGAAGTTATTAGGAGGGGAGTTTAAGGCAAGTGCGGACTTGATATATTGAAAGGTCGTGACACAAACATACGTTCGCGCAAACTCTAGCGTGTTGTCTTGTTCCCAAAGGAGGGTCTTTCCCTTGTCATGTTGGTTGCATAATCCTATCAAAATATTAAACGGTAAATGTGTTGAGAGGATAAACCCGTTTTTGGAATAAAAAAGGTTTTAGTTGGTTAACTTTCATATAAGAAGTTTCATATCATTTCGCTTATTAAGTTAGAAATTTAATTATTAGCGTGGAAAATATATATCTAGTAAATAATTTGCATTACATTATGTGAAAAAAATGAAATTTCCTGTAAAGACGCATTGAAACTGTTAGGAAAGTTTTACGGCGATGGCGCTATGTAAAAGAAAATGTTTACCAATGGAACAAGAGCCACTTGTAAACATTGAACAATGGATCACTGGAAAGAGACATTAAAAGGCGACAAACCACTTGTAAAATTTTGCTTACCAGACAGAATAGAAAAGGTTTTTGCATCGAGTTGTGACAGGTGATGAAAAGCGGATCTATTTTCATAACCCAAAGCGCAAAAAATCAGGGGTAAACCCAGGCTAGCCTTCAACATCACGCAATATACATGGAAAGAAATCTCTGCTGTGTATTTGGTGGGATAGTAGGACAGCTGTGTATTACGCACTGCTAAAATCTGGCGAAACGATTACTGCCGATCGATACCGACAACAATTGATAAAATTGAACCGAGAATTGAAAGAAGAACGACCAGAATATACGCTCTAAGACACGATAATATCATTTTTCGACATGACAATGTCGGCCCCATGTTACAAAATGTGTAAAAAACTATTTGAAAAACGTTAAATGGGACCTCCTACCCTACCCGCCTTATTTACCGGGCTTCCTAGCCCCTTCGGACGACCACTTTTTGGTTGATGCTTCGTTGGTATCAAAAAACCAAAAGTTCTTTTGGCGCGGAATCCATTCTTTGACAGAAAAATGAGAAAAATAACAGCCAACGATGGCCATTACTTTGATTATTAAGGTAATTTATTTTGTTATGTAAATAAATGCCTAAATTTTGCGAAAAAATCAACATTATTAACTGAAACACATATTATAATTTTCAAGTCTTTGCTTTCTTGGTAAACAGCTTCAAAGCTGTCTTCGGCAAAACGTCGTCAAGGAAGGATAATTTCTCAAACGAACGAATTGATACCCTGAATAATAATTCGAACATATATATCGTACATATATTTGAACATATGTTTACCATTCAAGGTACCTCCAGATATGGGGTACATTGCTTGTCTAGCAATATAGCCAAATTTAATGGCATGTGATTTTTATTTGTGGGGTTGTTTAAAGACCACAAAGTATTGCAGAGTATAAACTGAGGATTCAACAAGAAATTACCTGAATTCCAGTAGAAATGTAATTATTAATATACCGTTGATATTAAGGCAGTCTCTAGTAGTAGTAGGTCTCTATTTAAAAAAAAATGTATTATTTACTTTTGTAGCTTGTTCTTTTTTTGGTATATTTCCGTTTTGTAAATAAATTATTTCGATTAGTAACTGTGTTTTTATAATGCCCCGTTTCATCCTACCG
The DNA here is from genome assembly GCA_031761425.1 of Cosmopolites sordidus. Lineage (NCBI taxonomy): Eukaryota > Metazoa > Arthropoda > Insecta > Coleoptera > Curculionidae > Cosmopolites > Cosmopolites sordidus. The sequence goes on along the minus strand of JARFXV010000063.1, from coordinate 461,220 downwards.
GCATTAATGGGTACCGCACCCTATATAGCGTTCAAAATTTAGAATTCTGCTCGTTATAACTTGATTACATCATTTGAAGAACAAATATTCGGGTTCTATTTAATTCACTAGTATATAAATAATAACTTACCCACATTACTTCAGTATTATTATAACATCTATAACTTTTTTAACAAATAAGCAAAATGTATAGGCGAACTGTCTAGCTTTAAATTAGAATTCCTTTTTTTAAACGTCTTTCCATTTTAATAGGGGTTTTACATCATTCTATCAACCTAAAATACCATTGTTTAAATTCCGCAAAAGAAAAATCCTTCCAAAATTATGAGAGGAAAAAAAATACATAATAACGTCGAAATTTATTTCAAACAATTTTGAATTAAGTTGAATTGAATTTTATTCAACCTCTCTTTTTGTGTGTTTCGTTCTTATTAAAGCCGCTCGGTGAATTTTTTAGTCAATTTGATTTAGGCATTTCTGAAATCCGCTTACCAAAATTACTCCGTCTCTGAAACGTCTCTCTTTTAAATTTGTTTTTTTTAGTTGTATGGCATATCACTCATAATACTCCTACGGTTTGAAAATATATACAATATTTAAACTTTCTGCGTTTTGATAAAAAATTGGAAATATTTTCTCGAAAACTCGATAAATTTATTCCTATTTTTTGTATATATAAGGTAGATGTACCGTTTATAGCCACCGTACCGTTTATGGCCACTTTGAGACTTATAATGAAATATTAAGTATTTAGTTCTTACTATAGTATATTTATAGGGTTTTTTTATATGTTGGCAACGCTGGAAACTCTTTCCTCTACTCGTTAAAAGTATAGTTTCAGAAATTATTGAAAACATATCTGGATGCGTGGTGTATCTCGGCAATTTTAATTATTTCTAGTAAGAATCGTTAGTACGACTCTGGTAAGTAAATCATTGATCTTTTTCAAAAATCATAATATTCTTTAAATGTTTATGCTATATACTACTTAAATAACTTATTAGTTATTAAACAAAATTAAATTTACCGATAATAACTTAAGATATGAATAAAATAGCCCATGGCCACAACGAGCACAGCAAAAACATACAAAGTGCTACTTTTGGTCATACCATGGCCACAAGTGGTTCATACTTTTTCCAGTTCTGATCATAACACTTATTTATTTAATATATTACGTTATTATTCAATTATTAATGCCTAAGTAGTCAATAAAGAATTTTAATCAATAAACTAAGAAATAATTTTTTATCATTTTATAGGTTAAAATGCCATCGAGAATAAAAAAAAAGATCGTGGAGAAAATTCCTAAATCGACAAACGTTATAATTAGTAAACCTAAAAGGATATTTTTTACTTATTCGGAAACTGATTTAAAGAAAGCCTTGGAGTAAATTAAAAATGGGACCGCTATCGCAACGGCTAGTAAGCAATACAAAATTCCAAGAACTACGTTACGTAATAAAATCCGACGAAAATTACTAGAAACTTCAGGTCGAGTTGGTCCGGAATCTGTACTTGGTCGCAATATCGAAGATACATTGGAGGAGTGATTATTAGGAACTAGTAGAATAGGTTTTCCAATAAATAATGATTTTTTGATACATTCTATCAAACAGTTAGTGGAAGCAGAAGGCTTAAGTAATCCCTTTAAAAATAATGTTCCGGAAAGAAAGTGGTTTGAAGGTTTTCTTAGACGTCATCCACGTGTGGGACAAAAAAGAGCTGTACATCTTTGTAAGGCTCGGGCAATCGTCACTGAATATAGCATACGTTCTTGGTTTGTTCATGTGGCAGAAGAGCCTGGCGAAAATATCAAGATCGTTGAAGATCCTCAACGGGTTTTTGACATGGATGAAACGGCGATACATCTTTCACCAAAGGGTGGTCTTGACTTGAAAGAAAGAGGAAAAGCTGTTTATGATGTAGCTGGTAATGAAAAAAAAAATTTTACTACATTGTTTACTGAGAACGTTGCTGGGGAATTCGCACCACCACTGCTCCAAAAGATGGGAAAATCGGAGAATTACAAGCGAATCTTATGAATATTTTGCCAATATTTTTTATTAATTTTTTCAGGAAAGTCAAATTAAACTACCTGTGATTGTTGTTTTAGATAACCATATTTCTCATATATCTATCCATCTGAGTAAATTCTGCAAAGAAAAAGAGATCATCCTGTGCTGTTTCCCGCCCCATTCGACGCATATTTTACAACCACCGGACATATCTTTTTTTTTTTCCTCTGAAACAAACATGGAAGAATTTAATTCGTAATTGGCGCATACAAAACAACGGTGGTGACGTCCCAAAGTATAACGTTCCAGCTTTTTTGTCAAAGCTTATTCATAAGGAAAATTTCGCAGATATCAAGAATTGATTTAAAGCTTGCAGTTTGTGTCCATTTGATGCTAATGCAGTTGATTATAGTAAGTGCATTGAAATAAAGATTCTCAAAACCAGCAAAGTATATCTAGAGAACTTAATTCACAAAAATCGGCGTAGGTTTTATCTCATCGAGAATACGGTGGAAGCAAAATAGATGCTGATCTTTTTTGACGTTTCAAAAATGTAAGAGCTGATAATGGTAAATACCCGATTTTGTATGATTTTTGAGTCGAGGCTGTAAAAGATGATGCAGACGCGGAAAATGAATTTCAATCTTCATCTTGTCTTCCTTCCCCTTTGATTTCTAACGATAATAATGTTATTGAATTTTCATTTTCTGAGTTTCTTACGCCTAACCTTAATGAACGTGAATACGATTGAAAAAATATAGTTAAAATATAATCTCTTAATGTTGATCATTTTTCTGTTATCTATCCTTCGGTTATTTAATCAATTTTTGAATTATGTTTTAATTTGATTACAATTTTGCCCTTTTTTAGTCGAAGAACAATTGGAGCCTTCTAAGTCTCATATTCCTCACCAACATTCCGATTGTGGAGTACCTTTTTTGAATGAATCTCCTATCCTCGTAGATAATAATAATAAAGATCCAAACGCTGTTAAAACAGTTATTCCTTCCAGTGATACAACTATCCAATCGCCTGTTATTATTGAAGTTATAGAACCTGTAGCTACTAACGTTAGCACAGAAAATGTTTCTCATTTCAAAACTATTCGGATGGGTGGAAAATCACTAGATGAAGTAATGGGTGAAATTGTTATGTGGCCTAAAAAAGATAATACAAAGAGAAAACGCCAGGTTGAACATTTACCTTCAGTAATAATAGCTAATAAATGAATAGAGATCATGGAAACGAAAGAAAAAGAGAAAAGTGATAAAGAAGAAAAAAAGACTTAAAAAATTGAAAGAGAAGAAAGAATTGAGAAAAAGAAAACAAAACAAAAACACAAATAAACAAAACAAAAAAAAATAAAAAATAAGTTAAACTTTCATATTTATAACAATTCTATTATATTTTGTTGAAGTATACTAATAATAAATTGATATTTTTGTTATTAATTGAGTGAATATTAACGATATTCCCTTCAGCAAAATAATATTAATTACTATGACCAAAAGTGGTACAGCCAATGGGCAAAAATAGTGCTTCTATGGCCGCTACTGACGAAACAGGTGGTATGATAAAATATAATTAATTTTTCTTATGAAAGTAAGTTATAAAACTTTTCGCTTTTAATATTATGATTACTGATACTCTAAAGATTTGATTAATTGATATCTTTTTATTAGATATTTTATTTAAATTGATTTAATTCTTCATGAAAGATACGAAATTGTTTAAAGTGGCCACAAACGGTACATCTATCCTAGTATTTCAAAAACATTTTCAAACGAAGGTCATTAAAAATTAGATCATTTAACTTTAGGCTTTTTCAGTATAATCTGATTACATTATTTGGAGCTGATTCCATACGAATTTGATGCCCTAAATGCAAATATGGCATTCATTTTTGCCTAGGAGCTCAAATTTCTAAAATGTAACATTTAGTAAAATATGCGTTACACAGTTTTTAGTTAAATCCATGGATCAAATAAAAAAATACGAAATTTTTATTAATATACAAATATTATTATACATAAATTAGAGGAAAATGTAATCGATGAAACCAACCACTGAACGCTTCAGAAGCTTCATTTTCGTGACATTCTTGAATGTATTTTGGCACACTTTCTGCTTAAACTTCAGCAGTAATCTACCATCATGTGAGTATCCCATCTTCCTTGGTAGCGGTCCCCCATAGTTTTAATAGTTTTAATATTGCTGAAATCTTTTAACTTGTTGCTCTCTGGTGTCTCCTAAATTGTGATGAAAATGGTCTAAGTGGCTGTGAAAATAGTGCGCCTTAATGCTCATGTTACACCCAAGGGATCTGAAATGGTTAACCATCTTGTTTACCAGTTCAGCATAGTTTTCAACTTTGTGTTTGCCCAGAAAATTTCCGACACCTGTAACAAATGAAATCCAGGCTTTTCCCTCACCCTCATTCATCAAATTTACGAAGGCAGGATTCTTAATGAGCGGTCTTATCTGTAGGCCGTCAAATATTCCTGTTTTAATTTTTTTCCATACTCATCTGAAGCATTTTTTCCCCTATATATACAAAGCGTGATCCATTATTATCAAGAGCCTTTACAAACTGCTTTAGGTCCAGCTTGATATGCAGTAGAGGAAAGATGATTTTCTCTCGTCCAACTAAAGGGTCGTTATTGACATTATTTTCCCCAAAGTCTATGTTTTCTCTCTTAGACCACTCTTTTCTAACTCTGTGCTATGTTTTGCCTCTTCTACCCCAGAGGCACAAGAAGCAAGGATATTTGGTATGCAAGGATATTTGATTGGTATACACCCATACCTAAATGTATTGAATTATAAAAATAAACGATAGATAATTGGATGTATCTAAAAAAGTAAAACAGATAGAGAAAAACTGATTTCCTATGTAGATTTAGCATCTCAAATATAGGTCAGATAGGTATAAAAATCAGGTCTAAAATCCTAGACACCAAAACATTTTTTTTCTTATAGACCTGTATTATCTCTTAATTCACACGATGATCGATCCGCAATAACTGAAGGTTGTAAGAGGCATATTCTTGATTGCGTTTAGTCGAAACGAAATATTATTGTGATACACTGGAATATATTCAAAGAAATCGCCCTTTTAAGATGCTTAGTTGCAACTCAAAGTAAAGTAATGTTTTATGTTATAATGACGATATATCAAGATATATCATTTCATGACACATAATAACAAAAATTGATACTATGACCTTATGTCCTTATGGCTTATTAACACGATCGAAAATATTAAGAGAGACCTATGATGAAATAATGGTGAATGCCAAAAGAGCCGGCCAAAATAAAGGTGATTGAAAACAGAACTAACCTAAGGAGAGAACAGAACAGAATAAACGGCGATGACAACATTAAAGTTGAGAAAGAATTTACGTATCTGGAAAGAAAACTAGACGAAAACAATATCACAGGAGATATCAGAAATCGTATTATGAAGTGTAACAAAACAACTTATTACTCTTTGTAGTTTGCCTAAGGTCTAAACTTATACTTATACTTATATCATAGAACACCAAAGTTAATATCTAACAACACTCATTCGTCCAGTAGTCACTTATGGCTGCGAAACATACGCTCATAAGGAAACTGATGATATGCTTGCAAATTGCATGAATGCCAGAATGCCGAATGTCAAGGAGAATCATGTAGGAACGAATAGGCCGTAACAGAAAGAGAGGGACCAAAGACATGGTGGTAAGACAATGTAAAAAAAAAATGCTGAAAACTGCTGCACATCAAAAACTGGCGAGGGGGTACTGGAGATCGATCTGGTTGGAGGCTAAGGTTGAAGAACGTTAAAGCTCATTAACGGATGGTAGCACCACATGATAAAGAGCGGTATTGAGCAATGATAGGAGAGCTTCGTAACATAAATTAAAATGCTAATAGAAATGCAGCACATATAGGGTAGAGCGGGGCTAGTTGAGCAACTTTTCGTTTGATCTCTCATAACTTTAAGAATATGAATCGGATTTAATTAATTTTTACTCTGTTAGATTCGTAATTTACTCTTCTCCAAAACGTCTAGCGGTATAAAAAGATCCGAGTACAAGTTTAAAAGCTATTGTTGGAAATGCGAGAGCGCTCCAAGTTGCTCAACGTGTCCCACTAGTGGAACTAGTTGAGCATGGATATGGGGCTAGTTGAGCAAGGGCTGAAATGGACTTGATAACTGTATAGAATGATCTGAATAGAAAATAATTGTAATCAACAAGCAAATATTTATTTATTATGATTATTACATACTCATATTGTTATTATATCTCTGGAAAAATAAAGTTAAAATCAAACAAAATTAAATCTTTCCAATCTTTGGATTATTATTACACTTTTTATATTTAAGAATAATTATAACGCATATAAAGATTAAATTAAAGTAGTAACTAATTATGAGATCAAAAATAGTGCTAGATGATAAATAACGCCAAATTATTAATCATCTTTGTCTCTATCACAATTAATACAAACATAGGTTAAACAAACGTTCGACAAACATTTAATATGAGACCATTGTTTGCAAATCTGACACTGAATCCAGTTTTCTCCAGGTATGCTCTCAGAAATTTGCTCATAACAAACCAGACAAGCGTACTCTTCTGAATTTGATTGAAAAATTTCCATCCTAAAATGTAATAATAATCATTAATACAATTATCAATATAAGTAATTTTAATCAGTAAGCTTTGTGTAGAATCATCACATGCACAAATTAATTCATGGTTATTAATTTATTAAAGAAAATATGGATTTTCTACAATAAAAATCTAGTGGGGCTAGTTGAGCAAGCATTGAACGCGCGTTGCTCAACTAGCCCCAGTTGAGGCAACAAAATAAAAATTAGGTTATAAAAAAATCATAACAGTTTTAAGAGTAATCTTTAAATATTTACGTAATCCTTATTAAGTGTTTTTATACGAGTATAGAAGAAAAATTATGATGACATGTAATATTTTTTTTGCGCAAAAAAAAATGCGTTCTCTTATTTTATCGGAGCACCGGACAGCAATTGGCAGTCGCACTATGTATCCCCCTCCCATTTACACTTTTGTTGTAGGTTGCTTAGTTTTCGAGATATTTCGATTGCACAATTTGCACCTATGATCAACTAACCCCGCTCTACCTTACACTGCCCATCATTAGGAATTACTAGCTAATATATAATTTTTTTAAAACTCGATTGTTGAAATGTTTGATAAAAATGTTTGAGCATGAAATTATAATACATCCTGTCAAATAAATACCTGGAATTTTTCATTAGAAAATCCCATTCATTTTAATGTAAATTAGTTCCAATATACTTGATTAAACTGCCAAAGAGACTTACCACTAAACACCACATCACTTGTTTTAATTGTCGATGCGCGTTTAGCTCACCGTTTTAGCATCATCAGGAGATGATTCAATCTGATTTGGTGTTTAGTAGTGAATCTTTTTGAGTTACTCAATTACAACAGTTACCGGAAGCTCATCTCGTCCAGTATCAGAATATTCGATTAAGTTTAAAAACATTTCTTTAAACCATTTTAATTATGATGATTTTTAATTTCAAATTATATTAAATTTAAAGTTGTTGGAAACAAACACCTATTTAAAACATGACTTTTATATAATTATTTCATAGTTATGATGTGAAGATTGGAGGAAATTTTAGATTATTTAAGGACACAGTCGTCGTTATTCAAACGAAATACACATTTTCTATGGAGCGAGATTGGAGGATTTAAATTAGCTTCGTCGTTGGGCGGGGAATGTAAACAGGGAGCGCGTCTAATTAGTCCATTATTTTAACGGAAGGGGGTTAATAAATAGCAGCCCTTTAAAAAATACGTATTCGAATCGCGTTTTAATTAAGAGAAAATTGTTTTTTAAATTCGGCGCGGTCTAATGTCTGACTTGTAAAGGGAAACGCCTTTTTGAGATGACCCGACAAAAGATATTTTCTTCGTATTTTTTTTCGTTTATACTTAATATATATATATATATATATATATATATATATATATATATATATATATATATATATATATATATATATATATATATATATATATTATAATCGACTTGGTGTCACTCTTTCAGCTCAAAAAGCTGGAAACCATATTTAGTCCGCAATTTGTTAAACTTTTGGAGAACCTGTGGCTCACCAATCCCTCTGCGGAAATTACAAAAGGTTCGATATTGACTTTTTCAAGTTGTCAGATGTTCTTCAATTCATAAGAAAGATACTTAGAAACTTTTTCCCCCTCCGTTTTATGTATATTGTGAGACAGTGGTATGGCAATATCAATAATTGTTCCCCGCTTTTCTTGTTTATTTATTAATACTATGTCTGGTCTATTGTACAGCCCTTTAAATCATTATTCGGCTCATCCTTACTGTAGAATCTCAGCTCATGCTGGCCGATATTCCAATGCCAAGATGAAAAAGCAATTCAGCTCCTCTCACCCTAGCATAATACTTTACGAACAATGTGACACGTCTGCAAGAGCACGGCACGCTATCCCACCATGGCAATCGATCTCGAGATACCGAGGCTCTCGAGGTTCTTTGAAAATCTCTTACTTATCAGGCCTTCGGCGGATATAACGAAGGGCACTACCTCTACCTCACTCAGTTTCCACTGGTTCTTCAAGTCGTATGCCAGATTTTCATACTTTATGGATTTTTCTATCTCAGTTTTTCTAATGTTGTGAGATAGTGGCACTGGGATGTCAATTATAAAAGCCCTCTTGTCCTTTTTGTTGATTAAAACAATATCCGGCCTGTTATAATCAACCGTTCGATCAGTAGTGATTGGTCTGTCCCAGTAAAGAATGGTATCGGATGATTCAAGTACAGGAGAAGGCGAGTACTTATAATATGGAGGAGGTGCGCTTTCTAATAGCGAGTATTTTTTTGCAATTTGTTGATGTATAATTTTTGCCAGCTGATTATGCCGTCCTAAATAAGCATTAGGAGCAAGGGCCAGGCAACCGCCAATAAGGTGCTCAATTGTTTCCCCCAAAGTACCGCATTTCCTGCACTTATCGACTACGTCCAAATGCAGTATGTATTTTTCATAGTTTTTTGTTCTTGTTACCCTATCTTGAATAGATATCGCGAAACCTTCTGTTTCTGGGTACAAGAGCCCATCGGTCAGCCACTTCTGAGACAATTGTTCGTCAATGGTGTCATCTTCGAGTGACTTAGGAAACCTTCCGCGCAATGTTTGTTCTTTCCATTCTCGAACGCAGTCCGTGAGTGTTGTTGCTATCTATCAATACGATTTTGTTTATTTAGGTTCAGTGGGGTGAAACCCCGATCTTCATTTGCAACCAATTTTATTAACGTACTGTTTGAATCAATGAAGTGTTTTCTCATTCTATTTTCTTGATTGAGACAGAGATTTTCATTCAGAGATCATTATTATTATTATTATTATTATTATTATTATTATTATTATTATTATTATTCAAGTATGGGCCCTGGTAGACGACGCGAAGTACAGTTAGTGGCATTTGTTGCTGTTAACCTTCCTTTATGCCCATACTGATTTCATTCTTTTGCTATGAGCTTTTTTCCTTTCGTCAGACCAAATTGTTCCGGTCTTCCTACATTTTTCTCTCCCAAACCTCTCACCAAACGTCAACCTTGTGTCTAAAACAGCCTCTATCCTGAATTTCACTTTGTGTAATATTCGCTGATCTTATTTGTCCTCTTTAATTGCAGCAATCCATTTAATTGTTTCTACTTTAGCTCTACTTCTATTTTCATAAAATTCGACTATTTGTCCAGTTAGCCTACTCCGATTCATCCATTTTATGTGTCCTTAAAAGTTAGGTCTTCTTTTTCTCATATCGCTATGTATATCTGTGTATTGTTTGATTTCTTGGTATTCACGAAGTCGGTATGTTGTGCTATTTATTTGTTTGGGGCCTAAGATTTTCCTTATGATTTTTCTTTCCTTCTTTTCAATTTCCTCGATATCTCTCTTTATATTCAAAATGAGCGTTTCTGCCCCATATAAACATTTTGACTAATAACTGTATTGTAATGTCTCAGTTTTGTGTTTTTAGATATGCATTTTTTGTTGTAAATATTTTGCGTAAGTCTCAATGCAGTTTCCATTTTTTGACATCTACCCTTATTGGCAGCTTTTTCCAACCCATTTTCCATGATTATTTCACCCAAATATTTGAATTGAGAGACTCGTCTGATGTTAACCTACTTCGTTTTTAGAAATGGTTCTTAGTCTTTTGCAGGTCATGTATTGTATCTTTTCAAAGGTTATTTGGAGTTCTACCTTTTCTGCTGTTTCTTTTAGGATTTCAATCTATTTTTGATATAAGATGAGATATATATTGAAGAGATATCTCTCTGTAGTTGTTTACATCCGTTCAATCTCCTTTCTTATGTAGTGGATGGATTAGAGCATCTTTCTAATCTTCCGGAATCTGTTCGGTTCGCCAAACTTCTTGTAGAATTTTGGTTATTTCCTTGATTGTACCTGGACCAGCGGACTTCAAAAGTTCAGCAGTGATTCCATCTTCACCAGAAGCGTTGTTATTTTTAAGTCGTTTAATTTGCCTAATTATTTCATCTTCATTCGGTGGTGATGAATCTGGGTTTGTTTGTTTAGGGTTGTTGTTAGTGTTGGTCTGTTTACGGGCTTGATCTGTTTAAGGTCTCAGGACAGTTTAGTTGTTGTTCAAAATATTTCGCAAGTTCTTTACAATTGTCTTGGTTATTTAGAGCTAATTGTCCATTTTCCTTTTGGAAGCAAAGACTTTGGGGTTGATAGCATGTTAATTTAGTTTTAAATGTTTTGTAAAATACCGTGTGTTATTTTTTGGAAATATTTTTCTATTTCCTTCAGTTGATTGTTTTCATATTTTCTTTTAGTTGTCTAATTGGCTTCGATGTTTCTTACTTCTAAAAATATGTTATAGTTTATTGCTGTTTTTTTTACTGTTCTACTATTTGAATGCTTTACTTCGGCTCAATACTGCTTGCTCGCAAACTTCATCCTATCACCGATGTTTTCTACGTTTTTGTAAAGGGATCAACTTTAAGGCTGTTTTAATAATTTTCTGTTTCAATTCTTGCCAGTTCGGTGCTGGTTGTTTATCATTACTCTTTTGTTAGGGTTGGTTTTATTTTTGTAGGGTCGAACTTTGGTATTAGCAATCTCTTTTAAATAAGTTTTCGAGGTTTTAAGCTAAGTTTGATTCTAGTCAAGTAGTGATCCGTGTCTATGTTAGCTCCTTTCCTGTCTTGAACATTCAAAATCTCTTTATAATTGGGCTACTTGGAAAATTTAAAAGGACAACCGTGGGATCTCCAATGAACTCACAGCTGTGAATAAGAGTAGACGCCGTTGCTGTATCGGTGCTCTCCAGATTCAAGAAAAAAAAACTTAAAGATTATGGTGACTGTGATGAAAATTAGATCCTCTGCGATAATACAAAAAGGCGAAAGTAGTTTAAATAAATGTTATGGCTGTTACCAGAGTTAAATTTATATGATGTTAACTGAGTTGATTCTAATATGGATAATTATTTGTTTGAGGGGGTACCAGCGAATCTGATGGAACAAAACGAGTTTCCAAGTCTAAGACTTGAAATTCGGTAATTGTGACAAAGGATGTGTAATTGAACTATGCTCACCGTCTAGTTTTTTAGAAAAATTATATTTTTAAACCGTTCTTATGCACAGTCTTATGGTAGAATGATTTCCGCCACGGATTTTTCTATTTTTTCACTATTCAGTTTCGAACTATATAGAAAAAAAATTATCACATGATAAAGTTTAATATTTGCAGAATATTATATAGAAATAATATCGGGTTACCGATATAATTATTTGAATAATTGAACTAAAAGTTTTTTCTTTTTTTTAACTTTCAACAATATTCAATACAATAACCAAACATTCGACCAAAGGCCTAGCAACGTCGCGCAACCAGCTGAGAAAAAATAAAAGATAGAGTTATAGCTAAAAAGAGAGATTACTATGTATGACATATTTTATATATATATATATATATATATATATATATATATATATATATATATATATATATATATATATATATATATATATATTTACATGTAAACACATATGTGGATTTTTAATAACTTAATAACAATGTATTATAATAATAATTATAAACTTTGTTTTAGTATTATAAATAAACTGTGAATTTCTGTAATTATTTTAAATTTTATGACAACAAAAAAAGTCATCATTACTTCGACTCATAAATATTGCTCGTACTTCTTTAAAGTGTTTTTGTTTGTTATACAGTTTATTCCAGTGTCCAGCAACATATGGCATAATATTGTACAACTTCTGGCGCAGTTATATTTCTATATAAGAAATTAAATAATAAAACAATCTGGGTTTCACAGCAATCAGTTGTCATAACTTACAAGAACTTAAAAATTACAAAATCGTATTCTAATTTTCTGTGAATTAAATAGTGGAGGTAGAGCATCTCTGTCACCAATTAGTCGTCTTGGTTATATTTTTAACTCGAATATCGAGGTGAACGAAATTAGAAACTCTTAATATTCTTGTTTTCGTTCTATTTTCAAAACAGCTGTATCCATCACTTAGGTAAATTTAGAAGAAAAAGTCATTCGGTTTTATTTAATTAAATTTTTAAAATTAACTCCGAAGCGTTATGAAAGTCTTCCTGGATTTTTCTATTCTATTTCTAGTGAATTATAAATTTCTTTAAGTCAGAATTAGCTAATTTCATTAGTTGTCACAATTTAAATAGTTTTTCTTTGAAGGTATCTTTTTAAACGTCCTATTTTAATCATTTATCGTATTAAATACTTTTCTTTTATTTGTGTGTTTACAAATATCTGTTAATGCTAAGGAAGATTATTTTGAAAAATAGAAAGACACGTATACAGTTTTATCGAGAGATATGTTTTTTTTGACACAGTATATATCACGAGATAAGTAAGTAATGATGAGATCAGCTAGGCGTCAAGATTATTAGTTGCTCAATATGGTCAAACGGTCACTACTGACAGTTATCGGCAGCAGCTGATTAGTATGAGTGATACTAAGGAGAAAAAAAGGAAAGGAAGAAAAAAGCATACTGCAAAAAAGACTCTGGCAGCGATCACCAAGTTGGGCTGGAAAATTTTACACGCCTTGTATATGCTGGAAATTCAGAGCTGTTGGATTTTCATTCTTTCCGATCCGAGCAGCGCATTATCTGGTTGATATCTGTATCATATCTTTTGAGGAAGTCGAATAAAGCCTTATTACATCAAAATCACCAAGTTTTTTTTGATCTGGGATTCGACAGTTGCCTGAATGGCGGCGAAGATATATAGAAAGTAAGAGAAGCTACATTGAAAAATAACTCTGTGTTACTTGTTTTCATAAATAAATGTTAAAGCAGGCCTAGGATCTAATGTTATGGACAAATCTTAATAATTTGTATAATTAATTTCATATTACATTTTAAAATTAACAATAATTTATTTTTCGTTTTTTTTTTCAGGTTGGTATCAACATTAGTCCTACTAAACATATGCACCATGTGCCTTTGAAGATTCAGAGTGGTATGCAGTTAAAATTATATTTCTTTTCATATTCTTCTATATTTTAAAAATACCAGTACTGATCTTATAAAATAATCCAATCTAATAATCCATATTTATTTGATGTATTAAAGATAATAATCTCTGAGCCATACATATTATCTAGAATTGGAAAAAACATGAGAAAATTTAATGGTGCTCTAGCTGTTTAAAATTGAGTTTCTGATGTAGTATTGAGTGAAAATTAGCACAATTGTTAAAAAGAATATATTGCATAGGCATGTTGCTCATATGTTATAATACATAATCTTTTAAAATGATGTTATCGTCTCATAGTTTTCAGTCACACCCAACGGGTGGATTTACTGGACATCTTCTTTTGAAAGAATCTTCAATGTTCTTCTTTTGAGATACCTCAAGATACAGTTAACAAATATATTCTCATTTTTTTAGTTTTAGTGTTCATTAAAATACATTCTAATCTCATTTATCATGAATAAACTTTTTTGTTTGAGTTTGAGTTTGAGTTTGCTAAAGTGCTAGTATATAGGATGATCCACGGGACACTGACGTTTCTGGAATGGACAGTACACTACTAGTAGAGGGAGTGGGGGCCTGTGCCAGGTGTATATTGATTCTCCATATTATACTGCTTAGTATCCATCATGCGGCTGTCGACTTGAGACCACCTCGTGTTTGAATACCATACGCCCCACATTTGCCTTGCTGTTTGACATGCTTGACATATTTGAAGAAAACCAAGATTTGACCATCATCATAAGCGATAAAGCTCATTTCCATTTAAATGGGGTAGTCAATAAACAAAACTGCCGATTGTCAGCCTCAGAATATCCCCATAAATTGTATGAGCGCACTACCTAGTCCAAAAAAAAAACAAATTTTGTGAAAAAGGCCGTCACTTGAATGTATTTTTTTTATTTTAAAATCTCATTATCCTCTCGTTATCCTGATTATTCCAATAGAAGAATTGATCTACTTTTTTATTATTATATGAGAATGTGCCTAAAAGTCCGTGGGATCACTGATACACGACGCTATTTCAGATAGTTTTTATGGCGAGTGAATTATTTGTAAATAGATATATTGGTGTTTTAGTTCTTGTTGAAAGGATTTGTAGCACTCCACATTCATAATGAGATACTGGTCTGAATGAGGTGAGATCAGATCTAAAAATCCAGGTTTCTTCTTTATTCGATGTTAATAAATATGTTAAAAATGCATTTGAATGTTTTCAGGACAGAGATTTTGTATCATTACTGGTCTAAATATGCCTAAATGTCAGGGAATATAAAACATAAAAGTAATTTCATATCGTACCAGTAATCAATATTAGTTAGTTTCCCACTTGTGTTTGCATGCATTATATGTATATCCTTAATTAATTTGTATTCTATAGATCCATAATCATAGATCAATCAACAAATGTATGATTTAGTTGTCAACTCATCTATTAACTACGATATTTGCTGTTTAGTTTCGGCTGCAATTTGACTTTAACAGCGGATATAAATTATTGACGAATTTAGAAACCTTCGTTTATGAGCTTATTTTCAGATCTATCAAAAGCAAATAGACTATTTAATATAAAAGGGGGCTTTTACATTGCATAATTATAATGGGACCTCCACAGGATGCACTACATTATATTTTAATATTTCCGTTTTTGAGGTACTTCGTTATTCGTTCTTTAAAAAATGTAACCTGGAGGTTATGCCTCGAAACATAGATCGTTGTTTTAAATATCCTCAACCCACATTTCAGCCAGTAATTCGATTTATCTTCGGTAGCACGATGAGTTTTTGGAGGCGAAAAACTCAACGCAACCAGTTTTTCTCTCTTCTTCAATTTCGACTTTTTTCATCGCAAAAAGTGAGCCATGTATTGAAATAAGTTATAATCCGATGGAGCGAAGTCGGGGCTATATACTGGGTGAGGGACAAGTTCAAACTTCAATCCGTTAATTTCTGAGGTGGTCATATGTGAGCTGTATGCTCTTGGGTGGCCTGCTGCAGAAGGATTTTTTTACAGTTGACCTAAGTTGTAAATTTTTCGCCCAGAATAGCGTATACTCTCTCAAGTTGAGCTAAGTAGAGTTCTGAATTTGTGTCCTTACTATCAGAGACCAATTCAAAGTGAATTATTTATTACGACCTGATCTTTCCCTGTCTTTAAGACTCCCTTCTTATACTGAAGTGCACCTTCGTAATTGCGATTGCTCTAGTATCGCGACTTATTCCTCTCGCTTTAAAGTTTTTAATAAAAACCGTCTACAGGATATTTCATAGTTTAATTACTTTAATACTGAAGAAGGAATGTTTGCCAGAGCAAAAAGTTCAGATCGGATTAGACGCCTAAGGAGCGAATTATAATTCTTTATTTATAAACAAAGGAAAAAAAACCGGAAATACTTTTACTATACCCTAGTATTGTAACTATTCATTATATTTAGGGTGAAGATATTATGCAATGTTTATTGACCCCACGTACTAAACGCATTAAAGAAAGTAAAACAAACAAATTCGTCTAAAGTAATAACGGGAGCAATCATTTTGATCCAAGCCATCAGTTAAATTTCACATAACTTTCATTTACCAGGTGTGGCAGTTAATAATTCTTAATTTGTTCTTAAAAAAACACGAGAACATTTAATCCCATTAATTTGGGAGAAAGGTAAAAAATTATATATTCAAAGTATGCGCCATCGCTAGCTGCACTTTTTTCCCATCTCTCTGGCAATTTGTGGATGTCCTCCGAGAAAAACCGTACATTTAAAAGATGTACATTTTTTCTGGGAGGGCAACAAGGCAGCATCAGTGTGGTCACATTAAGCCATTTTTCTATATCCCATAATTGTTGAAGTGTTTCATGGAAAATACGTGAGATATCGATGAAAATAAGTTCAGTTTCCAATCAAATGCAGAAATGGTGTCTCTGACAGCTTTCACTGTATGTGATGGGTCATCGTCATGCTGCAAAATGACTTTTCCGGGTCTTGCAGCCCATTCTGATCGCTTTTTGATAAATGCATGGTTAAAATTGATCATTTGAACCTGATTTCAGAAGCTTATGGCATACGACACCTTTCCGATTCCACCAACTGCCCAGCATTGTCTTCTTTCCAAAGTGATTCGGTCTTGCAGACGATGTTGATGGTATTTCTAGGTCAATTTATGGCTCTCGAAATATATCTATTTTTCATCTCCAGTCACGATTCGATGCAAAAAGGTCTTTCTTTCATGAAGACAAAGCAAAATTTCGCACATCGATTTTTGCTTTTCCATCTGTCTGTCGTTTAACTGATGTGGTAGTAATTTTCCTGCATTCTGGATCTTTCCCATGGCATGAAGATGATCACAAATGATTTGGCTACCAGCATTTAACCTCTCTGCCATTTGTTGTTGAGTTTGCATATCGTCTTCTTCCAACAGTGCATGCAATTTCAATTTTTTTCGGTTGACCTGGGCGTTTTTTGTCTTTCAAGTCGAAATCAGCACTTTTGATGTGTCCCAAATGCTCTTAATTTGACTCAAAACTTGACATGTTTATCACGCGAAAAAAATATGTTTAAACTTAAATGGCGTTTTGAAAGGTACTGTCGTAGTAACAAAATGACAAGAAATTAGACTGAACCCACCCTTTTTTCCAGCGCCAGCTCTTAAAAAATTAAGAATTATTAACCGCCACACCTGGTATATTTGTGTGATGAAACTTCATGACATAGAATACGAGAACCATTAATAAGCTTATTACGTAGAGGTATGTAATTGCTTCACTATTGTAGTTCTAACTGTGTGGAGAGATGTTAAAAATCTGTTTAAAATCTTTACACTAAACTTACAAGCCAACATCGCAAAGGACCAGAAAGTTTTGTCAATGTTAGATGGAAGCTACTGTAAAAATTGCCACCTCTGTTCTTTTATTATTATAAGGACCTCAGTTAAATTCTCGGCCCCTAAGTTTCATCGACTACGGAACCTATTTGAATCAGATTCTTCCCACTGTATAGTTATTTTATAGTGTTATTTTTCAACTTTTACTATTCAAGGTATAATATATCAAGCTACTATACCAAACCTACTATGAATATCATGTGAAAAATATGTTCGAATATTAACATTTAAGGCCCTGCCTTCTTTTCCTCTCGAAGCTCGGGATATGATTTATGCAGCTTTGGAAGATAATACTGTTTCGTACAGCACTTATAAGAAGTGGTTCCAACAGTTCCAAAGAGAAAATTTTCACTTAAATTATGCAGGTCGTAACGGGACAGCCAAAAAATTGGACTATGAATTAGAAGTAGCACTGCAAGAAAATCTTTGTCGTACACTGGTTTGTCGTACACAGGATCTCGGAGTAACAGCGCAAGCATTTCTAGTCATTAGGTCTCCTATGGATGCATAGTTGAGAATATGTGTAGAGGTTTTGATGTTATTGTATCATTGCTGTCCAGATTCAAGAAAAAGAACTTCGTGTATAAGATTGTAACTTGTGACGAAAAGTGGATCTACTGCAATAATCCAAACAGGCGAACATCGTGAGCTTATCCTGGTGAATCATCAGTCATTACCGCAAAACTAAATATCCACGACACATATCATGTTAGTTACGCTCTGAAGGAAGAAGGGCCTTATACCGGTAATGAAAGATTTGAAGTCAGTTTGTTTGCAAAAATGACTCTGAAAACGATCACCGAGATGGGCTGGGGATTTTATCGCACCCGGCGTATTATCCAGGCTTGGCCCCTTTGAATTTTCACCTCTTTCGATTTTTGCAACATCCCTTAGTTAATAGCCGCTTTATATATCTTAAGGAAGATCTCAATGGCTTTATCACATCAAAACCATCAAGTTTTTTTCGATCTGGGATTCGACAGTTGCTTGAAATGTGACGGAAAGTGCATAGAAAATGATGGAGATTACTTTAAAGATTAAATTTGTATTACTTTTTGCGTATATAAATATCAAAAGAAGACAAAAAAGCCTAGAATTACATTGAGAACCTAATAATCATTCCCTCAAACTCCTATATGATGGCAGTCTAAAAAAAATCGATTTTGATTGGTCGCTATTTTAAGTAAATGGTCCCAATTATATATAGTTCCTTCTAAAGGGACCACCCGAAATCACTATTATTCAGCCATTAGTATTTTTAAAGAATGCCGTTTTACTAACACCAGGACATCGACCGTCCCATTAATAAAATGGCGCAATTAGGCGCCTATTTACGGTCCATGCCTTCGCCAAAGCCTAAATTGAGCACTTCAATATCGCCCTCGAGAAATACATAGTTTATGATGAGTGGGCAAGCTGTGTTCGCAATTTCAACTAGGAACGTTTGGCACCGATGATGTATGGTTGCTCAGAATGGGGTAGCCGGATTTATGAAAGAACATTTTGTCGACTGGTACATTTTATGGTTAAAAAGAAAAATGTGAGGATGATGTATGGAAGAAATAGTAGTATCATATGATATCATGTTCTTAACGAACTAAAAGCTTAAATTAATATTAAATTATCAAAAGTTTCGTAGTTTTTGAGCGAATGAGTTCATGAATGTGCTAAAAATAATTGATCATGTTGGTTATATAGAGTCTTTATTTTATCATGTGATACGTGGCTAGTGATTTATTTAAAGTTAGGAACTTTAGTTTTTTATGTTGAATTAGTTAAAGGTGGTATCATTTGTCACCAAACCAAACCAAACCAAAAATATGACTTAAATTTCCACTTCGATTTGTTCGCCGTGTTTTCAGTTTTTCTATGCTTATGAGCAACATAAAATATTTGAAAAAGCACCCCTTAAACACATTTGATTATTTAAAAGAAATAATTTTCGTTGTTTGCGTTGCATCAACAATATTTTCCAAAAAAAATCTAGTACATGCACTTAATTTTTTTCCTTCCATGGCATTTGTTCCGATGGAATTGTTTTAACATTTTTTTTGCTTTAGGTTCAAAATATTCTAGGGCTGTTTATTTTCCTTATTAATGCTAAACTTCTTCTTCTTCTTCCTACTTATAATTAGGCATATTGCCCGTTTTTTCCTTTTCCCTGATTTATAAATCGTCGCTCCATCTTTTCCTTGAGCGTTCTATTGTTCTTGTTTCGTTCACTAGCCTGTTGTTCGCCATTCTTTCTATGTGTTGATCCCATTCGACCTTTCTTCCTTTTATCCACTGGGTGATGTTTTCTAAGTTACATGTGCGCCTTATGTCCTTACTCCTTCCTTTGTCTCTCAGTTTGCTGCTCTCCTTAAGATTCTCATTTCTGATAATTCCTGTATGAAGTCCTTTCTGATCATTCTCTGTGCTACGCTGGTATCAGGTCTTGTTTCAGCTGTGTAAGCTGTGCTAAACTTACCTACTTAATTCTATGCCTTTATACTGTTAAATGTCAGTAGTGTTAAATGTCGTGTGTAGTTTAGGTTGTCTTCTATACATCTCTCTCCATTCCGTTCTATCTTGTGTCAGTTCCTTAATTTCATCCCATATTATGCACTTTTTTGCAGCCTCCTCTCTTATCCCATCGTTCCATGTTCTTCTTGGCCTTCCTTTACAGGAACTTACTTCTTCCCTTGCACTCGCGCTTCGTACATTCTCTTTGAGTCTGTTTTTCGGCATGCGACACACATGTTCGAACCACCTTAGTTGTCCCGCTATTTTGTTATTTATGGCTTCAATCTGTAGATTTGTCTCTAATGATTTGATTTCTGATTCTGTCTCTTTTTGTTTTGTTCTCTATTTTCCTCAGGAATCTCATTTGCATTGCATTTATAGGTGTCTTATGTTTCTCTGTTAATAGTCCACGTCTCGCTACTGCACATTATTGTTGGTCGGATTACCTTTTTAATTACTGTTGTTTTTATCTCCTGCGGTATTTCTTTCCTTACAAGGAAAGTTGTCTTTATCATGTTAAACATTGTTCCGGTTTTCCCCAGTCTATAGTTTATTTCTCCTTCCATTCTTCATTTGCTCTCGATTTTCGATCCCATGTATTTGTAGCTTTTCACTTGTTCTATTAGCTTTTCATTTAATTGTATGTTATTTTCTTGTTTTCTTTGAATATGGCCTACTTTTTGCCTTGTGTGTATTAATTTTTATGTCGATTTCTGTCAGATCTTAGTTTAAAATTTCTAAGTTGTGTTGAAGGTTTTTTCTATATCCGCTACTATGGCCATATCATCTGCAAACTTCAATTCGGTCAGTTCAATCTGTTTCAATTTCCAGTATCCGAATTTTAAAGTTTTCATTATTTTCGTTGCTTCCTTTAACCCTTCGTCTACTACAATCGAGAATAACAATGGACACATCCTTGTTTTACTCCGATAGTTGTCGTAAATGTCGTAGATGTCGTTAAATACATTCGATTCCTCATTGTTTGTCCTCACGAAGGTCTTGTTGTTCCTGTACATAGCCTTTATTACTTCCACTGCCCTATCTATTTCTCGTTTCTCTAGCGTTTTCCATAGGTCCTCTCTTTTAATTCGTTCAAAAGTTTTTTCTATGTCTATGAAATAGATATGTATATCTCTGTTCTTTTTTATTATTTTTTAGCTTGTTGGTCTTATCATGAACACTAGATCTTACGTGCTCCTCCCCCTCCTAAGTCCACATTGTGTTTCCTCCATTGTCATCTCGATTTTGCTCCTTATCCTTTTCTTCAATATTCTGGTCATAACCTTTTCTGGTATACTGGTCAACGTTATTCCCATGTCATTCAACAATCCTGTCAGGCTTCTTACTCTTTTCTCTCCCTTATATTTTGTCATTTCTGGTGTTATACTGTGTCTTCCCGGTGCCTTTACCACTTTAAATTTTTCTAAATAATTTTGTGCTAAACTGTGCATATAATTGAAAGAAAAAGATTATTTTAAAAACTGGGGAAACGTAGGTGGAGGTTTAAGCAAAATTAGTGATTTCGTGTTAATAATTACCAAACTTCGTTGTACACATATATAGGTCATGTGGGGTTCGAGATTAAATGAAGCCTCTGTACATTATACCTTGTTTTTAACAAAAATTAAAAAGTAAGGTTGACATTAATCAAGGCCACAAAATTATTGAGCGTGAAATAACGACTTAATCTTTTTTAAAATGTATGAAATAATTTAATTTTTCAATATAACTACCTAAGATTTTAATAGTTAGTGTGTCAGTGAGAATGGTTTCTTGTTCTTCTTCTTTAGCAGCCTTTTTACATCCACTCTTGAATATAAACTCCCATTGAATGAACTAAGCTTTTCTATTTTGAACTACCTAAAGCCAATCTCTTCTTACGACTCCTTTAATATCATTCAACCGTTTCTGAGATCTTCTCTCGTTTATATATTTGACGTTTATATGTTGTTTATATGACATTTTCCACCCTTTCCTTCTCTGTATTCATTTGTTTCTTATGAGATCCTTCAAACTAATTCACAGCATCATTCATTGAATACTTATTTGCGATGCTTGTTGCTTATTAATCGATAAGCGTTGGGTCTCCATTCCGTAAGTCATAACAGGAAAGTAAGTCTTATCAGTTGAATACTTTTTTCTTCAGGTTCAGAATACCTGGGTTCACTCAGACATTAACTATACTAAGTTTACTAACAGCCGCCCAAGTCATTCGGATTCTTCTCAGTATTTTTGTTGTTTGGTTTTGTTTTGGTAGTTAGATTGAATGTCCGAAATATGTATTTTTCTCAACCATTTCCATTTATTTTCGCTACATTCGAATTGGATTCTCCTGATCAGTCGCCACTTTGGTTTTGTGCCAGTTTATTTTTAACCTGACTTACTTCAATTCTGCTTTGAGCCATGTCTAATAACATTTCTCGTATTTTTTGCAATGTACTTATGATGATCCATCAGCAAACCTGAGGTAATTCAAGTACCTAGCATCAACACATATATCACGTTCTTCCCAAACTGACCTCTTGAACATATGCTCCAAAGCAATATCATCAAAGCAAATCTCTCAAAATAAATTTTCCACTAAAAACCAAAACACTTGTTTTCAAATTTTCAACGTTTTTAACATTATCGGGAGATGATGCAATCTTGAGATTGAGAAAGAATAATTTCTTGATAATGCTAATATGGTTAGGGCGTCGATAAATTGAAAGTAAGTGTTTTGGTGTTTGGTAGTAAATCTCTTTTGAATTTATATGTAATGGATCTGCATAATATTGGTTTGTGTTGCTTGCATAGTACATAATAAGGCAAAAAACGGTCTTCAAACTTCAAATGTCAATGTTCAACAAATTGTTATCATGACCTTGCAAAAGGAAAAAATGACCCCACATTTTCGAGGACACTCTAAATCCTTATGCACTGTCACAAATCTTTTCAAAATATTTTATGTATTTATACTAGTTATCGTCAGATTTATTCCATAAGGCATTTAACCGATGTAGTTTCATCAATACTTAACATTCTAAGCACCCAACGAGCAGAGTCTATTCTTAAACACTGTCCCTGCGGTAAAATATTCTCAACATTATTGTATCGATTATTGTGTAACATATCCTAGAACAATCAACATTTTCTTTCATTTACCGGTGATATTATTTTGAATTTCTTGTGGAGGAAACCCATTTCGCACAGATACTTCCTAAGAACTTTTCATTTCAGTTGTATCCATTTTTAAATAAATGTAAATACTACTATATATTTTAATTAATAAATATTCAACAAAAAAGACAAGTTGTTAAAATTTGGTATGCAATAATGTAAATACACGTAAATGGGAATTTTATTTATTTCTTTTCCATTTGTTGATCAAGGGCTACTACATTATATAAAAGGAATTGCGGTAATATATTATGCAATGCCTTTTAAAAATTTATTTTGCTTTCTATATCAAGGCAGTGCTATAAACCATATTTTGTTTATCCATAATTTAGCAAAAGCTGCTCTTAAAATTGTTGGCGCAAAATTGTGTAACGCGCCAAAATCGAAAAACCGTGTTAAGAAAATTAAGTAGTTTGAAACGGTAAAGTGAAGAAACTTTTGAAACATTAAACTTAGCTACAGCGTTGGGATGCTTCTATATTAAGGTTTTACTTTTCTGTTTAACGGTCATGGAATAATTTGCGTTTTAAAAGCTGTTTTATTATTAATAAATATGCATTAACTATATTTGAAAGTTTGTAAATCATATACGAAACAAAATTACGCATAAAATGTAATAAATTTTTTCTTCCACTAATGAAGGGTTTTCCAATAAGAGCGATAGGATTTGAATTCGAAATAAAACACAGAAAATTCGGCCGAAAATGGTGCTCAGTATTTTGATTAGATGTTATATTTTATGCAATTTATGATTTAAATTTGGAATATTGTTTTGGAATATATTGTTCAAGTGACCACCTCGTGGACTCGTTGCTCCGATTGGCCCAATTTTCGATGACTCGGTGGAGCATATTGGGTAGTATGGCGACTACGGTGCTCGAATGTTGGCTACAAGTTCATGAATAGTCTTGGGTTTGTTGTTGTAAACCTGTGATTTAAAATTGCTCAAAGAAAATAGTCTAAAGGTGCTAAATCACAAGATCTTGGTGGCCAGTTGCAAGGATCATTCCGTGAACTTACCTATTCTCCAAATTGATTGCTCAATAAGTCCATCGTAATGCATGTTGTGTGGCAAGTTGCGACGTCTTGTTGAAAATATAGTTCGTCAGCATCAATTTCATCAGTTTTCGGAAAGACAAACTCTGATAACATGTCACTTTAGCGTTCGCGATTCACAGTGACGGTTCGTCTTCTGGCGTTCTTAAAAAAATATATGTCAGGATAATGCTACCGTACCATAATCTACACCAAACAGTATACAACGGGATGTAATGGGGCCTGATGAATCACTTGTGGGTTTGACTTACACCAATAACGACAGTTTTGCTTATTGACGTAGTCGTTTGACCAAAAAGGGGTCTCATCGGAGAATATGATTTTGCGATGAAAATCCGCATCGTTTTCCATTACTTCCAACGCTCAATCTGCGAACTCCCAACGTAATCGATGGTCAGCTGGTCTAAGTTCTTATGCCAATACGATCTTGTATGGCTGTATGTAAACCGTATGTATGTAAACCGAGATCCAAACGCAAAATACGCCAGGGGGTCATCCTGGATAAGCACTACTCTTGAGAACGGCGCGGAACAGACCCATTATCGTTCTCTGCAACACTTTCACGAACAGTTGCGATATTTTCTTCACTACGACCACTACGAAGTCGTGACGGTGGCTTTTGGTCATGAAGACTAAACTCACGTTCAAATTTGTCAATTATACAGTGGATGGCTTGATAAGAACTAGCAGAATGACGACCTTATTTTGAACGAAATGCTTGAGTAGCAACAAAACTTTTCAATTTTTGATAGAATGTTCAAACAAAATTGTAAAATTTCCAAACATGGTGGCAACGAAAACTTGTTCATGGTGAAGTGACAAACCTTACTGAAAACATTTGATAGCAAATGTCAAGAATTTACAATTATCTTTAAATGAAACTGATAATATCGGGTTATCCCGAAAGTTCGTAGGGGTTTTCCATTAGTTGTTCTTTTAACGCTTGTAAACAATAATCTGTGTTGTATTAGTAATATCTATTTTAATATATTATTAATTTATGTAGTGTTTCTAATATTTACGTTCAGATTTACTTTAATTTTCTTTCAGTTAGTCAGAAGTTGATTCAAATTGAAAATATCGATCGCTAACCTGCATATACGCCACATTATGCTTCTTTATTTCAAAAAGGACAAATGCGCTTTTTAAACAAAAAGCAAAATTTATGTCGTTTACACAGGGTTATGTTGGGGTCAAAAGTGGTTTGGTCAGTTCAGGGGTAGATATTTTGACCTGGAAGACTGGCCTCGCTTTGGCTATTCTTCAAGTACTGATGCCCAGTAAATAGAGGTGATAATAGCCGAAGAACCATGCACCATGGTCCATGAGATAGCAGATAACTTAAATATTGCCAATTCGACCATTATTAAAAATATAAAAAAAAAAATTGTGTGTCCCTCACGAACTTGGTGAGCGATATCTTCTCGACCGTACATTTTGAGCTTCTTCCACGCTAACAAACCATCTATTATTTACATATAGATCGGCTGAAGGCAACAGCTGAAGAAAACCGTCCAGAATTAGTAAATAAGAATTAGTTCACTCGGACTACAACTTGTTAACTTTTTTGGCTATAAAATGCTAATTTTTGACAATACGGCATTATGACCCTGCCATTATTAAAAAATGGTAATTGCATAATAGACTAAATAAATATTTACATAAATTATTTATGTTTTCTCTTTCTATTAAAGAAAAAAATCGTAAGACCTTTCCGAACAACCCAATATTTAATTTTTAAGAAGTAAATGCCTTGCCAGAGGAGGGTATCTTCTTTTACAGGGCATAACATTTACTTTCCTGTTAACTTTTTGTGTGTTATTTACTTGCATATGTTATATATCAGATATTCCAAATATATGTGCGTGTGTTTGATCCCCAAGACAGTCATCCACCTCTCATGCGCTTTCAATTTTTCTACATCTCATCAGATGAGTACCGGTCGATTTCGCCAAGCAAAGAAGCTAAATATGTTCATTTATTCATATTGAAGTATAGGGAGCATCAACAGCGTTGCAGATATGTCAACGTCATCTAAGAAAATACAGAATACCAATGATTATGTCAAGTTTGTTTGCATTGGGAAATTGACCCAAGCCCAGTGGTGGGAGCAAATGAAAATGCGTTAAAGGGTCTTGATGCGCTCAAAGCGAAAACTATTTCATATGCAGGAAAAGTCATGCTGTAAATTTTTCTGAGGTTATCGTCATGTAGTCCAACGAGGGTTGCTATTTATGTATCCGGAATTGCCAATAATGGTATTGCTAGGCGTCATTTGACATATGCATTGCAAAAGTTTGACATTGCTGACTATATACGTACTAAGAACGTTTTGCCATGCGAACACTATTTGTGGTGTTTAGTGACTTAATAATTTCATTTCAGTCAAAAAATAGAATTGACTTGGGAGCATTTTCGGGCGATGATTTCTACTTTCCACGTGGATTATCTCAATAACAGTGCATCGATCAGCTCACTTATACCTATGAAGCACCATCTAAAACCACTGTAGAGCACTGGTTTAGTGACTTCAATCTTTGCCGTCGTTCACGGACGAATTTAAAGAAGGTCGTCCAAAATCGGTTGTTATGCCAAAAAACAACGCTACTGTGCACGAACTAATGAAGCAAAATTGTTATGTAATATACCGCGAGATTGAGGTATCCTTGGGCATTAGTATGACAAGCATACACAAGATTTTACAAGAACATTTAGCTGTGAAAAAGATTTGTGCGCGTTGGATTCCATATAATTTGACAATAGCTGAAAAAATGGCTCGTGTCGATTGGTGCAAAGAAATACAATCGTGGTATGTCAAAAACCGTGTATAACATCTACACAGGTGACGAATCTTGGATCTATGTATATGAGCCCGAAAGTAAATAGCAGTCGATGGGTCATTCAAAATGAGCCAAACCCAACAATAGTTGTTCACGCAAAAACACTTCGTAGTAAATGGTCGCCTGTTTTTTTGGAATAAGTGGGCATGCGACTACAGGGCCACTAGAGTGTTGCAGAACGGTCAATTCTGAATGGTACACAACCATTTGTTTACCAGAAGTCTTTGAATAAAAGAAAAAACAGCCAGCTACGCAGGATTCTTTTTCACCATGACAACGGGAGCTATCACACATCGTATCGTATCCAACAACAACGTATCCAATGATTTATTGGATGCAAATAAATTATTTGTATTTTATTTTCGTCCATGAAAAATAAACTACGTGGTCAATGATTTTCGACGCCAGAAGAAGCGGTTGATGCGTTCAAAATGCATGTTTTGGTAATACATCAATCGGAATGGAAAAAGTACTATGAAAATTGATTCAAACGTATGCAAAAATGTATCTATCATCGCGGAGAATATTTTGAAAAACAGTAAACCATTTTCAATGATAAATATTTGTTTTTATTTATTATTCCGGATATATAAATAGCAACCCTCGTAATAAACTATCTATCAAAGTCCAGGACCATAAAGGGGGAATATTACGCCTAACTGCTGGACCATTTGCAGCGTGCTATTAAAGCTAAACAGTTCCAAAAGTAAAAAAAAGGTCTTTCAACTCGATTATGCACCTACCAATACCTCTCGAGTTGGTACTACAAAACCCAATGACCTACGCGTCGAGGTGCCGTACTTCACTCCCAGCGATTACTTGATCTTCTCAAACATAAATAAATGGCTCGCTGGATGAAGACTCACGTAAACGATGAGCCAAAACTGAGACAACTGCCTATTTTACAGTTGTTTGATTTGGATATGTTTTTTTATTTATTAAATGTATCAATTATAATAAAATTATTATACTAAAATATTTTAAATTACTGATAATTGAAAACATACTTGTAACTTTTATAACTCGTTATTTTTATCCGGACATCTGAACAAACCGAATTAGTAAAACCGAAATTAGTTTCGTTCTCTCGTCTTCGAGAATTCCATCCAGTTTTGAATTTGGTCCGTGTCTTTTCTTTTATTCGGACGGAGAACGGTTTTTGCCAAGTCGAATTATTGTTGGCAAAATGAATTAAGAGAGTTTATCTCCGACTCTAAACTACTTAAGGGTACCGAGGAAGGGTATACTTTAAGTTTCCTAAGACGGACTACAATAAATCTAGAGTGGTGAACTTTTGCGAAAAAGAAAACTGAACAAGAACTACGTCGGTTTCTCGGATTTTATTGGATGGGATTAATTATTAGTCCTGCTTGTGTACAAGATTCATTGTTGGTATTTTCAGGAGAAACATACGAATGAAAAATAGTTCTAAAAGGAGAAAACAAAATGCGAAATTTTCTTTATACACTTTGCACTATACGTAACTTAGTGATTTAAATTTTAAATATATTGTTTCATAATTAAAAAAATCATTTTGAATTATTGTTTTATAAGACAGAAAATACAACACAGTATATATGGTGTAATGGAAATAACTTTCGTAAATGTAATCAACGATTGTTCACATCGTTTCAAACAAAAAAGTGCCATACAACAATGCTCAAGAACCAACAACAATGGTTTACGCGAAAAAAAAAAACATGCGGAATTATTAAATCACCATTTGAAAATCTATGACAAAATTAACATTATAAGCAAATATGTGTAAAAACATTTGGTAAATATTAAGAGGTTATTACTTAACCAATAAACCACAACTGTTAATGAACATTGTCAAAAACAATTTGTTAAAATTAAGAAATCGGCTCATACATCAGTCAATGTCAACTTGATAACGTCGCCTCAATTCACAATGGCGACAAAAATATTTCAGTATGGCAGTGCATGCATTTAAGTTCCATTGAAAATCAAAAATGTATTCTATATGCGGATATCACGATATGGTTTTCATTTGTGGAGAAGCTCGTATTAAGAAGAAGGTATTTTTGCTCACCAGATTAGAAATAGCCTAGGACTTTTTGAACGTGTTCGGGAAAACTGGTTAAAGCGGCGCGAGGCTTGTCTAGACTCAAATTGGGGACATTTTTAGCATTTAATTTAATAAAACAGTTAATAATGTGTTTCTTAATATGACGTGAATCTTTTAAAATGTGTTATGGTGTAAAAAATTTATGCTAGTAATTTCAACTATGACATTAAACGACACTAATGTGCAAGTTTTGTTTTTTTGTAACAAAACAAACTAAATTAATGCTGAAATGTATGAAACGGTTGTGGTTAAGAAAAAATGGTTATAAAAATATTACATATTATTTCTAGAAAATAGCAAATCAAACAAAACGCGAAATTCCCTTTGACTCAAAATTGGATACCAAAAAAAAACGACGATGCCACCTTGTCAATTTTTAAGAAAATTTCAAAAATTTCTAAAATATTTTTCGCGAAAATACATTTTGGATACAAAATTTCAGGAGGCTTTTTGTACAAAACGATGTTAAGAATCTTAAGAATCGTTGTCTAAACTTACGGAAGTAAAATTGGATGTAGTCGAAAGAAATAAAAAAAATGCATGTACAAGCCATCCGACGTGAAGTCGGCGAAAGTAAGGGTTGTTTGATTGTGGATGGGGTCTCCCGATTCTTGACGAGAGAGCATATATCGGCTCCCTGATGAGTCTAACTACCAACAGACGAAACATGTGCCCTCTATTGTAGGGAATGGATAGGGCTCAATCCCGGCCAAGTAACTTAACAGAATGAATAATTACTTGTTAGTTTCAAAAATAAAATCTAAAGGTAAAAAGTTATAAAATATGTCAAAGTCAAAAAATATGTCCTATACATACGTATCGATATAAACCCTCGCAGGAACTTTATAGCTTTACAAAAAGTATCCTATGTTCTATTCCACGACATCGACTTCTATGCTAAATTTTATTAGAATCCTTCCATCCGTTCGAGCGTGATTGAAGGACAAACATCCAAACAAACATACTTTCATATTTATAATATTATTAAGATAGTAAGATTCAGCAACTTTCTATGGTAACTCTCGACCACTGTCTGAATTGGTGATTCATATCAGGAGTACCACGTTGAATCTATTTTTCATTACTGCTATAAAACGTCAAAGAATCTGAACAGAAGCGCGTTATATAAGTCTAAATAATCTGACGAAATGTTAAGAGAATTGTTTGAGATATCGCAGCATGCCATGTAACGAATCTACTAAAATAATATGTTCTATATAGTTTACGTTTTCTTTGGCAAATTTTCACCTGTGTCTGTTATGTGATTACTGTTATAAAATGCCGAAAAAACTCAAGAAAATCCCGTTTAAATAAACCTAAACACTGTTTAAAGAGAAGCATTTGAAACCTTTTTTTGAAAAAATTCTTCCACATTCCACGCAAGAATTGGCCATTCCTTCAGCCGTTACCAAAATGTCAGCAATATTAAAAATATTCATGTTCGGCGAAAAAAAAAATCGGAGTTTTTGAATATTTTTAATATTCTCCACGGAATATTTTTAATATGCAACTTTTCATGAGGGGGTTTTGACAGGTCATAGACGATTTGACGAGGTCTGATTATTGATGCGAATGCCTACCACATGGTGGCATAACCTGCCTGTATTACAGCCTACGTCAGACATGGTCGATGTATTTGGTCGTACCTTTGGTCATTCCTTTAACTTCTTTCCGAACGTGCAGCTTGAATCCGACTGATGTCGTCTTAAGATCAAAAACCTGGTTTTTTGAATATTTTTAATATTCTCCACGGACCCACTATGCAACTTTTTACAAATTAAAATGTTTTTATATGCTCATATTTACAAATTCACGAAGGCTTTAACTGCTAGCATTTTGAAAAAACAATATTATACATGTTATATGGCCGGTACTACAATGCAAGAATACACCACGTATAAGCTATACTTGGAATAAAGTTTGAAACTCCTGTAAACGCCCGTCCGACGTTTAAAATTTTATTCCAAGTGTAGCTTATACCTGGTCTATTCTTGCATTGTAGAACCGGTCCTTAGTTATCTACATCAAAATTTACAGAAATCTCCAATTGGTCTAACCGAAACCGATTTTATATTTATAACTTGATGACATTTTCCTGTCCGTGCCTTTTTTTTATCGTTGCACGTCCTTTCCTCCTCCCACCACCATACGCCCCTTTACTTTGTTACTTTCAGTTTTCCGCTTTACAATTCCATTCGCTTTTCCAAACATCTTAAAGTTTCAACCCAGTTTGAAATCAATTCCGATTCCGAGAATTCATCGCTTAGATGTGTAAATAAGGCGGTAAGAAAAAACGAACTAGGAGATTCACCGACACAAGTATACCCTATTTGGTTTTCTACGTATAAGCAATTTCGTTAAACGGTTTTAAGGCCTCAATATAAAGGTAGGACGGAGGAAGACTGTAGAACTCATATTTCTGTCTCGTTTCCTCTGTATAATAGAGAACGCAAAAGGGTGTACCAACATATGCAAAAAAATGAATGATTGTGTGTGTTTTTCGGTCCTTATTAGGATGAGATTGCGGTGTATGCTGTTATAATGAAAAACGAGTGGCCGGTCTAAAATTAAATTGGTATAAGACTAACTTGAAAATAATTAACTTGAAATATATATTATGAAATCTATGGAATATATGAAATCTATATATATATATATATATATATATATATATATATATATATATATATATATATATATATATATATATATATCATCATCATCATCATCATCATCATCATCATCATCATCATCATCATCATCATCATCATCATCAGCCCGTATCGATCCACTGCAGAATGAAGGCCTCTTCAGCATGCTTCCAACCTTCACGGTCCTGGGCTTTCCTCTGCCACTCGGGTCCAATATACTTAACTATGTCATCAATCCATCGTGCTTTCGGTCTTCTTCGCGGACGTTTGTGATCAAGCGGTATCCACTCCAGGATTGCCTTGGTCCATCTGTCGTCCCATCGCCTCGCTATATGGCCTGCCCATCTCCATTTCAATTGTTTTACTCTTCCAATGATGTCACAGACTTTTGTTTGTTCCCTGATCCACGCGCAGGATTTTCTGTCTCGTCTTGTAATGCCAAGCATACATCTTTCCATTCCCCTCTGTGCCACCCGAAGTTTTTGAATTGATTGCGATGTGAGTGTCCAGGTTTCACTTCCGTATGTCATAATATATATATATATATATATATATATATATATATATATATATATATATATATATATATATATATATATATATATATATATATATATATATAAATATATATAAAAATAACGGAAATATCGTCGAACTCTTTTGGGAGGTGGCTCTAGGGATTAAAAAAAGTTCATATAAATATACCCTATAAAATGCTTCTTAAATGCACTAGAGCCCCTTAAAGGGGGAACTCTGAAGATGGTTTTTTCGCAATATTTTCAAAACGGTTTATGCTAAAGTCGTAAAATTCGGTATACTTCAATAAGTTAGAATGAAAAAACGTTTTTTGTGTTTGAAATATTTGAGTTAGGAGCGTCAAATAAGGGCGTCTCCTTGGTAAATGCTCCCATAACTATTTTGTTGGTAATATTTTTTAATTTTTTAAATCAAATTATTGAATCGCAAATATTTATAGATAAAAAAAGGTCCTCTTATTTGATATCGTTAGGATGAACCGTTTTCGCACAATCTTCTATGCAGGTTTGTAAATGTTTCTGTACAAGAAAACACTTTTCCGGGAAAAGCCTCTGCATACAATCTTCTAGCTTCACACATATTCCCATTCGCCATCCCGTACATAAAATGCATATTCACCATTTCTTCGAAGGAATAATGGGCTATTTTGCAGTTCCAAAATTAAAAATCTGGACTTTATTGCGTAAATGGTCTAGTTTTACAAAACGCCAAAGACAAAGATTAAGTGACAGCCGCCTACTTAATTATTAAGATGCATTTCGATATGTATGTAATCGTGCATCGATTTAGAAAAGTGAGTTTTCTGGAAATTTTTTGGTCTAGGTATTCACCGTAAAAATGTGATACAGTCTATTTGGTGGGATTTTACAGGAATTATTCACTATGAAATTCTTTCAAAACGAAATTGAAACCATAAGTGCTGAATATTAATGTGATCAACTTGATAGACTAAATATGGCTTTGATTCAAAAACGTTTAAGACTGATTAATAGAAAAGGTGGTATTCTGCAGCTTTACAGTGCAAGACCTTATAGGGTCAGAATCACCCAAGAAAAAAAAAATCAGAGTTAGGCTGGGTAGTACTTTCTCATCCACACTATTTTCTGATGCTGCACAATCACATTACCATCTTTTTCAAATGTATGAGAAATTTCCTTAGTAGGATAGTTTCACAGGAAACATTTTTCTACCACGACAATTATCAAAATTTCACCTGAGGAATATGCTTCAAAATCACCCTTCTTTAAAAAAAAAGGTAATAAGACGTTTATCAGAGAGTTGAGCAAATATTGTCTATAATAATGGAGATTATATTATAGATTAAAACTATTTTAATTTTCAATAAAATATAACAAAATATTCGTTATTTGAGATCCCTACTGCTCTTTTTCTCGGTCTGTTTCGTTCCCCAACTGGTTGGCACATTAGACGAACCAGTTGGGGAACGAAACAGAATTGCGTAATATTCACTCTCAGATATTAATTTCTGGCAGTTTTTGATTATTTGTCAATTTTTTAGAATTGTATCTTGGTGTCCTCAGATGTCGTGTTTTGCATGTCCTTGTAGTCATCAACTATTGGTATGCAATATAGAGTGTGTATAGTACGCTATTGTTTGAGGGGTACACCCATTTTTCAGCATTTGTCTTTCTTGGTCTTTATTGATTACTTAGGCAGCTTTTCTGACTACCGTCAATAATATTTGTTTGTTTTAGTGCCTCCTATAATTTATTTCCTTGATTTTTATCATTTCTGTCGTACAGTTCAAGCTTTAGACTAAACGACTTTCATAATTTCCGTTCCTTGACAGAATTCAGTAACCCGAAAAAGCTTCTAATAACCTAGACAAGAAAATTTCTAAGAAAAAATTCCGAATTATCTCGAATAGACATAAACCTTTTGTGCGTTTGACTCTGCTATCTACATCCGGCATTTCAAAAATATCCAATTGATATTTATAACTTGATGGCATTTTTATATCCGTACTATTTTAGTTACTATACATCCTCTTCTCCTTCCATCTCTGCGGTTTTCGTTTCTATAAAAAAAAATACATTTCCGTTTCAGAATTGTGTTTGCTTTTTCGAACAACTTTAAGTTTCAATCCAATTCAAAGTCAAGGCCGAATTCAAAATCCATCGTTCAGATTTGTATATAAAAGTAAGGCGGTAAAAGATGAAGAAGAACCGAAGGGAGATTCGCCAACACAAGCATGACCTATTTGGTTTTCTACGTATAAGCAATTTTGTTAAACGGTTCTAAGGTCTCAAAGTAATGTTAGGGCGGAGAGAGATTGGGGACCTCATATTTCTGTCTCGTTCTTATGCGCAATAATAACGCAATAGAGGACTGGTAAAATTTCGCCAACATACGCAAGAAAATGAATGATGGTATCGTAGGTTTTTCGGTCCTTTTTAGGACGAAATTGCGGTCTACTGCCGTTAAAATGAAAAATGAGGGGCTAGTCTAGAATTAAACTGGTACAAGATTATATTAGAAACAATTTTATTTGGCAAGAGTTGTTCTTAATTGGAAGGTCTATGTAATAAGAAAATATTTGTCTACTTCACTTATGTTTTATTAAGATATATTGTTTCTCAGAACAATTGCTTTCTCTACCCGAAAATCTTAGCGAAAGTTACAGCTTGTTCTAATCCCTAATAAATTTCATACATGGTTTAGCCAGAAGGTAATTTCGTCTATTAGATGTAATTTATGTCTGTCATTGTTACTGTTATTTGTTTTTTTTTCAAGTTTCAGCTTCGTCGAAGTAAATATTTAAATATTGCAGATGTTAATGTAAATAAATCATCTGAGATGATGTTTCAAAACTATAACGTGATTTTGTAACGTCCGATTTTTTTTAGTGCATCCAAATTAGATGCCTTGAAACTATTTATTTTATGTGAAATAACATTCAATGGCATTAATGTTTGAAAACAATTTCTGACAAGTGTTCGCCGCAGCTACTTCTGACAAAGTGTATTCTATCCAATTTCCAACCACTTTTTCAAGCAATTGGGGTCTTATGTCCGCAATTGTCCTAGTTATGTTGGCTTCCAAGGCGTTAATAGTTGCTGGTTTATCGGCATAGATCAAAGATTTAACATAACCCCAAAGAAAATAATCTAAAGTTAACAGATTCGTTAAAATTAACAGATTAAAATTAACAGATTCGTTCCTCGAAACCGAATTGTTCCCTCAATAAATCGAAGTTCTGTTGGAACCACATCTCCAGATCATTTCCATTTAAATTCGGAATTAAATAATCATTGATCATTGCCGTATAATGATCCCCCTTAAGAATAAATATAAATTTGAATCTTCTTTGATAAATTTGGATCTTTATCAACACTGCCAGCAACAGGGCGATATTTTCTTTGAAACGCACAGTTTTTTGTGGTTTTTGTTTTAGTATCAAGCAGCGTGAAATGCGTTCGGAATTTGTCGATAATTCGGCGAATACATCGGCCGGTTGGAAGACTATGTACAACAAAAATACTCTATAAGTTTGGCACAGCACACGGGTTTTGATAATAAATTTCCATAATTTGCAAGCGTTACTCTGATCTTATACCCCTATCGGAAGTTCGAACACACTAAAAAAATCACTCTTAATTAGTTTCTCGACATTATTCTCAGCCACTATATTTCATAAACTGCAGAACCTATTCGAATTAACATTTTCTTCCACCATATAGCAGTTTTAAAGCGCAATCTTTCAGCTTCAAAATGAGGTATATCATACTAGTTTACTGTAAATATAACCGATGCGTTGCCTTCTTTTAGCCTTTCAACTGAAACAAAAATGCTGCGGTAGCTTAGGACGTGATTTATGCGGCTTTAGCAGATAATGTTATTTCGTGCAGTACCTGTAAGAAGTGGTTCTAGCAATTCCGAACCGAAAATGTCAACTTAAATGATGCAGAACGTCCAAGACAGCCAAAAAAATTTGACGATGAAGAATTGGAAGTACTGCTGGACGGAAATCTTTGACGTACAATCCCTGTCGTACACTTCTTCTAAAGCTTGTACATGAACGTGGACTAATAACCCAAGATATTTCTAAACCTATATACAAGTTAGGAAAAATGCTAAAGGAGGGTTATTGAGCTATGAGTTCATAGAGGACCCATGAGCTTATAGCTGAAGATAAGGGCAGACGCTTTGATGTGTCATTGCTTTCCAGATTCAAGAAAAACAAATGTCTGTATAAGGTACCTGTGATGAAAACTGGATCCTATACGATTATCCAAAGAGACAAAAATCGTAAGTGAATTTTGGTGAGCTATCAACAAGTACCTCAAAACCAAATATTCACACCAAAAAAAGGTGTTACTATGTATATGGTGAGTATATGTGCATTGTGAGTTACTCCAATCTAGCCAGTCACTCCCGACCGTTAGCAGCAGCAATTGGCGTACTAACACGAATTGTCAATGACGCTTTGGAGGATAAAAGTTTTATACTGGTAAGAGAAGAAGGATAGTATTTTGCTTTAGGACTTATTAACCTTTCGTCCGTCACGCTATGAGGGAATCCCCGCATTTTTTGACAATGACGATTTAAGAAAAAATAATCATTATTCTATACGAATTTAGCAATTCGTTTATTAAAGTCTTACAAATCTATATGAAAAGTCTCTATAATTTTAATTGCTTTAGTTTTTTTCTAAATCTATATTAATGCGAGTGAATCGTAAATTTGCGACGATTCCCTCACTGCGCGACTAATGTTGTAAGCAAAATCTGACGTGCAGCGTTGCCACATTTTTTAAAAACGTTCTCAGCTGTTTGAATCAGTTAAACAATACGGAGCCACGTAGTAAATAAATAGTAGTTTATTTTATGGAAATTATTTATTTAAAGTAGAAAAATTTAAATAAAAAGCGAATAATTTGCTATAAATTTGGTGATATTTAGAAGTTAATATTAATTGATGTTAGATAGTTTTATAATAAATAAAATTTTATAATAAAACAACATTCGAAGTTTGGCGAACCGAACGGATTCCGGAAGATTGGAAAGATGGTCTAATTCATTCACTACACAAGAAAGGAGATAGAATGGATGTAAACAACTACAGAGGGATATCTGTTCTCCCAGTTTGTTACAAGATTCTATCTCAATGTCTGCTAGACAGAGCACAGGGACAATTAGAATCTAACGACTGGGCAGATCCTGCCCTGAAGAGATCCTGAAACTAAAGTTGATCCTAAGACATCAAAAACTGTTCATTAAAAATCTCGTACATTTGTGGATTTAAAAAAAAACATATTATTCTATTGACCCCGAATCTTTATTCCAAATCTTGAACTAACAAGGACTAGATCTGAAAACGCTGGCAATTACTAAAGCAACATTAGCTAACACCAGGTCAAAAGTTAAATTTATGAGTGACATATTAGAGCCCTTCGAAATTAAAACTGGAGTGAGACAAGGGGATGGACTCTCGTCACTCTTATTTAACTGTGTTCTAGAAAAAGTAATACAGGAGTGGCGTGAAAAAAAGTCGGCCCTGAATATTGACCAGCCCATTAAACTGGGGAGAACCAACATCAAAATTGATTGTCTGGCGTTTACTGATGATCTAGCAATTTTGACTCAATATATATTAACGGCACAAAAATGGATTGAAATCCTAAAAGAAACAGCAGAAAAGGCTCCAAATATCCTTTGAAAAGATACAATACATGACCTGCAAAAAACTAAGAACCATTTCTAAAAACGAAGTATGTTAACATCAGACGAGTTTCTCAATTCAAATATTTGGGTGAAATAATCGTGGAAAATGGGTTTGAAAAAGCGGCCAACAAGAGTAGATGTCAAACAATGGAAACGGCGTTGAGACTTACACAAAATATTTACTACAAAAAATGCATATCTAAAAACACAAAACTGAGACATTACAACACAGTTATTAAGTCAGAATGTCTATATGGGGCAGAAACGCTCATTTTGAATAGAAAGAGAGACATCGAGGACATTGAAAAGAAGGAATGAAAAATCATAAGAAAAATCTTGGGCCCCAAACAAGTAATACATCGGTAACATACCGACTTCGAGAAAACCAAGAAGTCAAACAATACACAGATATATCATAGCGATATGAGAAAAAGAAGACTTAAGTTTTACGGACACATAAAACGGATGAATCCGAGTAGGTTAACTAGACAAATAGTCAAATTTTAAGAAAATAGGAGTAGAGCTAAAATAGAAATAATTAAATGGATTGCTGCAATTAAAGAGGACCCACGATCAGCAAATATTTCACAAAGTGAAATTCAAGATGGAGGTTGTTTCAGACACAAGGTAAACGTTTGGGAGGTTGGCCAGAGAGAAAAATGTAGGAAGACTGGAACAACTTGGTCTGACGAAAGGAAAAAACTCATAGCGAAAGAATGGAATCAGTATGGGCGCAAAGGAACGCTAACAACAACAAACGCCTCTAACTGTAATTCGCGTGGTCCACCAGGGCCCATAAGTGAATAATAATAATAATAAGGTAAATATTTTTATAAAATAATAATAAAAAATAGGCACTTGTTCACGACGTGGCAACATTGCACGAAAATTAACATTGCGGCGATTCCCTGTACCAACTAATGACGTTTCATACAGGGTACTCCACGGACGAAAGGTTAAAAATGACTCTGGAAACGTTCATCGGATTGGACTAATATTAAAATTGATATAGCAAATTGTATAAAAACCTTCTTGACAGTGCCACATTTTGGTTCTGACACTTTTAAGGACACTGGTAATTTAGGATGTCTATAGTTAGAGTAAGACAGAATAACAATAGATTTTGAATTGAGTTAATTTACGGAAATTACATAATTTCTATTCAAGATCCTAAGCTTTATAATACCTGAAAGAGTGGAAACCAGATCAAGGTTTTTGAGACGAATAATGCAAAAGATAAACAGAAAATGGGGTAATTTTAAATACAACAGGGGTATTCATAGCTAATTAAGGCTTTATAAGTAAATATTTAGATTTGAAGGAAATACTTCTTATATACTAATGGATATTTTAACAAGGAGGTATTTAAAAAAATGGATTAAACAAAGTGTTTATTATTTTTAAAGTTTGTACTGTAATAATTGTTTGTTGAAATCTAATCTAAATCTTATCTTATCTTATATTATTTAAAGGATTCTTCCCCTTAGTTTGCTATGGTAAAAAACTAAGCAGTTGAATTTGAACGAGGTCGTACATCTTATGAGTATGTTGAAAACTTTGGAATTGTCTAAGAATTGTCCAAGACCGACAAAATCATCACACAAATTCACAATGATCCCTGAATTAAGGTTTGCGAGCTTGTAAACATCTCGATTGCCCATTTTTTCTGCATGAAAAACCTGCACTTGTTAAAAGTACAGTATAGGACATAAAGCAGTGTAAACCCTAAGTAAAACATTACTAATAGAAACCTATTACTTCTTATCATAGCAGATATATTTATTTACAAAACATGCGACAAAAATGAAGCAACTTTCAAAAACAGTTCATTTAAGGCAAGGAAATGTCAACATTTTTTTTTATTTTAATCAATAATTGATCCAATAGCCTTTATTTCTAATGATTTCCTGACATCGATTTGGCATTGACTTAATTAAGTTATGGAGCACTGAAGAATCTGTTAATTCACAAATGCTTTTCAAAGCATTGAACATATCGTGCAAATCTGTGTAACACTGGGTCCTAAATTTTTCTTCCATTAAATTTTTCTTCCATGATTCTCCATAAAATCGGTAGGAAATTTAATCCGGGGATTGAGCTGGCCACTTCAATAATTCAATGTTGTGATGTTTCAATCAAATTTTAATATGTTTTGAAGTATGTTCGGCATAAAAAATTTATTCATAATGCCAATGATTCTATGAATTAAACCAATACCTCCGTATGAGAAGCAACCCCATACTTTAACGTTCGCTCTACCGTGCTTCACAGTCTTCACGAAATATTTGGATTGAAGTATTTTATTATCTGGCCGTCGAAAGTGTTTGATTCCGTCGCTACTGATTAATGAATACCTTACGATTCGTCACTAAGTATAATATTCCTCCACAGGTTGTTGTTCCAATGCACATGTTCCATGGCGAACTCCAATCGGGCTTTACTATTCTTTTTATATAATAGTGGTTTTTCGGCTGGTCTTCGTCCAAACAACCGTCCTTCACATAATCTTCGTTGAATCGTCCTTGTAGAACAGTCACACAATCCAAATCTGATTTTACGTGCAGCGCTCTTAAAGGGATCCGCATTACATATAGTAGTGGTTTTTGATCTATTTGTGAAGTTGTTTTTCTCAGTCTTCCCGGTTTCGTCAAGTTCAGTACGATCCCACGACAAAAAAAAAATAATTGAATAGTTCGCGAACCTACCGACTTAGAAAGCATTAAAAGTCTGGAAATGGAACATTGCTTCTCACCACTTTTATAAGCTTGTATCACTGGATTTTTAGGATCCACGGATATATTAACTGCACGAGCCATCTTGCAGCTTGCAATTACAACTAATGAGATTTAAGAATACGTCGATAAAAGTTACTGTATAGTTTCTTAAGAAGAATGTTTTTGTCGCATTATTCAGAGATAAAATAAAACTAATAAAAGTATACAAAAATCCTGTATTTTAGAGATCATCATCATCATCAGCCTGTATCTATCCACTGCAGGATGAAGGTCTCTTCAGCATGTTTCCAACTTTCACGGTCCTGGGCTTTCCTCTGCCACTCGGGGGTCCAATATACTTAACGATATCATCAGTCCATTGTGCTTTCGGTCTTCTTCGCGGACATTTGCGATCAAGCGGTATCCACTCCAGGATTGCCTTGGTCCATCTGTCGTCCCATCGCCTCGCTATATGGCCTGCCCATCTCCATTTCAATTGCTTTACTCTTCCAATGATGGCACAGACTTTTGTTTATTCCCTGATCCATGCGCAGGACTTTCTGTCTCGTCTTGTAATGCCAAGCATATATCTTTCCATTCCCCTCTGTGCCACCCGAAGTTTTTGAATTGATTGCGATGTGAGTGTCCAGGTTTCACTTCCATATGTCATAACGGGTAGAACGCACTGATCGAAGACTTTTGTTTTCAGGCAAAGCGGGAGCCTGCTCTTAAATACTATGTTGAGCCTACCAAATGCCTGCCAGCCACATTTAACACGCCGTTTCACCTCCCGGGCGGTATTCTCCTCCAATGAAATCCTCTGCCCAAGATATATAAAGATGTCCACAATCTCATCAAATCTCTTCCTAAAACGGAAATTCTTCTGTCCTGAGCGAAGTTATTGAACATAACCTGACTCTTTTTCAGGTTTATTTT
Organism: Cosmopolites sordidus; assembly: GCA_031761425.1. Classification (NCBI taxonomy): domain Eukaryota; kingdom Metazoa; phylum Arthropoda; class Insecta; order Coleoptera; family Curculionidae; genus Cosmopolites; species Cosmopolites sordidus. Next base: position 419,547 of record JARFXV010000063.1, on the reverse strand, counting down.
CAAGCCAAATGGTTCGCCAGCCCTTTGCAGTTCTTGTATGCGTCTTTGCAGCTCCTCTGGGTCTTTTGAAATGAGAACAATATCATTTGCAAATCTAAGATGGTTTAAGTTTGCACCATTGATCTTTACAGCATCCTGGTCCCAATCCAGTTTACGGAATACTTCTTCAAGGCCAGCCGAGAAAAGAATAGGCGATATTGCGTCACCCTGCCATACACCTCGTTCTACATTAATTCCCACTTCAAGGCCATCAAGGTGAATTGTGGCTGTAGCTCCATCATATTTCGATTCGAATAGGTTTATGTAGGCTCTCTCTACACCTTGGCTAAGCAGTGCATCTATTATCGCATGTTTTGAGATGGAATCAAATGCTTTTTCGTAGTCGATGAAAGCCAAGCACAGTGGCATGGTGTATTCGTTGTGCCTTTCTTTGACCTGCTGTACAACCTGGATGTGATCCATTGTACTGAATCCACTTCTGAATCCTGCTTGTTCTCTTGGTTGTGCGTCATTCAGTTTTTTTAATATTCTTTTAGAAATTAAGTAGTGAAAACTTTGTACATTACTGATAGGAGGCTTATTGGACCGTAGTTCTTTAAATCTTCCTGTGCCCCTTTTTTATGTAAAAGGATCACTTCTGCATTTTTCCATAAGTCAGGTAGTTTTTGTTCTTTGAGGCATTTTGAGTATAATTTTGCCAGTGTTTTATGTAACGTCCGACCACCAGCTTGTAGCATTTCAACAGTTACACCGTCCTTTCCTTTTTTCATCGATTCTATAGCATTTGTTACTTCCTCCACTATGATATCTGGCATTTGTTCTTCCGTGGATATTGTTGTCTTTGATTGGTTCTGATCTTCATATAACTGGGAATAATATTTTCTGACAACCTCTAACATTTGGGTACGCGCCCTGCACACTGTTCTATCCTCACGCTTTAAAGCATATATTTGTTCTTTTGTTTCTCAGCTTCTGTTTAGCTTTGTTTTCTTCCAAGGTTTTTTGCACTAGCTGCATATTAAATCGGCGCGTGTCCTCTCTGATACGTTATATATATATATATATATATATATATATATATATATATATATATATATATATATATATATTTCTAAATCATTCCGGGTGTGGATCCGTTGATCCTGTGAAGAGTCACGACGTTTCGCCAAAATCACATTTGGCATTTTCAAGTGTTGTCCGCTTCGGCTATAGAGTCCAACTGACGTGCACGGGTCGTTGTGTTCGCTTTTATAGCCGGCCAGCTACAAAAGCTACTGCGCAGATTATATCGGGGTAGTTCGGGAGCATTTGCCGCGCTCGGCAACGCTGTCGGGCGTCCGTTTATTGATTTTTCTACCTCGCAGCCACGTTGCCACGTTTTTTTCTTTTTTCAGAAGAGATTTCCATACTTTTGAAATGTTACGGGCGTCGTTTCGCGTATTCAGCTCACCTGTTTCTTCTATTTCAAGGGCTTAAAAGGCTATAAGGGCTATAAAGATATCATCTACGTAGAGTTTCCAAAGTTTAGGTTTTAAAGGAGCGTTGGCCAATGCCTTTGTTTCGAAGTCAGTCATGAACAGGTTGGCTATAACGGGTGATAAAGATGATCTCATTGGGGCACCGTCGGTCTGTCTGTAGATCTGCTGGTTGAAGAAAAAAATGTGTATTCTTCAAGCGGACAACACTTGAAAATGCCAACTATTCACAGGATCAACGGATCGACACCCGGAATGATTTAGAAACATTTTCTACCATCCGTGATTATTATATTAGATGTTACATACATATATATATATATATATATATATATATATATATATATATATATATATATATATATATATATATATATTTATATATATTTATATATATTTATATATATTTATATATATATTTATTATATATATATATATATATATATATATATATATATATATATATATATATATATATATATATATATATATATATATATATATATATATATATATATATATATATATATATATATATATATATATATATATATATATATATATATATATATATATTATATATATATATATATATATATATATATATATATATATATATATATATATATATATATATATATATAGAACAAAAATCATTTATATAAAAGTGGCAAAATAACAAAAACAAAAATGTTACATGTTACAAAAATTGTTCAAAATTGTCACCATTTGTTCGGTTAGCACAAAATCTTGCTCGACGTACCCATATGTTACTTCACGCGTCAAAAATAAAATCCCGGTGTCTACGAATAACATCACAAGCGTTTTGGATGCGCTGTTGTAGTTCTTCCGCAGTATTTACTTCTCCATCGTGATAAACCATCTTTTCGCAGGGCATTAAATCCGGTGAGCGTACAGGCCAAGAAATGGGTCAATTGCGTCTTATCCATCTGTTAGTAAATTCATTATTTAAATGGTCGTGAATTTCTCGTCTAAAATGTGGCGGAGCACCGCATATTCTGTCTAACATTCAAAGGAATATCTTATAATAATTATGGCAGATTGTTTTGATTGTAACGACATTTATAGCCATTTCAACAACACGCCCTTTATAGCCATTTCATCACGCGTGAAACATTAAAACTAAAGGGGAAATTTTGAAAAAAAGGGTTTTTATTAAATATTTCAATTTTAATTAAAAATTCGGTAATATATGTAATTCGTTAATATGTTGGATACAAATACTTTCTTTAATGCAGGTAAGAATTCTTAAAGAACACATTGACAAATAAAGCACATTTACTGACTTATTTATTACTGATGCGGCAATGGCAAGGAAATAGTCAGCAAGGCTGACATAAGGCAATAATGTCATGTTGTATTTCGCAAACGGTTGAAAACGATAGAAAAATGTACCATGTCGCGGCGGAAGAAAATTGGAACACCGAGAAACGTACGGTATGACGTATTGTTTTATTTAAGATTTCGAAAGAATGCACTGTAACGTTCCGTGAATACGAAATCAAATATAATAAATAATGGACGGAACAAATCTATTTATTTTTATTTTCTTGTTTTCAATAAAGCGTATGCTGAGTCGTTTTATGTTTTATGTGTTTTATTGTTATATCTTTATTGCATATCAATAGCAGATCCTTTTTTTCAATATGGGTGGTATTAATATCGATGATCTTCGATCTATGATGTCAGTATTGGTTGGTTATTTCTACGTCATGTCTAATCTCATGCATATTTCTCTTTATTAAACTTAATTATCATGTGCTTCCTGACTGCCGTAAGTTTGCTATTGATAATTTTTATGAATTGAATTTTCGCAATAAACGTTGTAGTAACAAAGAAACTATTTGATATGATTTGAAATGTATCTCTCACGTTTATATCTTTATCAGATAATAAAAAAGTTTTTGTAGTTCTTATTAAGTTATGAAAATAATTTCTATCAATGTTAATGATAACATTTTGCCTTTGTATTTTCGCTATTGTGCTGTTTTTCCAATTTTATAAAATATCAGCTAAATCGAATGTATTCCAAACACATGGAAACAACTCGAATTTAGATTCCTGAAGCCTTTCATGAAATATATTAGCATTTACAGAAAAACTGGTTAAAATAGGAGCGATTTTTTGATCATATTGCGACCTTTCGTCGTTAGATGGCGCTAGGCTGTGCAACTTGCTTCGCCTTCCTATTCAGATCGGACTAAACTACCTCACGCTCTGTTGGTTCCTTCAGCTCCTTTCAATAATATAATGTTACCTCTAAATACCCATTACCTCTAAAATGCTTGATAAAACAGTTGAAAAAAAAGTAAAGTTTTTGTTTAGTGTAAAATTTATTTTTTGGTTCGGAAAATTTTAAACCTTTCTCAGTTTTCAGTGTATTAAAAAAATATAATATAAAACAATCAACTAATTGAACGAGTTTTTCTTTTTGATATTAAGCTTACACTTTCGTAACGCACAAAAGCAGGAGATTATATTTATAAGGAAAGGTTAAATGAAATTATGCAAATATATACATTTGCATTCAGAAATCTAAACTTCATAATTTATGAAAGTTGGCTTGAAAATGCCAGAAACTTTCAAGGAACGAAACACAATACTGTTGCAATAAAAAAGTAGGAGCTCCAGTCAGAATTAATGTGACGTAATTTATAATGAATTTTAAATTATTCTTTTTTTCAGAAGCTGTTTAATATTATTCTGATGTATTACCACATAAAAAAGTTGTACTTTTTTGCTGAATACACAATTGATTCAACGGCATGTGACTGATGCAAAATAGTTTACATGATGTTATTTATTTTTAGCTAGTTTTATTTTTTAAAATGCATTTCTTGCTTGCTGTAAAGCTTTCCTTGTACTCATGTTTGGAAATCGGTTCCAAATCTGTGGCCCGATTCTTCTGGATATGCAAAATCGAGTGGAGATACTTTCCTTTCATCGCCAGTTAGCCAGTCTCGGAGACAGGCAAAAGTTGCATGACGCCAAATCAGGCGATTTAGGGCGAGAAAGAGAGATAGTCAGGCACCACTATATGTATAGGCACCACTATCAGATTGCCGAGGTTTTATTTTATTTATACGTTTATTTTTTTTTGTATATGTCAAAAATGTATAATATTTTATTTCTACATTATACACATACTTTGGTTTGAGTTTTCAGTTTTGTTCTGCTAGTTGTGTCATCATCATCATCATCATCATGCAGTGGAATTTAGAAATAAATTATAGAATCAGCTAATAGTTTAGTAGAAATGTCATGTACATATATGTGTATACAGAATAAATCCAAGAAATTGCCTCTAAAGCACAAAACTGCAAGAACATCACTTAGGAAATTTTAATTAACTGTGAAATTACTTAGAATGTGCGTGAAGTAAAGTATGTTTATAGCTGTACTAACCAGAAAATAAAAAGCAACTAACGAAACCACACAACCAAGTACTCGTGCAGGGTGTTTGTATGGCTTAAATTAACGTTTTCTTTTAATTTACTTCATCCATAATCCATATTCAAAAATTGAAAAAGTCATGGTGGTATAATCAATTTAAACAAAGAATAAAACGATCTAAATAGTCGCTAAATAATCCGATAATCATAATTTATAAAAAACCATTGTACGAAGAGAAAAACCTCTAGAAAAAAAAAGCAATTACCCGAAAATTGCAGAGAACCGTTGACAACTCACCAGGCTCCGACTCAACTTTGATTAGTTTTTAAAATGGTATCAAATAAAAACGCGAAGAAGGCTGAAACTCGTAAAAGAACACATAAAAAAATATAAGAAAATAGGTCTATGGGGAGTAAAATTATACGATACAGGGGAGAGTGTTGCCAAATGTAAAGTTAATCGGTTATAAGAATATAAAAGTGGAAAGGAGCTTTATTTGGGCATTTTTTAATGGGAGGGTGATAGCGTGATGGATGTTTGAATAAGAGTATTGATTTTTGAAGTATTACTTTAGCTTTTATAGTTTACAGCAATAAGTTACAACAAAATAACTAATTTTGTTTTTATAACTTGTTCAATCATTTTTGTCCCGCATTCATTACTGAGTGATGAAAACAATCATTAATGGTTGATATAATACATCGGTCAATGTCCCCAGTACAAGTCCCCAGTCTGGCAAATAAAACACACCTTTTTGCAAATTTCGACTTTAAGTGCAATACAATCATTCCAACGTTATTTCTAACGTTTCTACCAGCGGCGGTTCTTGGAGAAAAAACAGGTGGGGCACTTATAACCAAATTTTGGAATGGAGATAGCGAAATGCGTCGCAACCAACCAAATTTCACATTTCTTAGTATTATACACACACTTTGCTGTGTAGAAATACGATACACACCTAACCTAACCTAACCTAAACTAGATAATAAAATTGTGCTGAACTCATTATAGCACCATGATTATTAAATCTGTTTGTAGTTGAAGTCCATCCTCTTAAATTTCTGAGCAGCAAAGTGGTCGATGACTTGGTCATTAAAATTTGAGATTAACATCACAAGTTTCTTTTCAATATATAGCATTGCTAATGCGCACCCCCGTTCCTGGCCCATAGTGTTTCTTAGAAATGCTTTGATTTTGATTGAATCAAATGTTTTGATTCGTTTGAGGATAGAGAAGAAACATATTTTACTTTCCACAGTTGTCATAGGCACGGTACACAAAATAGTCAGCAATTCCACAGATTCACTAATTATTGATATTAAATTGTTTTGGATAACGATTTGTAATAGCGGCACAGCCCCACTGTGTTTCATAAAATCGTCCCGTGCGTAGTTTGTACCTGTTTAGGTTATACACAATTTTAATTCCTTCATTTGGAAAGACGGCTCGATATTTACCATTTTTTTCAGTTTCAACAGTTAGGTATACATCGAAACTAAAACGTCCATGAATGTATGGTTAAGGTATCACTGATTTTCTTGCATATCCTGACATTCGGATTGGGATCCTCATTGTCAGTAAATTTCCGTTTCTTTCTGCGATTCTCTATGATCGTTCATATATATATATATATATATATATATATATATATATATATATATATATATATATATATATATATATATATATATATATATATATCTACATGTCCAATAATTTAGGTAAGTAATATTTAATATAACAATTTTTCTAATAGTTCTAAATTTTCTGCCCATGGTTGATCATATTCAATAAGAACCGTTGCAACTTCTTGCAATGTCCATATACATAAGTTACACTTGGGTCGCTTTAAAATGTGAAGATTTCCTTGGATTTGATGATATTTGGTGGCTCCCATTGACAACTACTACTTAATTACTCTCATTGTAATAAATAATATAACTAGTGTTATCTTACAATTTTTTCTGAAAGCTTATCATTTCTGTATATATATATATATATATATATATATATATATATATATATATATATATATATATATATATATATATATATATATATGAACACTTTTGTTGGTTGCTTGATCGGGAAAGAGCCCCACCTATCCCTTCAACTGGATGTTTCGTCTCTCGAGATTCAGACTCTTCAGGGCGTCGAC